>JBAMHW010000009.1:13016268-13030039 GCA_037177495.1 Rhadinocentrus ornatus | reverse complement strand
GCGCGTGATTGGGAGCTTAAAGTTGACCTGGGGAAGCAGTTGAAGTTTCCAGAAGTGGTCGCCAAGACAACATTAAGACCAGACATTGTCCTCACCTCAGTAGCAACCAAGCAGGTAATTCACTTGGAGCTCGCTGTGCCATGGGAGGACCAGATGGAGGAGGCCCATGAGAGCAGGAGAGCAAAGTACTCAGAGTGCCGGAACAATGTTTGGCGGGCACGATGCCAACCCATCAAAGTGGGATGCCGAGGATTTGTGAGCCAATGCCTCTGCGGGGCCTACAAAATGCTGGGTTTCACAGGAGTTAATCAGCAAAGGGTTGTTAAGTTGGCCACCGACGCAGCAGAAGTTGCGTCAAGGTGGTTTTGGATCAAGAGGGGAGAGGCGTGGCAAGTAGGATAGCGCTACCTGATCAGCCCTGGCTGGGTCGCCTGGAGGAGGGGGTCTGATTGTTGAAGACCCGAAACCCCCTGTGATCCCAGGTTACATCACTGATGATGTGTCCAGGGGAACCATAAGGTGTATCTAAGAGTAGTTATAACAATCAGTTTATTTTTTTGTTTAATCAAGTTTATAATGATGGTAACAAAGCAATGATAGAGAAAATTTCGCATTGGAATTTTTTCCAAAATTTTAAAATGAGTTTTTATGTTATTCTCATGAGTAGTTTGTATCTTACTTACAGTAGACAGTAGGATACTGAGTATTAGTTTGCCAATTAGAAGGTTTTCTAATGGGTGAGCTAAAGCTACGAGCTACTCATGATTGAGCCTTTAGAAGAACCTATTTATTTCTATCTAAAAATATTTAAACTAAAAATAGTGGATATTTATACTGTGCTACTTCTGCAGATTGTTGTTTACTTTGGCTATAGACTTTTTCAACAGCACCACTATGTTGAAGCATGAACTGTGTCTTATAGTCTCAGTCCATATAAGTGTCTAATGCGGAGTTAAATGTGCAGAATTAATGCTTAATCAAGCTGTTATATTTTAATTTATTTTGTTTTATATGATGAAAAATTCACTCATCTCACTCAAAAGAACTGAATGGGAAATAAAATATAAAGGAAACGTCTGTGCTGTAATAACGGAGAATTAAGTGATCAGAGTGCTGTCCGTTTATGTTTTCCAATGAATTAATATTGTATAATCTTCGTAGGAAAAAGCGCGACCAAGATACTGAAAGACCTTTAACCTGTGGCTCTCACCTCTCTGGCTATTAAGGCCATGGAGAGGGTTATCAAAGATCACATCACCAAGGTAACAATGTGACTGCAGTTTGCCTACCATGATGGCAGAGGTGTAGATGATGCAAAGATATTCATCTTAAACACCATCCATAAGGATCTGGAAACTCCCAACACTACAGTCAGACTCCTGTTTGCAGACTTCTCATCAGCCTTCAACACCATGCAGTCACACATCCTAGCTGAGAAGCTCAGCACACACTTTCATCTCAGCAATCAACTCACCATGTGGATAAAAGACTTTCTTACAAACAGATGACAGTACTGAACAACATCCTGTCTGACATCCTCTTCACCTTTACTGGCTCACCGCTGGGCTGTGTCCTCCTCTACATCTATTACAGAGATGACTGCAGATCTGTCATCTTGTGAAGTTTGCTGATGACATAGTCCTTCTGTCCCTGCTCTCTGGTCGCAAACAACATCTTGGCTCAGCCCTGCAAGACTTAGGAGATTTACTAAGGAAACTGAAGAGATGATCATGACCTTTTCATCTAAATGGAGACAGTTGACTGAGGCTGTCAGTATCATCACCACCATTGAGATTGTTGAGGAGTACAAGTGCTTGGGAACTATCTTCGACAATGTGCTTAGGTTTTCCTCCAACACAGGAGATTTTAAAGAAGTGCCATCAGAGACAGTACTTATTCAGGAAACCAAAATCCTTTGGAGACAGCAAGAACATTACCACGTGTTATTATGCTTTTATTGAAAGTGTGACAACCTTCCCCTTCACATGCTGGTTTCATTCCATTACACTGCAGTACAGAAACCTGTGTCTCGTCTTGTCTTGTAAGTCCTTTAAGCTGCTGTCATGCGATTTTAAATTAAAGAGACAAATAAAGTGATTTGAATTAAATTAAATTAAATTGATTTGCCGGACCCTGGTCATGCACTGCCTAAAGTAGGTGTCATGAAGGGTGGGCAGTACTGTCCTGGTTGTTTGTTCAGTGCACCGAATCACTCTGGAGAACTTTTTTGTCTCTTGTGGAACAGCTGCTGTACCAGGTTGAGATACTCCCAAGAAGAACAAACCCTATAGTTGCCGTGACCCGTGCAGAATGGTTTTTCTACACTGCTGTAAAGATCCTGAATTTTCTCAGGCTTTTGAGGCGGTACAGGCGCTGACTTTCCTTCTTCACCAGGTTGGGGTGATTGATGTCAGGTCCTCAGAGATATAGATGCTGTCTTTCTCCACCTGTAGAGATGGTCCCATAGATCTCCTGAAGTCTCCCTTGTTTTAGAAATATTCAAGTCCTGGCTGTTGTCCCTACATCATAACCACAACCTCCATTACTTCCAGATTAGCTGTTCCACATAGCAGGAGATCAAGTCTACCACTAAATCATCTGCAAATTTCACAATGATGTTGGTGGGCTGAATGGTTCCTGTAGTTATGTGTTTACAGGGAGTAGAGGCAAAGATGCAGGAGACATCTTTGGGGGCATCGTCCATATAGAGAGATAAAATACACACAATCTTCAGATAAAATTACATTTTTCTGCCTCCACCCAGTTTTTGATGATTATAGTGTCATTTGTTAAGACACTATTATGCTTAACCACATTAAGCTGAACAGCAAAGTCTTCGCAGTTTGGTTTTGACTGGTGGACCGAAGTAACCAGTCAAAATTTGGCCCCTGGATAATCAAACATACACGTGTATTTGTACTCGAGCTTTTGCTGACATCTTTTAAACACATGCTCTGTGTCATGTACATTTTAACTAGCTTATGTTTGTTTATGTTTTAAGGAATATTTATTTATCTTAACAATCCTTGTAAGTATTTTGTGTATATTTATGTATCATGTTTCTTCTTACATTGATCTGCTATAGGACTCCTATATGAGCTTGAAGAGCTAAATCTGGCATATTTATATGTCAATTAATATGCATTGCCTGAGTTTAAACAAAGTAAAAACAAAGTAACCCTACTTACATTGAAGAAAAACCTACCAGACTACTTACATACAGTAGATATATGTGCCCTTGTTTCCCTACTGCTTTTGTAAATTAAATCAATCAGCCCTTTATTGCACAATATACACTGCATATGTACAGTTGTAGTACTCTTCATGAGTACTTTTCCGAATAAAGATGATTATTTCTTGGTAGGATCCCATGTCCGTCAAATCTGAAGCCTCCTCCACGTGTACATGCTGTAAGTGTGACTGTTTCAGACATTAATGACGTGACACAACCACGCTCACATTCCAGAGCAGAGCCATAGCTGTATCTAAATGAACACTCTAGAAACATGAGACGTCTTTGCTGATGTATTCTTACGGGGACTGGCACTGTTACATACTGTGCGACCTCAGTGACTCAGATAACACATCATTATCTATTTTCAGCTGACTTTACTGAGCCAGTCCATCATTCTGTATGCAGTGTGGAGATGTGGAGGAGACGGGTTAAAGACGGGAATGTGACACATTCTGCATTGTTTGCGTGCTGCAGACTGTGGGAAAGAATATCTTAATTGTTTTTTATATAAATGTGGAATTATGCTTTTGCTTTATTTCTATCTCATACAAATGTCTTAATGTTTATATTTATATTCATATAAGTATACAAAAAAAAACAAGAAGCAAATCATAAGAGTTAAACTTAAAGAAAATTAAAAGCATTTCAATGGGAAATAAAACTCTTCTCAATTTAAATTTTGGCACAGTTTCTGCTGAGAAGGATATTTTCCCTTTCATATGCTCAGTTTTTTAAAAAAAGGATATTTTTCAATTTTTTTCAGTTGGATGATGAATTTGATTTCACTCAGTTATTTTAATGTTTAATAAAGCTATAATTGAATGTGTTTTAGCTTAGTTTAGAGTAGCAAAAAATGTCTGGGTTTTACCAGAAGTCAAGCAATAACACCTCTAAAGCATACTTGTTTAACAGGTTTAACTCTGACTTTTCAAAAATGTACTTTCCTGGACTCTTTTGTTCCAGTTTATGCAAGCCAAAAACTATTTAAATTATTTACAAATGCACATGAGGACATTATGCTTTCTATCTTTTTTTTTTTGCAGTTGACTGACCTCAGCCCAGGAAGGCAAGAAACTGCATTGTGTTAAAAGGGGTTCTGAGTGTTGCTTGAAACTGGACACCCAGTGTTACACTCTTGTGTCCTGGAACACACAGCTTTATCACCACCCCTTCTGAAATGAGAGTTTGACTAGACCTTTTTCTTGTCTAAGTCGACTTTAAAACTTGTTGATTAAAAAGTGAGAGAGAGCTTTGCAGTTTTAGCGCCATTATATGCAGGCGGTGGGATCCCAAGCCTTCTCTTAACAAGGAAAAGTTCACTAATCTTGTGCTAACAAATCTTTCTGTTGGTTTGTCATTGAATGCAAAGTGCTAAAAATGGTTTAATGTTTAATGTAAGAGTTTATGTCTAAATTCGAAACTTGAAGCTAAACTGTGAGTTTTGAGACAAATGAACAAATCTTTGATTTATCTCAAAATCAGTCAAAGGTCTATGTGTTTAACAGATCTGCATTTTCAGGCCTGGATTCCAGCTATTAATTTCTCCTCTTTAATTTTTTAAGTTTGTTGAATGAAAACCCTGGCATCATGCTAAATTTGTCAACAGTTAATTCCACAACAGTTCTTCCTCAATTAATGTGTTTTCTGTGTTTTTGTCTTCATTGCTCACTATTGTATAACTACAGAGGCTGAATGGGGGTGTAGGGGGTGGTGGTGCAATGAAGGCACACCCATCCCAGCTTGAAAATGATACAATAAAAGGCCTTGTGTAAGATCATTGCAGCATAGTAGGACAAGCTAATCTAATCAATATAGTCAACATCACTCATTTGATTCATTGATGCTGGACTGCTGTGTGCAAGTATACACTGATGCAGCACTGTTTCACCTCTTTTTGCTCAGTATTATTAACCTAAGGGGAATGCAGCAGCTTAACAAAGACGTCTTTTTGCATTCATAAACTGCTGTATGAAAAGGGATTATGAGATCATCTTGTAAAATTTCTCTTCGGCCTTAGTGAATCTGTTTACCATGTGTTCAACAACATTTATACCACACGAAGAAGTGCATGGAACTTTGCTATTTACTTTGAGCCTGCAGCTGAACATACATTTGCCAAGAAACTTTATTTGTTTCCTGATGCTACTTTCTTAGCAACAAACATTTCTAACAACTAATCACCTTTAGCACCAAGTGTAGGGAAATATTGGAGTAAATACTTTGGCCAGATACACAACTTTACATATATGTTAATGTTGTTTTGTCAGTTAAGTGTGTATAAAAGCAACAATTTGCTTACAAGTTAGCTTCAGAAGGTAATAATACTTAAACTCTTTACATCGGTGGGCTGTACATGCACCCATTAAATAACTTTGAGAGTTAGAAAAGTATGGGACAAACCGCAACACAATAATAAAATCAGCCTTCTCTCCAATGAGTGCCAAATTCCAGCAACATTCCTCAGAGTGCTTTACAACAGCAACTTCAGTAAACGGTACCATCCTGCAAAAACAAGTCTTAAATGTATGTTGTGTTTACAGAGAAAACAAAGCAGGACTTCCTAACAGACCAGTTACAACCTGATCAGGATGTGGTGGATGTCACCTTGGTAAATTGCCACAGACCGGGCAGTTAATCCACTCCATGTGCTTGAAACCTGACACAGTAACTGATAGTGGAGGCACAACATAAAGCTTAAATTGACGGAGAACTCCCCAGTGACCCATTGACATGACACAGCGCTGCTTGATAACCTGCATCACTGCCATCCTCACAACCTGCAGCCTCATCTGTGTGAACACTGGCTATATCCAGGCTCTGAAAAGCTTGATACCACAGGCACTGGGCAACTGAAGAGTACAGTTTTAATAGCTGTACAAACACATTTTCTATATTATTTGATAACTTCTTTGGAGCTGGGTCCTTTCCTCAATATCCACCATTCCCACCATATGAACCTAAGCTTCTGTGAGTTCTGTGGGAGATATTTTATCTCAGAAATGACTCTAATAGAGTGGTAATACTTCTGAGATTACATGAAACCTTCAGGGTGCACCTTTCAGAGTGAACCCAGCCACTCATGTTGCCTTCATTAGCTGAGGAGACACATCACACACCAATAACTGTGGCAGTGGAGCGAGTTCAGATATGAATGTAGAGATATTTCTCAAGGAAAGCAGTGAATCAGAGCAATAAAATCGAAACTATAACTGTATCACTGTATTTTTACTTCTAACGTCCAGATGAAAACACACACAGCACATAAAAATTTTGAGTTAAAAATTCTGTCAATAAACCAGGAAGTGCTAAAGTGCTCTGACTGTGTCTGTGGGTGAGAGAGATCAGTGATAGTTTTCAGTTTTGTTTATATCAGACATGTAATCTGTCATACATACTGGACATGTTTCAAAACATGTCAGGTATGTATGACAGATTACATGTCTG
This sequence comes from Rhadinocentrus ornatus, assembly GCA_037177495.1. NCBI lineage: Eukaryota > Metazoa > Chordata > Actinopteri > Atheriniformes > Melanotaeniidae > Rhadinocentrus > Rhadinocentrus ornatus. Next base: position 13,023,360 of record JBAMHW010000009.1, on the reverse strand, counting down.
AAAGAAAAGAACAGAACTGATAGAAAAGACAGAAAAGTAACCGGAAATTACTTTAGAACATAGACACTATGAATGTTTTTGGATTAGAGATTAATAATTGTAAGAACCAGGCTATTAATCAGAGCAATAAAATGTTCAAGCCAATCCATGGTTTTTACTTGCATTTACCAATCCTTTCTTCAGCCAAAACATGGCTATAACAACATAATAAGAACAAACTGCAATGTATCCCCATTTTCACAGATTTGCGTTATATCTCTTTCCAGGTCTACATGTGACCTTGCTGTCACACGTTTCTGCTTGGAAATGTTGCCATACAAATTCTGCCATGTTACAATGTTGTATTCTAACCTCCATCCATGATGTTTTTCTAACCTTAACGAAGAGATTTCAATGTCTGTCTAAATAACAATTGAGCATCTATAAAGCAGCAATCCAACTGGTATGTAATGAATTTAGAATTAAATGTGTTTGCTTCTGTGAGGGAGTGGAAAAAAAATGTAAAACAACTTCTGTGTCACACAGGGTGGAGGAAGTAATGTTAGGGATAGGGTGGAGGATGAGCGGTCACGTTTTAGTTCCCTGCTGTAGTCCCTTCTCATTGTCAGTCTTGCAGCAGAGTTTTCCTCCTCCTTGGAGTGTGTTGAATAGTCCTTCAAAAGAGAGACAGAGCACATCTGGAGCTGCAGCCACGGGGCCAAACATGGCGCCAGCCCACACCACAAACATACACACACACACACACTCAAACACACAGTCATCCTAGTATGTCCCAAAATGCTGCCGTGTGGTGATCTTGAAAAGTGTGTTTCATTCATACAAACAGGAGCTCTGAGGTACTTGATGTATTCTCATGATGTAGGAAAGCTTTTTAATTACTAGAAAGGGATAGAGTCATTCTATTAAACAAAAAAAAAACTCCTTCCGAAGCAGTACCCTTCAAAGCTTCTTAAATTAATCTTGAGAAATTAACATAAGCAGATACCATTTCTTTTTCAATGAGACAAGGCCGACCCTCATGCACATTTATTGTTCACAGCTTTTCTAATGCAGCGCTGCACATGAGGGACCTGATCCAGTCTGCCTGTTTCTGATTAACACTCATTTGACAAATGATGCTGAGAGAAGGATCTGTGGCACATTTTTGGGGGGGTTTGTTGGATATAAAATTATTCTCTCAACTAGCAATCTGTAAAGTATCTATCATGCTTAGATTGGTCGTTATTGCTAATTTGCCCATCCATTTTGTTTAATTTAATCGTGGGGGCACTATTCCAGGGACCACCACCAGTTAACACTGAGACAAACAAGACAAACTATGACTCATACTCATGCTACTCCTTCTGATTTACCCAACTAAATGAAAATAATCCATACCAAATACAGCTGGATAATTATAACTGTAGAGTAGTGTCATAATTGGTTCATTATTCCTTTTGTGGATAGTGAACATTTTTATCTTTCACCACCCTAAACCTTTAAAACTAGTTCTGCTCTTTCGTGGGAACCCATTGTTCAGTGATAATATTTCTCCATTAGTCTGCTCTGTGGGACTAAATACGAAAAGAATTAAGCTGGAAAATGTCTGGGCCTAGAAAAGTTACCCTTCACAGAAACTTTCACCATTCTGCTCATGTGGCTGAGTAGCTTTTGGGTTAAGAGTAATTAGTTATATTGCATAATTGCTGCAGTCCCTTTAGCTTCAGCTTCATTTCATGTGTAGCATCAGTTTACAATATGCTAATCCAAGAAGTCCAACTGCAGTCAGTGAAATTCTCTTGTCTGATTGATGTCTGATAATTGTAGTCATGGTCCAAAAGAGTGCAATTAGAGCCAATTGTTTAAGCATACCCAACCCATTCAGTTACTCATGTGCATTTGATGATTAGTATCTGACTGTTTAAGATGCAAGACTAATGAATGATATCGGGACGTGTTGCCACCCTGAAATACTGCACATCTAGCTTTCTGCACACACAGCCAACAAAATGAGAGTTTCCTTTTTAACAAATAGAGAAATTGTAATAATGCCAGCAAAGGACCTTTGGTGATTAATGATGAACTAAAAGTGATTTAAACTCATCCTCTTAAATGTGTAATGTGATCCAGTAAATGAGGAAAAGGCCTAACATTTACAATCAAAGGACTGTTAGTGTGAAATTTGTGGGTTTCTTGTACATATAAAATAAAAAATAAGCATCTTTGCAGAATGTGTTTTTCTGTCCACACCCAAGTTAAGGACGTAATAAAATGTGAAAATACTTTGATGGAGGAGAAACCTCCACAGACAACACTGAGCACTGAGTTGTTTTTTTTTTTTTTTTCTTTTGTCCACAAAGTTGATGTCTCACAGTTTCAGACAGCCTGAAATAACAGACAGGATTTTATTAAAAACAGGGAGAATGAGTTTGCGTGAACTTCTGAGATTTAATAAGGAATGTAAAAAAAAGCTGTGTTGTCTTTTCTACATATTACTAAAATGAAATACACAGTGTCTATTTTTGTATGTTTGATACAGTCAAATTTGTCATATTTATATAGAAAAAGATCAGCAGCTTTTACACTCTGTAACAAAATTTACTTACTTTATTTACTTACTTTACTAAAGTATTTTAAAGCAATCACAAGCTTAACATTTAGCAGACCTTGTTCACAACAAAAGTTTCAAGCAGAAGTGTGTTTTTTCTTTTTTTATCAAGCAGTTCTCCAGTGGGTAAAAATAAACAACTGTTTCCTAAAAACTACTGCCCCACTAAAATGTTCTTTTGGCTATTAGAGAAACTTATAATTGATTGAACTGGAAAAACCTGTCAATATTTGCATGATTTGAATAACAGTTGATTCGACTTCCTGATACAGAAGCAGCAGGAGAGGCATCATGCAACCAGTATCAGCTCAAAGGAGAGCATGAAAAATAAACAACTCATCTTAATCTCAAAACAAATAAATGATCAATAGAAGAAAATAACAATTTTTTGTATGTGAAAAGACAACAATTGTGCATAGGATTTTCTCCAAAAATTCACTGTGTATAACATTTGAAGTTATAAAAACATCAGACACACAAACACACACCGTTTCTGGATTGTCTGAAATGCATGGTAACTATTTTGGGTCGCCTCAAACAGTTTTTTGTGATTCTACTGCCAATCAGTTGACCTATCAACAGACTGGGCCTGTGTGAGGGAGGCCTCAAAGAGACAGAAGCTAAAACTATATGCTTTGAACACGCCACTCGTGCCACAGCAACGTACAAATAAAAAAAATGCAAATGATAAGCATCAGCAAAATCAACTTTAATACAAATACTTAATAGGTGTCTCATCCAAGGCCACTGTACTACATGTTTTAGATGTTTCCCTCCTTTAACACACTTGTCTCAAATTAATGGGTCATTGTGTAGAACTTGACAACAAGCTTTTGAATCCATTTCATTTGAATTTGGTGTGTTGGAGCAGGGAAGCATCTAAAACCTGTGGGACAGTGGCCATCAAGGATTAGTTTGAAACCCCTATTTGAGGTTTTTGAGGAAAACATTCTTGTTGATGGCTCTTTGGACTGAGCTAATCATGATCTCTCTTTCTCTCCCATTTCTACTACCTGGGTCTGTCATTGGGCCCTGAATGCGAGCTTATATCTACGGGCAATTGGTGATCAGTGCATCAGTTGGTGACACTATAAAAGACTGCTCTACTTGCCTGTAGCCAGAGCTGATCCAGGAGCAACCATGTCAGAGGTGGCAAGTATAGTGTGAACAGGACTTGACAAGATAGTGTGTGCATCGTTGTGCTGTATTTTTTTAACTGCAAGCCGAGATCAGAAATATCTTATGTATTTTAAGACATAAAAAAAAAAGTTGCTGTAAGTCCTTTTGCTCTTTATTTATCTCATAGAAGTTATTTATTCCACCCTTTGGGCCACGTTGCTCTCCTGCTAGTGCTGAGTACGGCTGTATACCTAGTGATTGTATAATTGCTTGACTGAACTGGTTTTTAGTGTTACTGCATGTGTTTTTACGATTTTTACTGCTGTGCTTTGAGTGTGATAGTCCAGTGTATAGTTTAGTTATAGTTAATCCCAGGCCATCTAAGATACAATCCCTGCAGTGTGTTCTGGGTATTTCTTGTGGCCTCCAAGTGGGAAATGCCCAGAAAAAATAATCCAGGTGAGGCGTCCAGGAGGCATCCTAACCAGATACCCAAGCCACCTCATCTGGCTCCTCATGTTGCAGAGGCGCAGCGGTTCAACTCCAGGCCCCTCCCAGAAAGCTAAGCTTGTCACTGTATCTTTAAGGGAGTGCCCAGCCACACGGCAGTGGAAACTCATTTTTGCCACTTATATTTTCTATAAAGAATCTATAAAAGACTTAATAGAGTTCTTTACACTGAACCATTACATAGCTGTTTCCATCAGGCCTCTCCAACCATCACCAAACATTCATACACCAGTGTTACAAACACTGGAGGAAACATGGATAAAGTGTCAACACCAGAATGACTGGCACGAAGCGGGGTTCAGAACACCAACCCTCTAGTTATCACATGATACGCTCTGCCTCTCGAGCAGTTTGGTACAGCCGTCTCCTGAGCCACAGTGGCTTCAGAGGATGATTTTTCTACTCAGAGATACTAAAGAAACTTGAGTTTTAGTGTTGTTACTTGCTTTCTTTGTAATGGACCTAAGTAATCAATTAACTTGATCTTGTTATTGGTTTTTAAATAAGTTGTCTGTATGTTTAAAGACTGGAAAGACCTGTCACACAGTCCAAAGCTGTGTCCCATTGGCATGCTTCTTATAATTCCTGGACACCAGTAGAAGAAAATCTGGAGACATAGATGAAAAGTGTTTAATTGGATCAATTTATGAAAGATTTATTTTTATTTTCATGAACTTTGTTGACTATAAAAAAAAATAGCCTATGTCAAGGCATCAAAGAAAGTAAATGGAAAAGTAATGGAAAAATAACTATGAACAAACAAAGACATTTTTTTGTGTATTTTGACAGAGGCTTGTGAATTGTGATGTAGAAAGAACCATTTGTTGAATATTTTGTTGAAGGAGTCAAATTTGACCTGCTTTACGCCCACCACTCATTTTTACTTTTTTGAACTGCTGCACAGTAAAATTTCAGAATACTTCTTCCATCACTAATATCAGGTTATCTTTCACTTTATTTACATTTGTTCAAACTGAAGCACAGATTATAATAATTTTTAAAAAGTGAAACCTTTACAAACCTAGTGAGTGATCTTGTTGTCAATAAACATCAGCACCATGTCAGGACAGCTTGGCTCGGCAACAAAACATCAATTGTTTCCAATTGGCAGAATCTCCTTCCCTCAGTTGTGACTTTAGCCAATCAGAGGCTGGCTTGGGGGAACAGAATATGTTCACCGTGGCAACCGCACCACTCTACCTCTGCTCACTGACAGTCCTTACTGTTTCCGAAAGACAGCCAGGATAACACCCACCAGTGCATTGAAATGGCCTTTTCTGCAGCTCAGGATAATAAATATACTAGTGTAGGAGAGGAGGGAGATGAGAGCCAGTTTTATAGACTGCACCCTGCTTTTTTCTCCTCAATGTGGTCAAGATACCACATTAGGAGGTGAGGTTATCGCTGGGGTTTAAGGTGGTGTTCCACATGATTAAGATGTGAGACAATCTGAAAGTTTGTGCAGAACTGCGTTCACCACCTCCAGGAGATGCTTGTATGGGGAAGCAGTGATATTTGACCCACAGCACAGATGTGGGAATACAGCTTAAGACAAGTGTGGGTGGTGCTGTGTGTTTCAAAGCAGCAGGGTCAAAAGACAAACCACACTCGTTTGAGTAACCCTTCCCTGACCACACATCTGCACGGGAAAATAACCTACTAAACATACAGATGTCGGTGAAACCTGTTCAACAGACTGGAGTGTTTACTCCCTGATGTCTTTAAAATGACAGTGGTGCCATGAGGGGCTCAGAGTGGCTGGAAAACCATGTTTAGAGGATAATCTTGGCCAGACCATCTGGTCTAGATTTTCTCTGCGCTTCGTCTTTTTCACCCGGATCAGAAGTCTCATGGATCTGATTTACATCTTCTATAAATAGTTGAACAACTTTCACTGGAGAAGCACCAGCTTGTGTAACACCCCAAGTCAGTGGTGAACTAGTTTAATCTATATTTATACTATTACTGATCACTTCTAGTTGTAGCTGCCCATCTGGATGTTTCAGTAATCCCATTGCTCTTCTAGTTTAATCACTGTTGACACAGGGAATTTAATCTAGATATGTTGGTGATTATGAAAGTGACTGTTATAGGATTAAACTGGGGTGGACAGAAGTGTTACATTGTTACTGTAGAGCAGTGCACTACAAGCACAGTATATCACTGCTGGCGGGCTGAGATATCTGCCTTATGTCCAGCCATGTTTAAATGATGATTTAAAAATAAAGCAATCTAGATTTAAACAGACTGGATAAATGAATTGACAGAACAATGATACTATCATTTATATTTAGATATATCCCAATATATTTTTTTTCATATTAGATATAATTTTATTTTAATATTGAATTTTCTAAATATTCTAAATTAATACAATACATGTTGCCTATGACTCAAATTTTCATTTAAAACACGTTGGAATGCTTTGTAAAATGTTGATTAATACAGAAAGCTTTTTAATCTTATTAACCAGTATTAGAACAGATAAAATATCACGTTTTGAAAACTAGACTAAATATATTACATCATTATAATTTTGATGGCATAAATATATAAAAAATTGGTTGGAAAAGTAGGTGTTACTAAAACAAAACTAACCAGAGGAACACATAGCATCTTTTTAAGCGAACTGCCAACAGACCAGTAACATGACTGGGTATAAAAAGAGCATGGCTCTATATTAAGTCATAAAGATTTTGCAGTTGTAAATGAATGTTTGCAAATATTTCAGAGTTTGCATATGTTTACACTTCTATCTGACTGGATAATGACAAATCAAACCATCCAATCAGAGAGCAGATGTTGATGACCACAATGACAGTCTAGGTAATGTTTTTACTACTTTATTAGACTCTTTTGGCTTCGTCCAAAATGTA
>JBAMHW010000009.1:12997581-13008800 GCA_037177495.1 Rhadinocentrus ornatus | reverse complement strand
AGCTGGAGCCTATCCCAGCAGTGTTTCAGGTGAAAGGCAGGGTACACCCCGGACAGGTCACCAGTCCATCGCAGGGCTTTCTTAGATCATTAAAAGCATAATCTATGCGAAGTGGGTTCAGTAAGACATTTTTACTGATCTGCAGATAATGAATGTCTTTCATAGGATGGGATTTAGTCATGTGCTTCTTTATACAAATCTGTGGTAAGAACATAAAGAAAATGTCACCTGTCTTACATTTGAATGGATATTAGTGTATTATTTTCCAGTGTTTTTCCAAGGTCACTTTTACAAATACCCCACTGTTGGTGGTTAAATCAATTTATAATAATGCAATTTTTCATTAGGTCCTGTATAGCACAAATACATTAAAACAAGGATAATATATGGTATTTTATTTTAGTTAAGAAACTGACAAGCACTCATCAATCAACATATTAAAACAGTTGTGCCATCAACACAAACTCACATGATGGCTCCTTAAAATAAATACTTTTAAGAGGAAATAATACAGACAGAATATGTGAGGTTGAACCACACAGACAAACATATTATCCAAATGTCCAAGAGATGTAAGGATCTAAAAATCCCAAAGTCAACCCCGACTCTCCAACAAAAAAAAGTTTTTATAAAACAGCTAAATATTTTTAAAAATACAGAATCTTACAAAAACGTATTTTCTTGCTTCTTTAGATCAATGTAAAATATCAGCTGGTATTATGACAAGAAATGAGGATTTTTTCATGTAATAATAAAAAGAGAAAATGTGCTTCTGCATTTTTACATTAATATTTACATACATCATGAGTGAACTGTATCATCAAAGTCCTTCACGTCCCTGATGGTGCTGCGGTGAAGATGGCCATAGCTCTTCATCATCACTGCACAGTGTCAGGCTGAAGATAGTCACCATCAACCATGGCAACAACAAGGTGCAGTCAGTCCCAAGACACCTACCTATACCTTTTGTTTTTTTTCCTTTCTGTTTTTATGTAATCAATTTTATCTTTTTTAATCTTTGTTTTTCTAATAAACTTGTATTTTTTTCTGCACCTTGCTGTATTGTTTTATGTAAAGCACTTTGAATTGTCTTGTACATAAAATGTGCTATACAAATAAATTTGCCTTGCTTTGCCTTGCCTATATGCAGATATCATGCCAGCCTCCAAACTCCACCCAAAATGATAACACTTCACCCTGGTGTTTTTTTTTTGTGTGTTTTTTTGGTCTTTATAGGATGTATAACCAGGAGTGTTCACATTTTATGCATATAAAAACAAAAACTTAAAAAATCTTCTTTTTGACAGTTTGTCAAATTTCAAATGGTCCAAAAAGCAAAGAAGCGACAAAATAGTCATCAACAGGAGAGGATTTCAAGAATACAGGTTACAGTACAAAAAGTGTGATCCAGGTGTTAGCACATGAAGCATGCATGTGTTTGATGCCCTGCTCACCCCTAAAACCCTCATGCGAAGACATACTGTATAAAAAGGCCACATGGCTTTTCCTTCACTATTAAATGCACATGTTCTCCAACAATTGGCCTCTTTGTCTGCTCTGCTCATTCAGAGACTGACAAAAGGTGCTTATACTTCTCTTATTGACTGACTCCACAATTTATATGAAGTCTCTCAGGGTCCCTATGAAGTGTGTGTTTGGTACAGTACTCCTGAAGCTATCTTTGACTGGGTCAAACTACTCAAAAACACAAGTCACAGAGAAGTCCTGGAATGGAAAGGAAACACAGATCCACAACTTCAATGTTGGCAGCTAATTTATTTCTAAAAGAAGAAGAAAAAAAGCCTTTTATTTCTTTAAGTCTAGTTTTAAAGATTGGTGGAAAATCAGATATTTGACAGCTGATCAGCATAAAGATCTAAAACTAAAGCAAATAGCAAATTGCTCCATTTAAAGGCTTTTGCTTGGATCAATAACTGAGCTTTGCAGCTGCTGGTCAGTGGATTTTGTTCATTAACAGAGCCTGGCAGTTTGAACTAATTTCCAGTCTTTTAGCGATGCTTAGCTAATTAAAAAATGGCTGTAGTTTCATATTGGGCGCATAGTATTGACTAACAAAATCCAACTTTTTCATTAAAACATGAAAATTTAAATTATCTGAGCAGCAAGTCTTTCACCGTTTTTTATTGGTTGTTACATAAGCCTCAAGAGAAGTTCTTACCAGGAAATGTGTTTGTTAAAGGATCAATCTATTTTATGAACGTGTAAACAAAAGGCAGTCGGGGTTTGAGTATGAGCTTGCCGAGTTCCTTCTTCAGATTAATAATGGAAAAAACGGAGCGCCTCTAAAGAACTCGCTCTTTCTACTCTAAGCACAGCAAAGCCCTTCACCCTTATTTTTACATCTTTTCCATAAATTTTAACATCTGTACTGCAGAAACAACAAAAGTACAACTTATGATAAACTCTCTAGGCACTGTTTGATTTCCAAGGCTTTTTGTTGTAGACTGTGAGAAAATGTTAGCAAACAGAGAGAAAAAAATAACAATAATTAAAAAAACAAAACAAACAAACAAAAAAAAAAAACAGAGAGTGATGGTTCTGCAGACCAAACACGTTTTCCTCTGTGATTCATCAAGGTCCTACAAGTCAGCTTGCTCAGCCAAAGAGACTCGCTTCACGCTCTATGGTGGAGAGGCTGTCAGGGCAGAAAGTATCTAAAGGGTAAATATGTAGAATTTTCACGATTAAGTATCAGTTCCAGTCTTCACTCTCTCTCCTTCATCAGACAAAAAAAGTACCTTAACCCATTATCTTCTGGGGAATCTCTATAGAAGCTTTGATGAAGATGCAGTTGTCTCGGATGTAGTTCCTCTTCTTGATCTCTTCATGCGAGATGAACTTGGGGTAGCCAAAGCCAAGGGTGCTCTCGTCCAGCGAGTTGCGGCTGCTGCAGGGCTTCTGGAAGTTCTTCCAGTTGGGGTCAGGGTTGAAGGTCTCTGTGATGTGCTGGGGTTTGGAAAGCGATGGGTCGCTCTGGTCCAAGATGGAGAATGTCACTTTGTAGGAGAAGGGCCACTCCCGCAGGTTGTCGTACTCTCCCGGGAGCACGCGGATATAGACGGAGAGGTGGGAGCCCTCGCCGCTGCCATTGCCGTTCAGAAAGGCTGACACCTGCAGCTTGTAGCCGTAACGGTGAGTGTAGAATGGCGGACTGAAAAACTCGTGGTTGCTCCGGAGTTTGGCCTCCTGGAGTTTACGGGAGTAGTCATTCAGTTTCCAGATGAGAATGCCATCGTGACTGACAGACAGCTCCTCCATCTCTCTCCGCAGCTCCAGGATCTCCTGCCGCTGCCGGCCCACCAGGTTACACATCATGGTCAGGTGAGACTTAGTGGTGTCTTCTAGATGACGACCAAGAGCCAATTTGGGGCACTGGAGGGAAGGAATACAGATTTTAAAAAATATATATATATATAAATCAGTAACTTGCCAACCAGCAGATTTGCAAAACTGAGATAATGAATCAGATAAAATATGTATTTACAAGATGCTTAGAGGATCTTTAAAAAAAGATATATGATAGACACAGTTCATGTAGCACATAACTGCACCTAAATAAATATTGAAACAAACACTGAATATGATAAAAATGTAAACACTTGGCTTGTTAAAATGAACCATCACCCAGCTGTTGTGTTTTCATTTTGCATCAAGCCTTCCAGATGCTCTAAATGTAAACAGAGCATAGAGCCAACAGTACAGACTTCGATGCTCATCAATTGCTCTCCCTTGAGTGTGTCCACATTTCAACAGATTGATGGTTTAAAACAAAGGTAGAAATGTGCTATCAGAATGTAGAGGTGTTGCTGTCATTATAATATACCCTACAGGCACAGCACTGGATATTTGAAAATGGGAAAAAACACTTTCGACATGGTGACAAAGGACATGTGTTTCCAAAAGAAAAAAAAAGCCCAGCTAACTGGTGAATGATTAACGCATCAATGGTGGAGTTAAGAGGAAAATTCCTCCAGAGGCAGATGATGCTGGTGAGCCTTACTCTGTGTTTGCAGCCAGCGTCTTTGAAGGGACAGAGGATAAGTGCACTGCCACAGTTGTCTTTCACGTGGTTAGCCAGGTCCTCACGGGCGATGTTGGGTGTGCCGCACTGGTTTGGGCACTGGACAGGAAAGCGAGGGCAGTGATACTGGTGGTTCTGTGGAGGACATAACGAATGATAAGAACACAGATAGCACAGCTGGGTTGCAAAATAATGATTGCACAGAGAAAACTGTCCTTGAAAGTTTAAAACTTAGGCTGCAGCAATACACCAGAGAAATGGTGGATAAAAAAACCTGAATCCCAAAGTTCTTAGATGTTTTCAACAAATTTCGGTCTAAAAAAAATAAATAAAAAAAATAAATAAATTTACAATAATAACTTAATTTCAAGAGGTAAACGGCTGCAATCCTTTTTATTTTGCTTTAAAAATTAACAACATGGAGACATATATGACATTAATGTCACCTGCTCAAATAAGTGGAATTAAAACATAGATATGAAGTGTAAGAAACTCTCAAACTCTCATGAGGAGACACTAAAATGATGCTGTGTTGCTATATGCTGTAACCGAGACTGAGTTATAACAACACAGCTTAGTCTGGTAAGTGGGGGAGGGGAGAGTAACAAAGAATGCTCAGCCTCTGGCCAGATGTGTGCAGCAGCAGGTGCCTCCATATTAAAGCCCAAATGACTAAACAGCAGCTCAGACCAACATCCAGCTGCCAAGGGACAGACAAAGCATGACTGGAAACATCCTGCAGCTATGGCTGGTTTTCTGTGTTCAGTCTTGCTTTGCTGAAGCCAGAAACTGTCTATGAGGCACATGAAAGACAGAAATGGACACAATGATACTTGAATGAGAGAAACGTGTCTCTGCACTTTGCCATGACAGCTATAACTTCAATTTTGCTCCTAAAAAATTTAAGCATTTATTTGTGAAAAATTAGAGATTTTTTGTCGCTGACTTTACGCAAAACTGACCTGGATTGTGTCAAAGACAAACTCTTTGCCGCAGTACTTGCAGGGTTGCGTGCGTTTGGGACACTCAGCCATGCTGTGCTGGGACAGCAGACGACGCATCATTCTTGCCCCACACTTGTTTTCACAGTAAACACTCTCCTGAGGACACACACCCTGGTGGTTCTGTGACAAAAAGAAAGCATAAAGTTATTCAATCCATGCAAAAAAAATATATATGTTAATCAAAACAGCATTTGCATGAACAAGATATAGGAACTAATCTTAACGCAAAGCTGCCCTGAATATTACTACTAAATAACAAATCTGTATCTAACTTTAAGGTTCTTTTTCTAGCTATTTTGGAGGTTTTAATCTTAGAGTATTTTAGTGACATTACTTTATCTCTTGCAGCTTAGGCTAACAAAAAAGACTACATTTAAAGGTGTCCGACAAAGCATCTCAGCCTTTTTAGAAACATCTGAATGTCTCCAAAGTCAGCATAAACTATTTTGTATATTGCTACAATAGTGCATTAGTCTACATTCCTTTTTGCGCTTTATTAACTTAAATTTAGTCTTAATTGCTTCTGAGGACAACTGAATTAAATCAGCTTAAACCCAGGTTCAGAAAACAGAATCCTTAAAATGTGAGTAGAAAGTTGGATTAAAAGGTCCTGGAACTGTTTGCAGAGGGAATAACAGAGTAAACAGAGGAGGGGCAGGAATGGTTGACGTATTACAGGGAAGCTATGAGCTACCTCAGTTTGCTTGCTTAGGAAAATTCTTTTAGTATGAAAGACGCAGTCAGGTTATTTCCTTTTGCTAACATTGGTGCTATTTCAAAACACTTGTATGCTGCTGACATGCAGACTCTCCTTTTTCCAGGAGATTTTCACAAATACGCCTTTCATTTAAGTGTGGAAATCATGAGTCGTCATGACGGGTTGTTTGCATCAAGATCAAAATAAAAGAAACCGGCTTGGAGTGTTTACCTCATAGGCTTCGCCTGTGAACTCGCTGCCACAAAACTCGCACTTGACCTTGCGCTTGGGGCAGTCATGCTGCAGGTGGTCGGTCAAGTCGCGACGTGTCAGCTTGACAGAGCAGCGATTGGGGCATGGTATCACGTTGAAGGCGCAGGTGGAGAAGTGGCCCTGAGGGAGACACCATGACATGTTAGCAAACTCGCCCAAATGTTGGGCGCTGAGCCAGGTGAGGAGGAGAAAGGAGGGAGGTATGACTGAAAATGAGAACTTCTCACCTGCAGCTGCTTCATCTGGCCGGTCCAACGACAGCCCTCCTCACTGTGGATGCAGCGGATGGGCAGTGCAAGGATCTGCTGTTCCAGCTCTGGGTCTGGGTAGATCTGAGAAAGAAAGCGGGATGAGGTCCGTGTGACAGATACAGCAACACTTAAAACAATGACACTAAAAATCTTTAGTATTTATTAACCAAATAATGCTTTACTGCCTAAATAATGTGTGAACTGAATGATTAGATTAAAATTATGGTTTACAAAAACAGACAGAAAAATGCAGTGAAAGCCTCATTGAAATAAGGCAAAGTGATTTAGCTGAAGACAAGGCTCCTGACACCCATGAGATCATATTAAGCTGTCAGCTTTTATAAAAAGGCATACACTTGTTTCCTTATTTTGATAAAAATGGGCACTCTTGCACACATACACTGTTCTGCTGCAAATACTCACCACTGCATAAGATGTGTACTATCCACAGCTAAAGATGGTTCATTATCTTTTTTCCTATTCACAAAACCTTCAGAGCCTAATCATTAAGAAATAATAATAATGAAATAACTAGAAAACACGTATTTGTTTCAGAAATATATAAATATTTATTTTCTTTGCTTCTCTTTATCTGCTACTGACAATTATGAAGACTGTTTTACTAAGAAATTAAGCAGGTGACAGCAAAGAATAGCCTCATGGTATAGCGCCCATTATGTGAGTTTATATCACTGCAGCCATATTCCTACATAAAGTTGCTCACATTCACATTTTTTTCTGTTTCTTTTGGGAGGCATCTAAATGTGTCAGAAACCGAGTCTGCAAAGAAGCCCATTATAACTGAGTAAACTCAGTCATTTAAAACATTTCCACAGTGTCACTCCTCTCTATTAAAATGTTATTGCTGCAGCATCATCTGACATCATCTTTGCATTTACATATATACTATGATGCTCCACAGAAAAAGTTAAAAGCTGCAGAATGTCTTAAAGTTTTTTGCACGTAGTCTACATTGTTGTGGTATCAGTTCATTGATCTTGCGCATGTGCATGCATACATGGACAAAGGAGAGTAGTCTTATTAACTGACCAAGTCGAGCTGTAAGCATTTCTTGACTAAACTGTGCATGTAAAAACAATTAATGTGTCAGTCTGAATGGGGAAGTAAACAGCCAAATGCAGCTTTATCTGGGAGATACACCTTCAATTCCTCCTAAAACCAAAATTTTTTACAATTTTCCATGAAAAACACTAAATGTGCATACTGTAAATAATTCATTCTTTTTTCAGCTGCTCTTGGTCACTCAAAGTTAAGTTGAGACTGACACTAAAAGCAAGAAAAACAAACATATTTTCCAGGAAGAAACCCTTGTCACCTGCAGCACAGAAAATCGAGCCACAGCCACTGCAGTGATAATGACTATGTTTATGGGTTTAGAGAGTCTTTGAGAGACACTGAGAGAGAGATGTGGAGCAGAGGAAAAAAAAAACACACTCATCCTCAGTTCCTTAACGATGGGACTGAGTCAGTTTTTTGCCCAAACTTCCCAAATCCTCCCCATCAGGTCACAGTCCTGAGGATTTTCAGCTCTGTGCTGAGCCTCCACCCGCCCCATGCTGTCACACAAGCAGAACTCTGGTCAAACAAGAAAAGCCACTACCTCTAAATGTCACAACAGCCCTGTAAACAAATCACAGCTTACAAGCAGCCAGGCCGAGCTCACGTGCATCTGCATCAAAACATGGGAGCAAAAGTCGTCAAATTAAAAATTCAACAGGAAAATTGCCTTCAATAAAACATTTTTATCTCTCAGTTTGAAACCACTTCGTGAGGAGCGAGAAGCCCCTATCAGACTAAACAAGTTTCTTAAAGTACACTTGTTAAAAGTACTCAAATGCTGTGAAGTGAAGTATATATATATATTAGTGATGCAGTCCTCTTGCACCAAAAGAGCAGGCAATATTTTGCTGTCATGATTACATTTTCTAAGAACAGACAAAGAGGGAAACAAATCCTCTCTGGCAAAATTAAACATACCAGTCTTGAAATCTGCAGGAGGACAGCAATAATGACCTTTTAATAACTTAGTCCCTGGCTGATGGGGTGATTGAGGTGGTGGGGGTGGTGGTGGGGCGGTTTAAGCTCTTTGGAGCTGCCAGTTTGGGGTTTATTCTGTCTGCTGTAGCAATTGCTACCCCTCACTACTTCGACAGCAGCAGTACAATCCTTTAATGACTGCAACACTGTTGTTCTGCAGTAGAAAGGTTGTGTATGTGCACGTCTTCGAAGGACAACAAGCACATTACAATAGCCCCTGACAGGAGACCACCAGGATGGGGTCATTTGCAGGCGACTGGGAGCCTGTGAGAGCCCTTGGTAAATAACAATGTCTGACAGGTGTGCCATGAGCACATCCTTCCTATGGGGAGTCCCTGCCACTATATGCGCCTTCATCACTTGCAGCACAGCATGCAGACTCATCTGCTGCCATGGGGAACCTGCAGCAGCTCCAGTTAACCCCTGAACATAAACATTTCCCCTCTCTTGTCCTTTTAAGAAGCTTTGTTAAAATCGCTGTGTGACAGCATCGGGGTGTTCCAGCACTTCAGTATGATTCCTTGAATTTAAATCTTCACTTTTTAATTTCTGCTTTGGATTTGAAGGAGGTTTGTTCGCACTGCCTAATATCCGACCCAGCAACGTGCCACTGCTTGTGCTGGCCTTAAAGGCTAAATCAGGCTAAAGCTAGCAGAGTGCATGGGAGAAATATCTGTCGATGCCAAAAGCGCCACAGAAAAGGAGATGATCCTTTCCTGTTCCTTATTCCTGTGGTGCCATCTCTCACTTTGAAATGTGGATATCACACGTGAGAGAGCTCAGACTCACAGAGAATACAGATAGTCCTTATCTGTCCACCCTCCACCCCCCTGAGCACAATCTGATTAAATGCATTTAGAGAGCAGCTGAAATTTATTTCTTCTGGATGGCGAGAGATTTAGTGCAGTGGTTTAAATAAATTATTCTGTGTAATGAAATGAGTTGCAGCCTCTAGCTTTTGGTTAAGACAAGTTTTAATGATTTTATGTTTACAGGAATTCACTGATTTAAATATTCAGTTTTTATTGTAACATATTAAAGTCAAAGTCACATCTTAAAATGAAGTTTTCTGTTTAAAACGAGATGCAACATAATGTGGGGGTGGGAAAAATTCCCATTGATTAAGACCATCTCAGGTTTTTATGGGTCAAAAACTATCAATTTTATCTTGACTATATTTCATTGAATTAAATTCGGCTTTATTGTATAGTGTAAATTTACAATAAAGTTTTCAAAGGTGCTTTACAGACACAGTACAATTCAATACAATTATAATCTAATTAAATCCACAATATTCCAGTTTAAAATAGTTACATTTATAAAAACTAATTTAAATAAAATAACTGCCTAGACACCAACAGATTGTATCAATTTTTCTCTTTGATTTAATCCTCCATCCTAAAAAAATGCAGGAGACATTTGAAAAAAAAAAAATCCTTTGAACACAGGAAATAAAACCAAAAGCAGAACCAGGCTCAGGAAGAAAAGCCATCTGACTTGACCATCTAATGTATCTGCATGTCGCCTCCTCATTTGCATCCCTATTATTATTTTTCCATGTTGATCCAATGCACTGAAGTTTATTTACATGTTGCAGCTCCTGCATGTTGACCATTTCCTTTATCCCTAATAAATATGCAAAAGTGTCAGTCTCTCCATGTTTTTCTTAAACTTTAGCTTTAAAGCAATAGTGTTTTTTCCGTTTTATTTTCCTCACTGCCATCCCAGTTATTATTTATAAAGTTGAAATTATTAGCAAAACTCATTGATTCTGTGTTCTGAATGCTACCATGCTAATAGGTTATTATGACTTGATTTGAGTCTCTGCCTGAAACAAGTTGCAAAGGGGTAGTGTTAGATTTTTATGGTACACGTGCAGCTCAAATCAATGTCATGTTGATATTAGTGTTGATTCAAACAGCTCACAAAGAAACTGGAATAGTGTGGTCATGTGGTTGTTATCTGTTTTTTCTTTTTGTTTGGGACCAGCCATGGATAAAAGTGTGACGTGCTGGAGTGTTGATTGTACCTTGGCATAGTCTAATGGAAGTTGATCCTCTGGACACTTGAAGACGCCCTCACTGCACCAAAAAAGAAAAAAGCAAAGTTACAATTAATATAATAACAACACTAAGTCAATAACACACATGACACATTTAAAGGCATCCCAAAAAGAGCAATAATTTTCCAGAGATAAAAAGATTTTCTTTGAGCAGGCCTACGCAGCCTTTAGTGTTCCTCTATTCAAACTTATTCATAATCTGAGAAGTTCTCTGACTCATCATTTTGTATGACGTACAAACACACTCACATGCACAATGAAGGCAGATGTATGAGCCACTGACTTTAATGACATTGGCTCTTTCATCCTTCCCCTTCAGAGGATATGTCTGCACAGATTTATGTTATTGCAGCAGAAAGAAACCACAACTTGGAGCCTGCTCTGTTAATCTATAATATATAAAGAGATAATTGAGGATTCTAATTTTAAAGGTTATTTTACTATTCCCTTGCTATATTTTTGCACTTATTGCATGCTGGATAACAAAAGCGCTCTTTTGTTCTGGGTAACCTTCGCCTTCATGCTGGAGGCCTTTCCTAAAAGAAAAACAGACAATTTGCTGATCTGTTATAGCAATAAGCCAAGTTTTGTATGTTAATTAAATAATCATAATAATAAATAAATAGGGCTTGAACAGCCTGTGCATTTTATATGGCAAAATTTCACCAGCTCAAATTAAGACGAAATAAAGAAGGGCCACAGCCCAGTAGGGCAGCCGCTTTCCTAAATCCAGAACCATGATGTTATCATGAAATATTCAGACTTGTTAATAATGAAGGTAGCAACCACAATATATATATATCTATGTATATATATATATATATATATACAT
>JBAMHW010000009.1:12976872-12997484 GCA_037177495.1 Rhadinocentrus ornatus | reverse complement strand
GATATAGATATACACACTTCTATATTTGCAGTATCCATTGCTGTACATTTTACATTAAACAGAAGATAAGAACAAAAGATAATGCACAAAAAAGATTAATTTGCTTTGTGCCAAACTCAAACAAGGACCTGAGGTGCAATCTGACCTCCTCTGCAAAGAGACCTCTCCTGACCCAGATTGTGTCTAAATTATGTTTAAATTATGTTATGTTTAAACTAATTAGGGGACAACAGTGCACAAACAGTAAGTGTTTGCCTTTTGGTGCTTTAATTTAGTTGGCAATGTCACCTGACTGCAGCTCCCAAAGGCATAGGGACATGTGACAAGACGCACTTCACCCCGTCCAACCATCTGTGAAATGACTGAACTGAATGGGGGGATGTGAGCAAAGGTTGGGCCCGAGAGCAAGGGAGGTTTGATAAAAAGAGGGGGTGGAGGAGGGAGGTTAATGCTTGACAAGACAGAGGTAATTCTCCTCCATTAGGGTTACTGTGTCAGCAGGGTACTGGAGACCAATTAGCAAGCCACAACGGGCTGCAAAACAGGGCCAATCGATTAGAGGCTGAGTGAGCCTATTCAGCATCTCGTGTGTGAAATCATTTAAACTACTCATCGCCTTCACAGAGGAATTACTACGAAGAGCCTTGCCTGTCCCACAACCGCAAAGTACGAGGAAATGGGAAGCGACAGGCTCTCTGCTCTGGACAAGGGTAATGTAGGCGCAGGCAGGGGACAGCCCGAGGCCCCGTACAGCTCAGGCCCTGCATTTGAAACACAAAGAGGCAGACAGGCGAAAAGAGCCTAGTCACAGACTGTCAGGACAATTCCTTCCCCGGTCCCTGGGAGCTCCACAGCCATACATTTATGTGTCCTGCCCCTCTCGTGATACAGTAGTACTGCATGACTCTTGTGAATCGAATTTGATGCGACTCCGTGACAAGACATTAGCAGTGAAAGACAGGGCTGATTTGTCCAGTGAGCTCTTTCTAGAAAGGACAAAATTATTAAAAATTCCTTTTGAAGATTATCACACAAATGATTAAACTGCTAAGTCTAATAAATGTCAGAAAATACCAAAAATTGCACATTCCAGGAACCAGCAAAAAATATCCATCTAAAGTTAATATCAACTATGTTTTGGTTGCTTTTGATATGATTAAAACTATTTTGAGAGGTTGTGAAATGAAGCAAAACTCTTGACAG
This sequence comes from Rhadinocentrus ornatus, assembly GCA_037177495.1. Lineage (NCBI taxonomy): Eukaryota > Metazoa > Chordata > Actinopteri > Atheriniformes > Melanotaeniidae > Rhadinocentrus > Rhadinocentrus ornatus. Next base: position 12,996,281 of record JBAMHW010000009.1, on the reverse strand, counting down.
CTTAGCTTTTTTATGTAGGAAAATTGAGCAATCTCACCTTTGATAGAATTTATCACTTCATACACTAAATGATAAATCTCTATAATTTTACAATTCATTGTTTGCATCAGCTGTTGGCTGCATTTGTAATAAAGTCATTAGAGGGGAAACATTTTACAGACAGAGAACGCCTTAGTGTACACACGTGAAAGTAAGAACATTTATCTTACAAAGCTAAAACAAGTTTCCATAGAATGTTTATAACAGCTCCTCAACCATAGTTCACAGCTTAGTCAATGAGCATCCAGGGAAAAATCCATAAACAATGATTCAGTGTGGTGATGGGCTGTCACGTGGGAGCAGCTTAAGATTTTAAAACATACAGTATAATACAATCACCTCGTAAAAATTTCATCGCCTCCCTCTGTCTGTTCAGCTGCAGAGATGATCATGTTCAAATCACCTCAAATTCCCTGCCAGACAATAATATTACTTCTGATGGGGAAACACACTCGTCCCTCTGCAGGTAAGATGCACCCACCAGACCTCTCTAACCCTCTCTTCTCTAATTGACCCCTCTCTTCTGCTAACCCTCCTCAAATCTTCTTTTGAGGCACAGATTAACCATTAACTATAATCAATTCATTCAGCTGATACCATGAGGAAAGCCATCACAACATGGTTCATCACTCTGTGCACAGCTCCTGACAGGTAGACAGTGGGAAGTACAAATCCCTTAGGTTTAATCTCACTGGTGCAGAGAGGAGGGTTGATTTTCCAGTGACAGTGACCAGCCTGCAGGCCACACGTTGAGGACATGTTGGTGACAGTCTGCATTGCTTACCAGGAAAAGCGGAGTGACCTTGAGACCTGATGCACTGACTAACAAAGAGACTCCTAAACAAACTGTCTTGTGTTTACTAGGGCGGAAGGCATGGCTGGCGAGATGCGCTAAACAAACTAAAACTAAAACACAGAAGCTTTAAAGAACACATGTCTGTAGCACATTAACACCCTAAATATACTTCTGTCATCAACTCAGATAGTATCAAGAGACTTGACTGAACTGCCCATTTATCTCCTGCATGAGCTCACTGCCAGTTTTTATGTTTAACCTTAAGTTAAACTTTTTGTCTTTTCACATTACGACCAGAATTACCTTAATTATACATAAACAAGACCTTAAATTCCACCAATGCCTGCCTGCACAGAGAAAACAGGACTTCTGTTTTATCTCATATACAGTTTCTATAATCCTACAACTGCATCAGGTTTTGAGTGTGTGTATGTGTGTGCGAAGCCAGGATTTCCTTTGTCTGAGCCTCCTGTTTTGAACAATAATGTTCAGATTTCGCAGACTCTGTGGAGAGTGTGATGTTTTAGAAATTATATTAAACAATTATGAAAAAATCAGCGCATGTAACCATTTTTATTTTGCAGGAAGAATTATAGCCACTATTTAACTATTATTTTTCAACAGCGTGCGATGTAGAAATAATCAATGAGCTTCAGTATACTATACAGTTTTCCTCTGGTTCAAGCCTTTATGCTAAGCTAACTGTCTGTGCAATGACTAAAGCACAGACACAATCCTGGCTTTAATCTTTGCATCTGACTTGGAATAAGTCAGCAAACAAGTAATAAAAGTTCAACCAGTGATTTAAATTTGAATGTATATCTGTAAAAGTTAAAGAAGTCAGAGTTAATACCACGTGTGGCTTTGGCACTTTGATAAAGGAAACTTCACAAAGATGAATGTTTTTCCAAAGATTTAACAGTTGATGTTTTTGCAGCTGTCTTTGAGGCTGTCTTACCACAAACCACATTTTGTTTTAATTTTTTCCAAATGAGGACAGAGGAGTTACTTAAAGCCATGTCTACTTTTTACACCAGGACGACAGGATCAACTGTCTTCTTAAAATCAACCATTTTTAAAGCTTTTACTTAACTTTCTGCACACAAAAAACTCAAAAGTTGGATTTTGTGTTGTTAATAGAGCAGCTGAGAGATGCTAAATCTTTTCCAATAGTCCCTGCAGATTTACTTACTTGACAGAAGGTATTCACCCTGCAGTTCTTATACTTGTTCTAGACATGATTCATGACTGAAATGTCCCTTTAAGAAGCAGACATGAGGTTGGGTGGTGTTTCCACCTGTGGAACCTGATACGTTTCGCCCACAGCACATTGAGCTTTAAGCCAGCACTCTGCAGCCTTCTCATTTGTCTAAAAAGGGAGGGGCAGAATATACTTTCACAAGAGTGTGATGACACACCTGCCCACAGGTAGCAGGATGGCCTCTTTACAGGCTCTCTATGTGGGACACGAACACAGAATGACGCTGTGACAGCTCCTTGTGTGGGATTTAATGCTTACACGATAAGCTGTCCACACCTGTGGTTTGTTAGAGATCATGCTTTGTATTAACTCTGTGAAGCTGACAGGAAGGCAAAGCTAATAGCAACTATTAAGGCGCAGCAGAGCAAACTATTCCCTTTAAATAGATTTATTAGAAATGTATTCCATGCCAGTGCTGCAAAATACAAATATTAACTTTAGCCCAGTCATTTCAACAAGTGGATGACAAAAGAAGCAGCAGGCAATAAAAATTAAATAAAAAAATCATAACAATAACAACAACAACAACAACAATAATAATAACAATAACAATAATAACAATAACAATAACAATAACAATAACAATAATAATAATAATAATAATAATAATAATAATAATAAATCTAAAGCATATGGACGGTATCTAAAAGTGATGTACTTATTAAGTAACAGCATTGTTATCTATCTATTGTTCACGGTGGCAGTCAAGAAGCCATCTTTAAGGAAGGGAAGCAGGAGAACTTACTTAAAGAAAAGACAAGAAAGCCCCCCTGAAAGGTGGTTCAGGCTGTGTTAAACAAAAAACTTGGTTTCACCACTCTTGCCAAGATAGCAAACTTTTATTTGTTTATACATTTTACCATATATACCTACATTTCCATGTATGTTTGGACATGGTTCAGTAAATTGCTGTGCCTACTGTGTTTTCCTTGTAAAAAATGAGGTTTGCACAGCACTGTAAAATAATTTATTAGGTCTGAGACCTATTATTACTCGATTACAAACTTCTCATTGTGCAAGATTCCTTTTACAAATGGCAGATTGATAATAAATATAACTGTTAGTTGTAAATCTGGCAAACCATTCACACTGAATCAGCTGACCATCCATTCCTGTCTTACTTTAGCACCTTTACAAGCTAGACTTATTTCTGTATCACCTATCATTAATCATTCACCATCCAAGCAAAGTTTTTCAGCAGACTGGAATAACCTTCTTATCTGATGCACTTTCATGTAATTTATAAACATTGTACAGCATGTACTTAATCATCCCCTTATCTGCTGTTGTTGCTTTAAATATCGATAACTATATTTAGCCAAATATGAGTGATTTACCATTTAGCATCAACTGACAGGTGGTTAATTTTGGTTAAGTACAGAGTTTCGTAATCATATTAATGCTTCTGGAGACATAGGATGAGTCCAATTTAGTGCAAAAAAGGCATTAATTTCTAAAGAAGATTTTTTTTGTCCAGTTTTTGACATTGCAGGGGACTAGGTGTCCGGGGTATCACAAGCCTGAAGTGCATGTCTATTCGGAATATGACACCTGCAAAATCCCATCTGACTTCTTCTGTTGGCCACTAACATCCTCTGGCACCCGTTTCATAAGAAGTAACAATGGCTGACAGTCTGCAGGTCACGCTCATCAGCAAGACAGAAAATAATTACATCTGACTCAGTGTCACATTAGCCTGAAAAGACATGTAGAAAATGAAACCCTTTATAGCACACATTCATGTAAATTAAACCATTGTAGTAGCTGAACCCTCTCTATTTTATGCTACCTTATACAGGGAGAAAAAAAATACTATTTTTGTTGTGCTACTTTGCCAAAGCAGGAAAAAGTGATGCAAGTGGAAGAAAGGCACTACTATCAGAGCGTGTGTGTATGTGTGTGTGTGTGGGGGTGTATGTCTGGCGGCCTTCCCTGGCTTCATCTCCTGCACTTCATGTAACACACTCAGAGAGACCAAATGTGGACCAAGATAGAAGAACCATTAAAGGATGGTTTTACTACGAGAATCACAGACACCGCCTACAAAACTGGAAAGAAGACTGGGTTTTGATGTTTCTTGGATTTTGTTTGATGACTGTACTGAGACAACATTCTGACCACAAAAACACTGTAGATCAGGGCACCTGGGGCCATCCCTACTAATGCCGTCATCGCTTATGTAATGATATTTATTTCTATGTGCAGTTCACCTCACTGTGTTGACATTGGTGAGCACAAGCCATCTGTGAGCCAGTTCACACAGTGTTAGCAAAATCTCAGTTTGTTTTCCTTAAATGTCAGCTTTACAGCAGAAAGCAGCAGCAGATAATAGAATAATATTACTCCATATTCAATGTGGCATACAGACTCCAAATTAGCTTGTTATACTGAGTATTCTGACTCAACAATAACATTATGTCACTGTGGTGGTCTTTAAATTACGTTAGAAGAGGATGCTCATTTATTGCTTCATTTTGCAGCAAAAATACTACAAACTTATGTGTTCAAATATTGTGTTGGATATATATGCATCATATTTTTACTTCACAGGTTCATGTTTTTCCTTAAAGCAGATCGACATTTCCTGGACAGAAATATGAGTGAAAAATCTGTCAATTTGCGTGCAATTTAAATGACGATGATGCATAACGTTGCCAGAAGTGCAGCTTAAATGTAGCCATGATAGCAAATCATAGATAAAAAGCCACCTGCCAGAGGGTGAGTTGGTTACATAGACCTCAGAAGAGTGGAGGAAAGATAGATGGATATATACAGAGGGTCAGTAGAAGCAGGAGAAGCCATCTTTACGCTGAAAGAAGCATGTGAGCCTCTATAATCCACCCATAAGTGTGAGAGCAGGGTAGACAGCATTTGCGACAAGTTATAATCCCCTTGCACTGTCTCCCTTCATCAGCATGATTGGAAGGTGTCTTGAAGTCTATTTCAGCGAGGGCTCAGATACAACAGAAGGTGCTAATCCAGCTCTTCAGCTTGGCTCTACTGACTTTATAAATTTATAGCCATAATAAACTCAAGACTTCCTCCTAATTCACTCGTGGAATATTATTACAGTAGAGGTTGTTAAAGGTTCAGGAAAATATGAGTAAGAGGGAGGAAAATTATTGCGAAAATTATGTATTAGGTTAGAGGCAATAGCTAGTTAGCTTTACTAGGATGTCAATTAATTATGCTAATTCCCCCATATCCACACAGACAAGGGCCTGCACCGTGTACATGAAAGGAAAGAAGAGCTTAAAAGGAGACTCTTTACGTCTGATCTGGCTGAAGGGAGGTTTGTGCACAGCCTGGGTGGGTGGAGGCCTGCATCTGGAGATCAAGGAAAGTTCTGAGCTTTAACATGTGGCACATGTGAGGACAACCTACAGGCCTTTGAAGAAGTCCTAAAAGCTGCTTTTATGGATGCAGTAGGTGTGAAACACCTCACTGTCCATTTTACTACTCACTTTGACACAAATTTGAGGTTTCAAAAGTTGCAAAAGAGCAACAGAAGGCTGGTATTAAGCAATAAAAGGAATAACTCACATACTATAAGTTGTTTTTAACGCACATGTAAATTCTGGCTGCTTCAATCACAGATGGCTGGTCTAATTTTAACTCCACGTCAGAGGCAGATTTATGCAAAAGAAAACTGTCCAGCAATGATGGGTGTCTTTGAGGGGCTGCAGTGCTGCAAAACTAATCTGATGAACACCTGCAATGAAATGAGCAGATCCAAGACTGTTAAAACACTGCAAGGCCTACTGGAAGAAGTAGCCTACTGACTGTATCCATACTCAGCTGGATTAGCAGACTCAGTCACCTATTTTTTTCTTCAAGCAGCATTAATGAATCAGCTATCACAGTCATCAAGAAGTGCAACATGAAATCAGCACTAATGTAGATTAAGTGTGGAAGGAGTAGCGTGCTGCCAGCTACTGTACAAGCTGTCTGTCAAAATCAGTGTGATGTCTGCAGTAATGAAGCATACTACAGAATACCACACTTGCTAATTTGCAGGTGTTGAGTTTAAGGTTATTCTTTTACCCTACTTTCTGAATTTCCACTCTTTTTATGACCAAAAACTTTAAGCAAAGTTTGAAAGACATGCTAATAAATTCCGACATGAAACTTGTATGAACCTGCAGTTGGCAGCTAGCTTAGCTTTGCACAAAGACATGAAACAAGAGGAGTAGCAAGATTCAAACATTGCTTCTTCAGCACATGCTTACAGTATATTTATATTTTAAAGCTACCCAAGAGTGTAAGACTAAAAAATGGGAGAAACATCTAGTTTGGCTCAGTATGCAACCGCCTTACTAACCCTTCTAATACTCACAAACTTACCACTTAATATGTTGTTTGCTTGAACAAAAGCCTTTATTCAAAGGCAGGCTAGTTATAATCCCTAGTAACTAAAGCTGCAATCTCTAACGTTACCCTCACATTCAGCCGAAGTGATATCAGTCTTCCGCTAAAACTCTAACCCATCTCGTATTTTCTTATAAACAACTGAGCTCATTTTGTTGATGTTCAGAGCAAATGACAGATGGTTCACAGAGAGGTTGGGAGGTTAATGCTCAGCAAATCCAAACAAAGAGATAAGCCTTCTCTATTATAAAACATATACTTTAAATGTACTTTCTCTGACTGGTTTAAATACTAGATACGCAATCAGTTCTTTATATTAACAATGGATTAACTCAAGATTTAAAGGTTCAGATACTGTTCAAGTGTCAAGGCAGAATATCAGTCTGAGATAAACTCCTGTAAATTATGACTGAAGTGAGTTTTAATGAATCATCTGTAATATTTTAAGTTTTACAGGTTATTTAAAAACCATAAAAATAAAATAAAAAGTGTTTTACATATAGAGGTAATCAGTGATGTCAGATCATTTACACTGTCACCCAAATTAAACCAGTCAAATTTAATTTTTCAGTGTGAATTAACTGATTTCTTCAGGAACACAGAAGAGGAATATATTTTCATTTGTGACCTGGTACTGGGAGGACATTATTCCTGTTTTTTTTTTTTTTTTTTGAGTTTAAAGCTGCCAAGATCAGTTTCACCCAGACCAGAAGTCAAAATGGACAGGTCAGCTTAAAAGAGAATTTATTTCAGGTTTAGCTACCAGAAAAGAGACATTAATCAAAGCCCACTTAAAGCGTAAGCTTTATTATGATCACCTATAGATGTATGAGCTCATAGGAGCAGAGAAAGGGAGGATGGTCTATTACTATTATCATAAATCTAATTTTATACGTTAGAGAAGTCTTTGGCACGCTCATTATGGGGTCAGCTCTCAATGCCAAAGCCCAGAGCAGACAAAGAGGACTGTTGTTTTTATTGCATGCAGATCTGCTGTGTACCCAAGGGGAAAGCGCCTCGGAGAAAAACAGCTCTCATCACCCTTCAATTACAACTATTCTTTTACAGCAGACTGATTGACGCTCCTTAAAAATATGCAGAGCAGGGTAATTTCCAAACAAGTTGAGAGAGAAACAACACAGTCTGCAGCCAGACTGAAATACAGACTACAGTCATTTCTTGCATCAGATCTTGGAAGCAGATGCCCCACAAACACATTGTTGCTTAATTACTACATCATTGTGTCTCCAGAAGGCTACAGCAGCATGTGGGCATTGCAGGTAATTCTTCTTATGGACATCAGATCTTTTAATCAACTTCACCTATTCACTCTGTACGCCAGGAAAGGAAATAAAGCAACAATATACAATCTAAGATTTAGCAGTGACACAAAGGTTGCCCATGGGATGCTGCAAAATGTGATTTAATGATGCTATTACAACTGCTATGTATTAGAATAAAAATTGAAAAACCTTAGTCTATATTTAGATAATGAAGGTTCCACAGAGCTAACCCCATTTAAGTCCTGACTCAGGGCCATTTACTGCATGTCGTCCCTCTTTTTCTGCTTACTCTATCTTTCGTGACTGATTACGACCACTACAGACAATCAAATCAAAAACATATAAACAGAAAATGTGAGATGTGAAAGTGTTGATACCATGAATGTTTGATTACCACTGAATCTATAAAGTGAAGAAATGACCTATTAAAGTTCTCCCAGTGTAATGAGGAAATGAAAATTGGTTGTGCGTCATTGATGGTGAATGATTCTAATAAAATAAATTGTCATAAAAACGTAACAGTAATCCACCATACAGAAGCAGAGGAAAGATCTACATGTGTTAGCTGATGGGTAGATGACCCGAAAAATTAATGACAGATCTGAGGCCAAAAAGCACCCACAGCTGTATTTCTGCTAAAGAGCAGAGGACACATTGGGACAGTTGAAGACATTTCTGTCACCTTGAAGTTTGTAGTTCAAACTTTGCAAGTCATCATTCAAATTTTGAGAAAGAAAGCTGTCTGTAGGTGGAAATACGTGAAAATAGCTCAAGTTTAAAACTAATTATGTCTAAAGAAATTAGATTCTTTTAATTTACTTTCTATTATAAAAAGGACCCAAATAAAAAATAAATAAATTGAGAAAAAAAAAATCATTGTGCATTTAAAAGTTAGGTGTAAGCATTCATCCTTAAAAGGGCAGATTTTAGCATTTTTGTGTTAAAAAAAAAAAGAAGATTTTCCACCTTTGTTCCTTCTCAGCACGCCAGCGTCTCACAATGTTTGTGCAGCACATAAACAGTCAAATTGGTGCCAACACCAAACAGAGCAGCTCTGCCATCATTGATCAAATGTCTTTGTGTCCTATCCTAAATAGATAGACTAAATCCCATGTATGTGAAATGGCAGGCATTGGTAATGCTATCAGCTTTTCAGTGGGAGGAAGTTATTTTGGTCAGATACCCCGAGACCACCTTTGAAACAACGAGAAACTCCCCTTGTGACACATCCATTAATTAGCCTAGGATGAGGAGTCCCATCCTACAGGATCATTAAGACATAAAGTTTTAACGTCTCAACACAATGACTCAACCTCACTGACTTTAAGCAGAGGAACTGATACGCACATTTACTGCATCATATTAGCTTTTCTGGGAAGTGTCTGCAGTGAGGACAGACTGAGGAAGGTGCAGACTACACAGTTAATGATCTGGATTTTCCCTTGTCAGTGTGCAACCTGCTTCACTGTGATTCAGTGTTATCACAGTCGTGAATCTTATGCGTCATAAGTCACTCCAGTTCTTCTCAGTCAGAAAAACTAAAAACTTTTCTCCTTTCTCACCTTCATCTCAGGACTCTTCCTCCATGTTGCACACCTTCCTCCTCCTTTTCCTGTTGTTTCACTGAGATTCAGGCCTGAGAGGTGTACACATCACCAACGGCAACAATTTTAAGCGCTGTACTTTAGTGTCCATGGTAACTGGGAGGTAAGGTGAGGGTTTTTTAGGTGTGAGTGCACACAGACAAAAGACCTAATTTACAAAAAATGAATAAGCCCTGTTCAGTGTTTGATTTATCAGCTGGTGAAGTAGTAGCATCCCAGACATACTGTTCCTCCAGGTTTTCCTTATCAGTCTGCATTTTAATCACTAGATCTGATGAAGCCGAAAACAATACAGAGAACCACCCCCGGGTGCTCGTGCCCTCCTGTGACTGTGTTCCCACTCTGAGCTGCACCTCCTGCTGTTGTCCACTTCTCCACTATGTGGTGTGCAGTTTCTTTGTTCAGCGAGCTGAGGTGCTGATGTCAAATTGTCTCCTTTGTTTCAAAACGCCTCAGCTGCATTGTTCGCCAAGCATGAATTCTTCAACCTGCCCCTGTTGCTAGGAGCAACAATGAGATAAATGACAAGATTTTTCTTCTGTTGAATAAAAAAGCAATGGGATTATTTAGAAACAAACAACGTCATTAATCTCTTGCAAGATAAATCCTTGATGTTGAGAAGAAATACTTACTTTTTGTAAGATAAATCATAAGTTGCACTGCTGTCATTACTACGACTTAATCATTCTCCTTTTAATGTTCGTTTTTTTCTGGGGTTTTTTATGGTACTTGATGTAACAAGTTAGCTGTATAAGAAGAGATGCACCTGAAGTGCTGCTATGATCTGTTTTTCAGTAAAAATGGAAGAAATTCGAGCTCCTCTGCATTTTCTGTTTTGCTTTGTCTTCTGTGACTTTACATTTCAAACTGCTTTCCAAACAGAACACTAAGTCAAGTGAGACTATAATCAAGAAAATCAATTGTTGAATGAAGTAAGAAACAATAATAATTTGTTCTAAAGGGAAATGACCCCCTTGTTAATCTAGCTGATCCTGTTTCATTTCCTTGGTTGGTCAGTTGAGTCTTGAAAACAAGCGCTCCTTCGTCCTGCACAAGGTTACCAATCCGTCCGGACGTGCACCTGACAGAGCAACTTCCTGCTATGCCCTTTCAAGGGATCTGCAGTTTAAAGGAAGGAAGGAGGCGGGTCGGCGCATCAATGCTGCGTTGACATGTCAGAAAATGAGCTGAGTGAGATCCTGAGGTACAACAAGCGAGTCATTGAGCTGCTTGGTTAAAGGACCAACACAATAAACACACCAGCTGAGAAAGGAAGGAAGGACGGAAGGAAGCTTTCTCCACTGAGAAAAAATAAATAAATAAAAAGGGAGGCGGAACGCCAACTGGGCAATGACCTTAACATTGACGAAGGCCTCTGAGGATAAATGACTATAATTCAGTGTGTTTGCTTCAAGTGAAAGGCTTAACTGCTCTGCCGACACCTGTTTGGCTCCACAGAGAAGCCTTTCACTGAGGACAGGTGCCTCCGCAGCAAGCCGGCCAATTCCCCACGCTCTCCCCTCCAGCTGCCCTGCTGTCAGACCTCGGACGCAGATTCCTCACATGCCTGACTGTCACCTCAGAAACCACTGCAGGGCCCAGACAATTTCCTGATACAAAGGCAGAGCATTAAGTTGAAGTGGGTGCTCAAGTGTATGGATAGATAAAGAATATGCTTCAGAAGAAAAGCTACATTAGAGCACTTTTCCCACTTTGAGCTCAATGGTGCATAACTTCCCTAAAACAAGTAAAGATCATTTCCATTTCGAGTCAGATTCAAGTAACTTTAAAAATCTGAGAAATCAAAGTTTTTAGAAGTTCAGCTTCTGACTGAAAACTCAAGCTGATGTCATAAATGTGGTTATGTGACTGCAACTACCAGATATCTAAATTAATTTTCTGATTCAATTAATCTTCCAATTGTTTTGTTTTTTTAATAATTATTTCACTTATAAACTAGTGAGTAATGTCTGTTACAATTTCTTAAAGCCCAAGGCGATGCCTGAATAGAGCTTTCAGTTGTCTCACCGTCAAACCAAAACTAAACATGTTCACCTCATTAACATATTATGCTAGAAATGTGGGGAATATTCACATCTGAGAAGCTTATCTTTTACTTGCTCTCAACTAATTAGCAACCAAGTGTGGGCTCCATGCCATCTGACTGCACTAACCATGTGTGATTTCGAGTTTTTAAGCTTAAATCAGAAAGCTGGAATAATTTCTGTGGGAGTTCAAACGTGTGTTGCTGCATGGGCATTGGCTCTGCTCGGTGACCTGTGCAAAAGACAAACATGCTCTAAAAGGGAGGAGTTAATTAGTACAATAGAGAGCAGATGTCGGAAGGCTGTCGGAGTGCTGAAAACTCAAACTGTAAAATATCTGCTGCTGAACCTAAAATCAGCCATTAACACCAAAAACACTGTGCTCATTACAAGCCTCCTCTCGCATGTTGTTCGCTGTAGTGGTGGGAACAGGCAGAGAATGCATGCTTTATGATAAACACACCTTTATCTGAGCTGCTTCACATAGCATGCATACCCGAGCACGTGTGAGCACTAGCCATGTGTTCCAGATCTGGGCCAACTGGCTGTGTTTCAGCAGCAGGGCTGGGCTGAGCAGCTCGGTCCCAGCATGCTCACTGAGCCAAGGGTAAGGTGCTTCGCTGCATAGCTGGAATGTTTTGCACCTTTGTTTGGCCCAAAAAGCTGCAAGCCTCACGGGGACAAGTCGAGGCATGTCCAGGTCTGGCTGAAAAAGGGCTGCACAAATTAAAGCTGATGTTTTATTCTGACATTTATCTATAACCAGTTGCAGGATAAACCCAACTCCCTTTAAGAGAAATGTTTTCACAGCTCTACCAATCTTCCATGTGAGTTATGATCAAGAGTAATTCATGTTTCTATAAATATGAAAGACTAGATGATTTGTTATACAAAATCATTAATAACATTTATATTTAGAAAAGGACACATACTTTTACCTTCATTCAGAAGTAAAGCGTTGCTTTTCTCTCCCTTTTCAAATCAATTTCAGGCTCATTTCTGATCAAAATAAAGCTGAAGAGATCTGCACTAAGCTTTTCAGGAGCGGCCATTGTTGCCTGTCTTTACAGCTGAAAATAGTTTAAATTAGTGAATGGTCTAAGATGGATTCTTTCATGACTCTTATGAGAACCCAGCTGTGTTGCAGTGTAAAGTTTCTGTGTTCTAGTTTCAGCTGCACTGATGACTGCATTTGGCTAGAAAATATGAAAGTTGCTCAGGGATACAGGCAGATGAAGAAGTTGATTACACATAAAACCACAAACATTATACTTCTGGAGTTTTTCATAAGATATATGACAGTGACATGACTGCCTATGGCTCTGACATAATCTCCTGATTGATCCGACACAAGTGAACTGAACAAGCACTTTGAATCACACAGCACTGGTTAACAGTTTCTGATTGCCTTAATCATCTTCAAACAGGTTAACAGACAATACCTAATGAACTGACACTATAGTCCAACAGAAGAGTAATTTACATTTTAGAGGTTTATATTTTAAGAAATTATTTATTTGTAATATTACATCCTTGCATGGTTTAATCTCATCAGGTGAACAGACCACATTCTGCTCAATGATGAGTAACTCTTACATACACATAAAATTACTACATAATACATACAATTTACATTAAACACAGCTGTAAAATGTATCTTCGGTGTCCACAATACCAAAATCATCATATGTACTTTCAACTGCATCTTTAGCATGCCAGGGTTTAGGGGGATAAATGAAGAAAATTAAAACATCTAGAGAACAGTGTTTCATAAGTTGGAGCACCCATCAGATACACTTGATGATGAATGACTGAAAACTACATCATAAACCAAAAGTACACAAAATGACTTAATTTGTCTTCATAGACAAAGATATTGCACCGCATGTATGTAAAGTCAAGTTGTTGAGCAGACTGAAGTCATTCAGGTGTGGAAGTTGAGTCACCTTTTGTAAACCACAAATTACCTTCATCTTAAGGCTGACATACCGCTAACAGCAGGAGTACACGGCTGTGAAGTCAGTCAGGTTTCATCAGTGCACATCTACGATGAACTCTCCTGGATGCTTCACTAAGCTAAGTTTCAGGAGCCTTACCGAGATGAGGAGTACAGCCTGAGCTGCCTGTCGGTAATAAAGCCCTCATAGCGGAAGATGATGCTATCCGAAGGCGTAGCATTGAGAACCTGAGAGGCTAATGCACATAAGAGTCTGAAGTGAGCCTCTATATCCTTTGAGTTTTAATCTAACAAGTGTCCGCTTCTGTTTCTTTACATCTAAACAGCTGTCACAAGACTAGTCTGGTAATGCCATCTTTTAGAGTAGGGGGGCCTCTGCAGCTGTGTAAAACAGTTAGGGCAATGGCGTCACCACAGCTGCATCTGGAAAGCCCCTCAGCTTCCTCTTAGTAGACAATCATCCAATCCTGAAACAGGCTGGCCAACATCTATCTGTGAGTCTCAGACAAGAATTCAAGAACTTCTGTAAATATCTTCATCCCTCCTCTACACTTGTTTAGTTTTCTTTACTTCAAACCATGCTGGGAAAAGTTTTTTTTTTTACAAGAAAATTGGAGCAAGTAAACAAAAAATCACATGCAGCTTTTTGAGGCCATACTTAGAAATAGTTATTTGATTACCTTAAATAATATATAAAGAAATAAAGAAAATCTGTACCATCAGTAAGTCAAAGCTGTGGTTTTAGTTCTCCTGTCTGAACATGTGTAATTGCTGTAAACATTAATTTCCATACCTCTTAAATATGCTGTTATCGGAGGGTGTTTCCTGTTTGTTTAGATCACATTCTCAAACTTTCTCTCATTGTATAATGAGTTTTTATAGGTTCTGCAAACATTAAACTGAATGAATATGTCAAGAAAATCCAATCATCGTTCCTCATTATTTGCAACACTCCCACACAAATGGATGAATAAAGCATGAAAAAATACCACTCTGTCGTTGCAGCCCCAGCCCAAACAAGTTCAAAGTGAAGCAAACTGTATGAGTTAAGTCCATATTCTGCCGTCTGGCTGCAGCTGAACTTTATTTCTGTTATTCAGGAAATAAACATCACTAATGTTAAACTTTAAAAGATCAGTGGCTTTTCATGTAATGATTATTTCAAAGTCCAGCAGTGTGATGATGTGCAAAGTTCAGAAACATTTGGTAACTCTGTGATTTCACTTCCAGAATTATAGAAAAGTGGGTGCCACAGTGCTACAGTAGCTGGTGTTTTTTCCTGACTTAACAGGTAAATTCAGTCTGTGTGAAAAGCACCAACATCTAAGACAAATGCTGCTCTATGCTGAGGCGTCCTTCATCTCAGCGTGTGTCTTTTTCCACAGGGTGAACTTTCTTTTCTTTTCATTGATGTGTTAAGATTTACTGGGCTGTTTCCAGCCCTGTCACCCCAAGTCTGTCAATTGCAGCAGCCTATGAGAGGCCTTCACAGATCCCTAAGTGCTAAGCGGAGGCCTAAGGGCTTTCACACAACTAAACACAACATCTCTCTGTGTCCAAGAAGGATGGAACGCTGAAATGCCCCCAACTTCTCCGGATCTGGACTCAGGACGCCTGTGCAGCCTTGGAACACCTGCAGAGTCTGTGAATGTCTCTGTGATGGGGACAGAGGGGCGGGAATGGCATTAAGAGTGCAGTCATTCATGGGCCATCCATGGCTTTGCTCCCATTTAGATACAGATACCCACAGAGATACAAAACCCCAGCTGCCTCAAGTGGCAGACTTATACGCAACATTGAGAGCTAATGCAACACAGCTCCATTTAGCCCTTTAAGAACACCCTGAGAGCCTTTCTATACATCACTCTGATCCGCAAAAGCAAGGCTGCTGTTGTCCCTTGTTTTCAGTCTTTATTTGTGGCTTAAGTGGCTTTGTGTAGCTGTAGCTTCATATGCAAACATAAGAAGTATCAGTCTTCTCTTGTTGGTCTTAGCAAGAAAGGACAAAAACTTCATTTGCTACAAAATGTCTATTAATTCATTAATTAATAAGGAATAAATTCGAATGAGGAGTTTATATTGAAGAAAAAACAGAAAAACACTAAATAGATTGATAACTTACCTAACTGTCAAGCGGCTTTTCCATAAACAGACCTTTTAATTTCAGTGCTAAAATGGTTTACTGTTTTGCAAATTATCAGTTATTAAATCTCTAATAACACAGCTAATTGTTTAAGTAATTGGCTCAAACTCAGCAGCTCTGCACTGGAGATTTCTTGCTTTTGTGACTCTTTTTAGACAAGGCAAAACATACGAAAAGCTCCTTTTATGATGTACTCACGTTAATAAATGTGTAATATCTTAATGAAAAGGCCACAAGAGGTGACTTTTTAAATTTCTTCGACCTAATTCCCACAAACTGAAACAAACAGATGCTGGTGGACGAACCGGAAGAGAGGAGGCGTTTGCCTGCAGTACTTTTGCATCAGACAGTAAAAGTGTGGGAGAGCAGGAAAAGTGAGTAACACCTACATCAGCGAGGGGAGGAAAACTTGCATTCCACACAGAGAATGTGTCAAAGTTGAAATGAATAATGGCCCATTATTACAAAAATCATCCCTCTAGTTTCAGGACAGCGAATAATCGGGCAGTGAAAAATTGTCACATTAGCCCAGTTTGGAGCTCCTTGTGACTCCAGGGAGGTTAGCAGTCACATTGTACTACTGCGTGGAGGCCTGTAGGAAGAGGCTCCTGAGCCGAACAAACCAATTACACCCCTGTCATGGCCATGAAGCTGCACTGCATCATCCCCACTGAGGCAGGCCTGTCACACTGTGGCTCAGGAGAGCCAAGGCTGACAAGCTTGGAGTATGTGGCACAGTGCTACGCCCTGCAATTAAGTATTGATTGTCCTTTATTAAAAAGGCAGAGTAGGTAAAACAAAGGCCTGGCCTGATCAGCAAGCGCCGAGCTGCTGAAGCATGTGACTCATATTTGACTGCGGAGAGTGTTAAAGCTGTAGGGCGGGCCTGCTTTTACCCCATGACCTCTCCCTTAGAGCTAGGGCAGCCTCCAGGACTGCTGCTGCTGCTGCTGCACATTCCTCCCCAGGCGGAAACACAGCCCATCAGCATCACATGCTAACAGAGGCAGTCGACATGCTAAAGCAAGAACAATTCATGCATTTCCTTGAGTGCTGCTCAGACACCTTTGAAGCAAAACTACAAGATTAACCCTTCAAAAACACTTAAACCCCCTCTGTTGAGCATTTAAAAATAGCAAATAAAAAACAACATTCATACACTCACTATAATATGGAAGGGGGGTTATATTGAACAGCAATGGTTGACTTATAGACAGATATTGAATAACATATTCAAAGATGAGATTATAACTGTTAATGTCTAAATATGTTTTTTATGATCATTTATTGTGTGGAGTTTTAATGCTTCAAGGAAACCAGCTGTTAACATGGAAACATGACACCTAAAACTACTTCTTGAGAAAGAATGATTCACACTGCAATGTCACACAGCAGGATTCTTATGTATGAAACGGAAATTGGGGCCATTTCTGCAAATGTGGGATAGTTAGATTGGCAAGCCCAGACTGGATGTTACATAGCCCAACTGAGAAAGAGGATCAACCCAGTTACACAATGGGAAAACCATTAGCTAACTGCTGTGTGTCAGCTTCAATAAACTTGAACTCTGCTCACAAAAGACACGCTTGATGGCCTCAATTGGCACACTCTGTTAATTAAAGAGGTGAGGACACAGCCGGCCAATTTTGTCTGTCAGCATCCATGAGGACAGCAGAGCTGCTGAAATGCAGTCGGCTGCTGATTTTAATGCTCATTTATGCTTTTATCTACATGTGGTTTTTAATAAAGACTTCTCTACCTATAAAAATATTTCTATGCCATGATTAGAATTTTAATTTTTAATTCTCTTTATAACGAGTTATGGCAATCTTATCTTCAGTTATAGATGTTAATAAATCATTAATTTAGATTTTTAACTAGTTCAACTATTGTTATAGATGTTGTTAAGCTGTAAAAAAAATAATTTAACCATAAAGCCTGATAGTCAATAAAATATGTGGTAAAAAGTCATTATTAAAGAACTTTAGCCATTTCATCTGACACTCTATGACTTTAAATATTAATGACTAAGTGTTTCATAAAGTTATAGCTATAAATAATTCATAAATAAGGAGTTTAAGCATCTGTAACTGGTCAAATTATATAATTACTATGTATAGTTCGACAACCCAAATGCTGTCCTTATCAATGGTCTATATGACCTTTAAGAACTGTAAAGTGCTCTTAGGTATTGATGAGACCAAAGGTTAGAACTAAGCTTCATCATCTAAGAGTTGTATTTAACATCCTGCAGGGTGGTGCTTTCATTTCACCTGGTGCCTTCAGGTCCTGTCCAACCAGATGAATGTTGTTATCAAAACTTTGAGAAGTTATGAAACTGTAAATTCAGTTTGTGTGTGGGAGTGAAAAAAGGCACGTTAACTGGAGGAAGAACATGGAGGCGGTTGGATTGAGGCAGACAAAGCGTCGGACCTAACGCATTGATCAGCAGGGAGACTGTTCCTCCTTCGCTCTTTTTGTCTTTTCAGTCTTTTCATTACATCCAGATGCAATTTGCGGCTGTTTAGTCAGCCAGAGGAGGCTTCCTGATGACTCAAAACACTGCAAACCAGGAACTCACGACTAACTAATGTATTCACAGCATGTCTCCACCAGTAGACTTTCTCTGACGCATGAAAGCAGAGGGGAAAACTGCTAAGTAAGATAGTCCTCTTTCCCAAAAGTGACTTCACGTTGCATCATGTGAAACTGAAGACATTTTAAGATCTTATTTAAAGTTTGTTAAAGTTTAAAAGCTGAATGTGAATGGAAACTGAAAATCTGCCAGAGCTGAGATGAATTCAGTGTAGTAAAACAACAAACCAAGAAACTGAAGCCTTTTTATTACACGTAAAATTAATTATAACCACTAAAATGTGACATTAAACTACACATAAAAGCTAAAATCTTTAGAATCTGCAGGCGGTCAATGCCTTTGTCTACAACAAAATCAAATTGTGTTTTTTATCTTTTCACATCATCACTGAAGCTTAGTTCAAAATTATTTCTTCAAATGTCTTATGATTAAAAAATAAACTTGAATTTAAATTACATGAAACAAGAAAAACAGGGGAATCTTGACATTTTCAGGCAGTTTTATTTGTAAAATTACTGTAATCTGATGTAAAAACAGCTGCAGACTTTTTTTTAAATGCATGAATCAATAGATCATTGAACCTGACAAACAGTAAATCCACTTTTCTTATCTGATCTGTAACTCAGAATTTAATAGTTATCCGAAGTCTCAAATTCTGGTATTTTTCATTGGACGTAATCATAATTATTCTAATTATCAGCTAATTATTTATTTTAATTCTTACAGCGTTACATATACGGTTGTATGTTTTCTATCATTGTCTTCGGCATCTTTTGCCATTTTAGGACATTTTACAGACAACAATTTAATAACAATATAGCTTCTAGTTTAAAAATAAAAAGTCTTACAAATTAAACAAAACAAAACTACACTTAAGGGTTTAAATGACAATACATCGTATCTATTCAGACAGAAGAAAATCCACCTGTTCAAACCAAGCTGACAGCTGTGATTTAATGCCCTAAATAATTCAGATTGAGATTTAAATCAGAAGTCACATGAACTCCATCCACAGAAAAGATTGACTGCTGGACAAAGCGATGCTGTGGTGTATCAACCTGGAAAGATGTTTCTGATGCAGGTGTCTGAACTGCAGGTAAGCGATTTACAAATTTACTGTAAAACAAGTCTCCTTAAAGCATAGAACTGTCACTAATTCTCGTTTTATCTTAATAAACAACTAAACAAAGACTGTCTTTGTCCGACTCTTAACACAGACTTCAGTGTTGAGCAGATTAGGAGGTGAGAAGGTCTCTTCAACTACTACTACTTCTGACCTCTGACTGAAAGGTCCCTCAGTGTGCCCCTGGGGCCCTG
>JBAMHW010000009.1:12953378-12976860 GCA_037177495.1 Rhadinocentrus ornatus | reverse complement strand
CCCACACACACACACACACACACACACACACACACGGACACACCAACTCAGCCTCCCTCAGGCAAAAACACAGACATGATGAGGAGACAGAGGCCCTCTGCAGGACACAATCTCCACAACACAAGAGATATGAACTCTAAATCACCTCAACCTAAAAATTGTATTAGTCTGCAAAAGCATGCATTTCTTTCTAGATATTATAGGCCATTTTTGGTACCTGTTACTGAACATCCAAAGGAAAAACATTTGAAATTAGGAGGGGGCTCATATCAGCCGATGTTTACCAGGCCTCAAGTTATGTCTGTGTTCGAGCAGCAGCGCCACAAAAGACTAAAATTAATGTCAAGCCAACTGGTGAAAGGTGAGCAGGACACGCCTACACATCCTTTATTTACTGAGGCTCGACCGAAACTAGATCAGGCAGAGCTGCAGTGTCCGGTATCGTCTGCAAAGAGGTGGATCTGTGCGCTCGCGCACACACACGTAAACAAACACACATCACCATACATCATACCTCAGGAATTCTTGAAGACAGGTGTCACAGAACCGGTGTCCACAGGTGGATACTTGGACTGGCTCCCGCATCGCCTTGCTGCAGAGCGGACACTGAAACCGTCTCTTCGGCTTCTCCAGAAACTTGTAATCGAAGCCGGGCATGGCTGCTGGTTCTGTCGCTTTCCTCGGGCCTTTTTTGTCAGGTTAAAGGAGCAAATGTCCTTTCGGTGCCCCCCTGCACACGGAGCTGTTGGGCTACGCTGCCGTTTAAGCCGATGATAGGTTCATATCACGTCCTCCTTCCGCCACCGACCGATCGGGCTTATAGGAGACGAGTCCTCCGCAGCTCTTCCTCCTGCAGGCAGCCCCGGCGACGTATGCCAACAAAGACAGCTGCAGAAACGATCCTCCCTCCACAGGGTTTGTTTTGACCGGCAGAGCTGTGCTGCTGCTGGACTGACTTGACACACTGAGCACAATGTAAAACCCTCTGACTGTTTAGGCACACAGAGCCCCGCCTCCTCCCCCTCCGTCCTCTTCCTCCTCCTCCAGGCAGGAGGAGCTGAGATGTTCCTTTAACCATTTTATCCCTCTGCTCTCCCTTTACAGATCTTTCATTGGGCTTTTGTCCAGCTGCTATAGCCTGCTATATAGTGAGATGTGCATTGTTCTTAATGTTACATGTGATATTTACTATTATTTCCCCCAGATAAATACCATTGTTAAGAGAAACTGATCAAAATAAATTTTATCGTTTGTCTTTTAAGCAGTCCCTGTTGAAGAAGGCAGGAGTGGGACTGAATTTTTTAATGCAGATTTCAGGAAGATAAATGAAAACAGATCTCATGGAGGCCTACAGAGGGTGAAAGATGCCCTCTGCTGGTAAAGCTGCACACACTGAACGCTCATCTTTGTGGTTCATGCAAAGATTATATACATAAACAACATGAAATCTACTCCTGACTTACATCCTACAGTTAAAGCAAAAACAAGCAAACACCAGAACATGTGTGGATTATATGCAGCAAAGTCTACATCCACACATCTGGATCATTATCACCTGCTGTATTGCCACAGGATTACATCACCATTACATCATCAGACAGGACAACAATGGCAGCAAGGCCATCTCAACACAAAAGGTGTCTGCAATGAATAATATTACATCACTTTTTTAAGGAAAAGAAACATAACAATTAAAAAACAAACTTGATTGTACTAATAATAAATATAATGACAACAAATGTTAATCAACAGTGTTACTAAGCAAAGTACATGATAATGTAATAATAAATGGAATTCATTTCAAGCTCAATACTTTAAGATGAATTACTGCCTGTTTAATATTTACATTTCCAATCACGGTGAAAAACATCATTCTTTGATAAATCAAACTTACATCAGCACTTAGCTGTTTCTCACATGCTTTTGATGCTCATCAGTATTTTTCTCTACCTAAGAAAATATGGAAATACACATGTATTACAGAGTTTTCCCTAACATTGCACTTATCTTCACCACATTAATGTGGAATTCTTATTTATTTGCATGCATTATTTTGTTGTATAATCAACATTTAAGCTAATATATATTATTATAGAGGCGGCGAACAGCTACAACTTAAAGGTGCTGTTAATTATTCATTAAAATAATTCATGTGTGCTATCATTTTGGCCACTTCTACTTTATTTTCTGCTGGCTGCATTCTACAAAAGGATGAGCTTGGACCCAGAACTAAAAGATGGTTCAACATTAATTCAGTTTAAAAAAATGTTTAAGAAAAACATTATAAAATCTTATGTTGAAATTGAAGACTGACTGTAGTTAAAAATGAAACGATAATGTATACTGTTTGCGTCCTGTGGAATGTGATTTTGAGTTTGTATTGATATATATTGCACAAGTAGTAAAAGTATTACATGAGATGTGATCTACAGCATTGGCAACTATACTATTGTTAAGTTAATGTAATGGGGTTAGCTAAATAAGCTTAGGCTTCTCCCCACTCCTTTTCAGACATTTATGTGGTGTTTTTTGTTTATTTATTATTACTATTTCCTATGTTTAGGATGTCTGAATAAAGTGTTTTTCATCATCATCATCATCATCATCATCATCAGGTTGTATGTTTCAAAACTCATCCTGTAGGTACCAGAGTAAATACAGAAGCTGTGATGTTTTTCTTCTCTTTTTAAATCTAACAATTTTTTTTTTTTTTTTTTACAAAACTCTGCACTTAGAAAAAGTTTCTGTCCACAGAACCTGTTGTTGTTCATTGTGGTCTCACAGTGTTAGATCCCTTTCTGTCTGAGCATCAGTGTGTTTTATGTTATTTCCTGCTGAGTTCTCTTGATGCTAGATGCAGTTTTAACCTTTACAGTTTACATAACATATACAAAGATTTCATTTACAGTATAATAAAAAATGTGACATAGTTATGTCAAGAATCTTCATAAAATTCAAACCTGTATCTCAAATTCTGTACTGTTTTTCTGTAGATGCACTTTATCTACTGTTCACCATATTCTGAGTCCAAAGTGTGAAAATTATCTGCTGTTTGGTTCCTCCAAGGTTTTTACAATGGGAAAAAACAAGCAGTGCAGTTGATAGTATGCCACTGACTGCTTGCTAAAAAGCGAAGAGCAGGTTTAAAACTGCTCACTAAGGAGAGGAGTGAATGAGTGAACAGGGGGATGATTTTTTTTAACCCTGAACAGCTTCTCGTTATCTGGTCTGAATGCTGCTGTGTTGCAGAACTAATCTAATGAAGCATAAAGTGACCACTGATGGTGTGATCAAGATGAATTTGCTGGCATTATCTGACTGATGAACACTCAAGTGGTTTCATTCTTTTGGTCTTATTCACCAGTGTCTTAAAAAAGCTCAAACCAGTTTGACTTTCTCTGGCTTTTCATGGTTTACAGAGCGAATGTTGCACATAAGGGAGGACAATGGCTCACCACAAGAGCTGCCTAATGAACCACTGTAATCCAGCTTTTGTATCAGTGCTGTAACATTCCTTTTGCAGGCCTGTTGTAAAACACACCTGCTGCCTCAGACAAGACCTTAACAGGCCACCTACTGAAACTAATATTCGTCCATAAACAAAAATAGATGGAGTGGATAAGAGAGGATGAGGTTGGGAAAACGCTCAGCTGCGGTGGAGATTTGTCTCTTGGAGGATGATGTTCTGCTTATTAGGCATCCAGGGGTTAAGCGTTCAGCATAAAACTCATCTTGGAACAGACTCCTCAAACAGAGCTGCTGATAAAAGGAGCAGAAGACAAAAGAGCAATATCAGTACAGCTAAAAGTGCAGTCGAAAAGATGACTAACAGAAACTATTTGGCTCATTCTTTCTTTCTTGCTCATCTTTGCTTTGGACTGAAGGAATCTGAAGATGCTCCCTTGACTTGAAAACGCCATCATGTTCTAACATTTGTAAAGCCAAATAATCAGCAACTTAATCAACTGATTGATCTATTTGCAGTTAATTATTTCTCCTATGGTGGAAATTGTTCAGACATTACCATTTAGGTGTGTAAATTTATTATAGTCATGTGTAGTATCATATTTAGTGGTACTGTGGAACGTTCCTGCTTTGCAGTGAGCAGCAGAGACTTTCAGAGAACCAAACGGATCCACCATCAGTAACAACAGACATGACACTGATGAAGTCAGATATGTATGTAAGAGTGGGATGGAAGTGGGTTGCAAACTGGTCAGCAATGGTAATAAGACTAACTAGATTAAAGCTAATTTAACTCTGTAGGAGATGTTGCAGTAGGATACCTAAAGTGGAACCAGCTGATGTGCGCTGTTGCTGAGGTCAGGTACTTTCATTTGGGCTAAGATGGAGTCCTAGGCCCCAACTATATTAAATCTAGGCTAAATTAAGATAATTAATCATTTTATCTTTCATAGAGACTTATGGTGAATCATATATTAACACATGACTGTCTTCTTTCACAAAAAAAATAAAACAGGATGTCCTCAGTTACTCTGTCCTGACTTTTGTGACATGTTACCTATCTTATTCATAGACTCTAATTATCTAAAATTATATTTTAAAGATTGAACATTAACATAAGTTTGGTCAAGCTATTGTGTTTTTTCAAATTTTTATCTGGTCATAAACAAAGATATAGTGTGATTACATAATTAAGACTTTTTCCTTGCTTGGACAGTCATGAACTGCAACAACTGCGGAAGTCTGTACGTGTTATTCTGTCATACTAATGAATTTGCTTTTAGAATTTCTATTCTATAGCTTTTCACCCGAAGTTGGAAGGCAGCCCTGTCTTCTTCTTCTTACTGGCTATTTAAAAAAATTAAATATATAAAACTTGAATATGCTTCTTGGGGGGGAAACAGTAAATCTCTGAGATCTCCAATATATCTGCCACATGACCCATGTGAAAGGAAGCTTTTTAGCAGCAGGACTGCACCCTGCAGGAAGGATTGCCATCTCTTATTTATTAGACTGTATTGCAGCTTAATGTTCTCTAATTGGGCAGTTATTTTCATTTTCTAAGTTTAGGCCACGGTTTTTCAGTGGATTTTGCACAGCTACTGTTTGCTGATTTTTCTTTTTCTCTCAGTCAAAGCTCTACTGTCATTTTATTTGTATCCATCCATAATAACAATCACTGAGCCTCAATAACTGCAATGACTGGACCATATAAAAACTTTTGGTGTTTAGGTAGAAATTTTCGGATCTAGTTAGTGGATATGCAGAGATCCATCTTGTTTTGGTGACTGCTGAGCTTTGAGACTCACAAATGAGTTCTTTCACATTAACCTGCAACAAAGTGTCTCTGCTGAAGCTCTCAGGGTACACTTGTCTCAAGTGCAGTCGATATTTCATCTAGATTAGTTGGATTTCACCACATCCTAACATCTCACATCTTTGTTAACAGAGGGTGATAAGCAAAATATTACGTTTCACTGCCAGCAGAGTGTTGCCATGACAACAAGCCACTGATGTCACTGTAAACTGGTGACTCTCCTCAAGCTGCACCACCTTTGGTATCCCACAATCCTCCTCTTTTCTTCCAAGTCGGCCACGGGCCCCCTTTCCCCATGTGTACACCTCCCCTTCTGAAAAAAAAATAAAAATAAAAAAAATAAAATACAGAAGAAAAAGGAGCTGGTCACTAAATTCAAAGAAAGACCCCCAAGAGGCAATAATCCACACAAATCTTTAAGTGAGAGCTCTGTGTCTTCTGCAGTGGCGGCATAAAGGTTCAATCTGTAGGAAGTCTGAGCCAAACAAAGCCTTCTTACTACAAAGAAAAACCTACAGGCGCTGTTTACTTCTCCCCAGGGAGCCAGTCTCTGCTACAAGAAAACATTTTACCATTTTACATGCAACTGAAAGAACAAAACCCACACACACTGACATGCAAACAGCAGAAAGGCATACACATCTGTTTACTATCTGCTTCCCCACATGTTTAAAGAACCAGAACAAAGGATTAGTATGTTTATCCAATTAGCATAAGTCAAAACACACCACATGTACCATGTAGCCAAACGTTGCCATTTTTCAGTATGCAGGAAAATAAACCTAAAAGTTGTTTCCAAATTCTATCCATCCATTTTCTGCCGCTTATCCGGTGTCCGGTCGCGGGGGCAGCTGCCTAAGCAGGGACACCGAGACTTCCCTCTCCCTGGCCACATTCACCAGCTCATCCGGAGGGATCCAGAGGCGTTCCCAGGCCAGCAGAGAGATGTAGTCTGTCCAGCGTGTCCTGGGTCTTCCCCGGGACCTCTTTCCGGTGGGATGTGCCCGGGACACCTCACCAGGGAGGCGTCCAGGAGGCATCCTGACCAGATGCCCGAGTCACCTCATCTGGCTCCTCTCGATGCGGAGGAGCAGCAACTCTACTCTGAGCCCCTCCTGGATCACAGAGCTTCTCACCCTATCTCTAAGGGAGAGCCCGGCCACCCTGCGGAGAAAACTAATTTCAGCTGCTTATATTCGCAATCTTGTTCGTTTGGTCACTACCCACAGCTCGTGACCATAGGTGAGGTAAAAGCACTGCTTTTCCCTCCTGAGCTGCCGGACGGTGGACCAGAATCTACTCAAAGCCGTCTCCATTGCCTTTCCAAACTCCTCCCATGCCCGAGTTTTTGCCTTAGCGACCGCCGAAGCTGCCCTCCTCTTAGCCCGCTGATACCCATCATCTGGCTCTGGAGTCCCACAGGCTAAGAAAGCCTGATAGGACACCTTCTTCAGCTTGACAGCATTCCTTACTGCTGGTGGCCACCAATGAGTTCGGGGGTTACCGCCACGACAGGCACCGACAACCTTACGGCCACAGCCGCGGCTGGCCGCCTAGACAATAGAGGCACGGAACAAAGCCCACTCGGACTCGATGTCCCCCACCTCACCGCAGTTGAAGCTCTGCCGGAGATGGGAGATGAAACTTTTTCTGACAGAGGACTTTGCCAGACATTCCCCTCCAGGTCTCGCTGTCATTGCCCACTTGAGCACTGAAGTCCCCCAGCAGAACGAGGGAGTCCCCTTCCAAGGACTCCAAAAAGGGTGGGTACTCTAAACTGTTGCTTGGTGCATAAGCACAAACAACAGTCAGGACCTGTCCCCCCACCTGAAGGCGGAGGGAGGCTACCCTTTCGTCCACCGGGGTAAACCCCAACGTACAGGCGCCAAGCCGAGGGGCAACGAGCATGCCCACACCCACACGGCGCCTCTCATCGGGAGCAACCCCAGAGTGGAAGAGGGTCCAGCCCCTATTAAAGACAGTGGTTCCAGAGCCCATGTCATGCATTGAGGCTAGTCCAACTATATCTAGCTGGAACCGCTCAGCCTTGTGCACCAGCTCAGGCTCCTTCACCGCCAGAGAGGTGACATTCCACGTCCCTAGAGCTAGCTTCTGCAGCCGAGGATCAGACCACCAGGGTCCCCGCCTCTGGCAGCCGCCCAGCTCACACTGCACCCGACCCCTATGGCCCCTCCTGAAGGTGGTGAGCCCACGGGAGGGGAGGCCCATGTCATCCTTTCGGGCTGACCCACGTCTGGGCAAGGGAAACTCTGGTCCTTGTTTTTTCATCATCATAGGGGGGATGTTTCCAAATTCATCAAAGTGAATATTTTTTATTTTTGTTTTAGTTAAAGTTGTGCTTAATAAATAGTGAGGAAGTCTTTAAATAACAAATACACAAACATTTGGCTTTATGATAGCTTCAAAGATCTGGGCTTTTGTAAAACCCTGCACATTATGTTCTGGTGCAGGAGATAAAATAACTCCTTTATGCTCACCAGATCCAATAGCCAGGGTGAAGGCGTCGCCACAAGCAGCCATAGTGATGCCCTGCAGGCTGGGCACCAGGTATGGCACACGGCTGCTCCGTCGGGAACTGCAGCCCATCTGGCCATGCTGGTTGCTACCAAAAGTAAAACACTGACCACCTTCTACATTTTGAAAACAAAGGAAACACAAAGGGGAATA
Source organism: Rhadinocentrus ornatus (assembly GCA_037177495.1). Lineage (NCBI taxonomy): Eukaryota > Metazoa > Chordata > Actinopteri > Atheriniformes > Melanotaeniidae > Rhadinocentrus > Rhadinocentrus ornatus. The sequence continues at coordinate 12,968,891 of JBAMHW010000009.1, read as the reverse complement.
AATATATAAGATTTTCACATCGGGTGAGCAAAGTGTTTCAACATGCATAAATCTTAAAATCAAGGCTATGACACAATGACTACGACTATGTTTGAGCAAGCTTATTAATACCATTGATTTTACTTTATGTAAAGCTTAAACCTTTAACCCTAATTGAAAAATTCAAACATGTTGAAGGAAATCCTTCCCAGCAGTCTTTTACTTAAAGTAATCAGCAACCATCAACTATTTTGTACAATTATGATAACGCTCATTCAAGATTCAAGATCTTTATTGTCATTATGCAAGTATATGAAAATTTTGAGGAGTCTCTTGGCTTCAGCACACATAAAAAAGAAATAGAAACATAACAGGTACACATAAATTAGTAAAAAAAAGATAAGAACACCTGTATATTTACAGAAAATCTGAGAATTCCCAGCAGACAGTAATATTTACAGGGTGGATACAGTGCATCCTAGAGCAAGGACGAAGCAGAGACGTAGGTGAGAAGGTGTCAATTTTCAATGTGTGTGGCTATGGAGGGTTGGGTACATGTGTGCAGGTGCAGTAAGAATGGGGGGAGGGGGGTATAAGTTTTGAACTACAAGTGGACTATTACTTTCACAGCTCCAGGGAAGAAGCCGTCTTTGAGTCTTGCTGTGGTGGTTTTAATGTTCCTGTAGCACTTACAGTACAAACCATGCATTGCCCATAAACAGACAAATTAATCTGCAACAAATATACAATTAAAGAAAGATATTAACTTCTTGACCTGTGACAGCAACAGAATGGGCTGTTCCAATGTCAATGTAAAGAATCTTTTCAGTGCTGAGTGGCGCTGATTGAACAGGAGTGTAAGAATGAACTTCTTCCACTTGATTTGCAGGATTTGGTTCCTCTCTGGCAGTAATTTTATCCAAGCCAAGCTTATTGAATCTGAACACACACACAAAAAATGCATTCAATCAAATCATGTATATATGTATAATACACATAGAACAGATTAAAGTTTGACTCAGGAAAAAATTCCTGGTCAGATGTCAGTAAAAAAAACATTTCCCAGTTTCCCACAGACATAAAGTGAACTGCTTTGGTTACTGCTTTCTAACACAGATATGTATCTGCTCTACAAAAGAGGGATTAACACTGAGTACAAACACTGTCATTTCTGGAGAATGTTGCCTTGCAGGTTGTGCACCATAAAACTTCCTTTCTAAACCTTTGATACACCACCATTCCATGTACAAAATAGATTTCATGCATCAGCCAATTAGAGGTATGATTTCATCGTGCTTTGAGACTCCAAACTGTAGCAGTGTCTTTTCAAATATGAAAGAAGTGGGGTTTTCCTGCTCTTCATTAGTAGCTACGTTTACATGGACAAATATTTCATTTATCTTATTGAAATCAATCTGATCAGAGATTTAGCTGACATGTTTACATGGAAGCTTGATAAAGTGATTTGATCAGTTGTGTGTTTAAATGAAATTTAATAGGGATTAAGTAACAACCATGTGGTCCAAACATGTCCAAAAACAACATATGCCACAGAAACCATCAGAATGAGTGTATACATGGTTATTTTTTTCCTGCTGATCAACCATAAAAAGGTTTAAACCAGCCCTGACGATCGGATTGAAAATTCTTTCCAATTGAGGCCAATTGGATAAGCTGAGGTGTTTACATGACACATGTTGTCTGTGGATCAAAGACTTTCTAATGAACAGACCACAGCATGTTAGAATGGGCACTTCCACATCCTCCAACCATTATTCTCAACACAGATGTTCTCCAAGGCTGCATCCTAAGCCCAATCCTCTTCCATCTACAACTGCATTTCCACTAACAGTTCCAACACCCTAATCAAATTTGACACAACCGTCGTGGGACTTTAACGATGAGGCACCATACAGAATGGAGGCTTAGATGATGGGGGCCTGGTACAAAGACAACCATCTCAACCTTAACACCAGGAAGACAAAAGAAATCACCATTGATTTCAGGAAGGCAAGGACCACACAGTACTCAGGCCTGAGCATCAATGGGGAGGAGGTAGAGGATGTCACAGAATTCAAGTTCCTTGGACTATACAGCTGAGAGGACTTGAGCTGGACCGTAAACACCACCAACATCATCAAACAAGCCCAGCAGCATCTCTTCTTCTTGAGAAAGCTGAAGATGAGCAAACTTCCCCTCACCTCTTCTGGAGAACTTATCCTAACTTCTGGATGCATGGTGTGGTACCCCAGCTACACTCAGAGGAAAAGCCACCACAGAGAGGAAACAGCTGCAGCGGCTTATCAAGATGGCTCAGAGGATTGTTGGCACCCCACTCCCACACTTGGATGAGGTCTACTCGAGCCATGCCCTCTGACGGGCCACAAAGACCCAAAGCGACCCCACCCACCCAGAACACTCTCTGTTCACCACCCTCCCCTCTGGTACGCACAGAATCATAAAAACGCAGCGTCTTTCCCACGGCTGTGAAGAGACTAACAAAGGAAATATGAGACACCCCACACCATCACCCAACCACCCTGTGAAATAATAGACTGCTATCCTAACTACTCTTCCACACTCTCAATAATAATGACAATAAAGCCATCTACTCTATTCTATTCTATTCTATTCTATTGTGATTGGACTTAAAAAGTGTTCCATGTAAACACAGTTAGTAACTGTTTTGGGTTGACTAACAGAATGCCTACCTGTTGCTTCCACATGCCATAATGCTGCACTGGGTGCTGATAATCATGGAGCAGTCAACCCCACACACCACTTTCTGGGCCTCAAATTCCACAGGTAAACATACCTGCTGTGGACAGTTGTGGGTGTCTTGGGTTCCGAGCCCGAGGCGGCCTTTCAAGCAGAAAGCCAACATTTAGGTGTGAGTTAGGAGGTTGCTATCATAAATCGGTGACATACAAACAACAAAAAGGACAACCAGAAGCTTAAAAAAAAATAATTTGATATACCATTGTCACCTCTTCCCCAGGCAAACACTTCTCTTTCGTTAGTCACAGCAAGAACATGGGAAGCTCCACAGGACACCTGAATCAGCTCATAACCAAGGAGAGCCTCCACAATCTTAGGCTCCAAGTAAAAATACAGAAAGATCATAGAAATATCATTAGTATAAAAACACATTTTCATAAAAAATTAAGTGTCTTGGTTGCCCATAAATGCTGTGGTAGATTGCTTTAGCATTAGTGAGCTGTATGTAAAAAGTGGCATCTGAAATTTACTTTGAATGTGACATATCTTGTGAACACTTACCTGTGTTACATCATTGAAACTACCGTGTCCCAGACAGCCATTGCTCCCACTTCCAAATGTCATGATGATGCCTCTATCTGCAAATTGAGACAAAAAAAAAACAGGGTTTTACTGCTCTAGTAGTAGTGAGTGTCAGTGTGTTGTTGTGTAGACCAACAGAACAGTTTCTAGTTTTTAATATAGGTCTAGGGAACACTAATCTGGACACTACAGTGAAAAGTGATAAAAGAGAGGCAATTGAGCTAAGAGGAAGGGCCTTTATTCTTGTATTTTCTGCTTACAATGCTGGACGGGCTGACAACAGCTTCCTAGAGTGTACCAACGAACAGAACGCCACTGTCTGAGCTCAAGAAAAACAGCACTTCCAAACTGTCAGACAAGCAGTAGGAGGTCTATTTTATAAGTGGATTCAAAGTATCAGGAAGAGAGTTTGCTGTATCGACACTTTCATATTACGCTCAATGTCACTGTTTTGCAGCTATTTGTTGCAATATGTGAAGGAAAAGCAAACTTTGATTCCGTATACCCTAGCTAAACCTTCTGGGCACAGCTGTGATCTGTCTGATCAATCCAAAGAGGAACAGTCCACCAACCTGTCATGCAGGTGGTAAAGAGATCCCCACAGGCCACAGACTTGATGGTGACACCGGACTGACCCTCAAGGAAGCGAGAAATGAAGGGTGGTTGCATCTGTTCCACCACACCAGGAAGACTGGTTTCACTAGACACCACAGAAGGAGCCTGTGACAGTACAATGTAATAAATATCATGTTGAAGAAGAATACTGTTACCTGTTAAAAACCATTAAAACACTGTTAACCTGAAAAATTCTTGCCCAGATGTTCTTTTACTCCCATATTAACCTAGCTGCTTCATCTGGTGCTTTTCTAGGCTTCCAAAGAATTTTCAGAAATGGAAAAGAAAAAAAAACAGCTGTGTGGACTGTGAACTCTTAAAGCAATTGCTGCTGTTTCTGCTTCTCCGATACATTTCCCCGTTTAATGATGCACTTTGACTCTGCATGACCAAACCAAAAGCAGTTACACTTACTGGTGGGTGTTGTAGAAATAGAGGATAAAACATTTTTTAACTGTAACTGGATAGTGTATCTGGAATATTCTGGAAGAAGTGCTGAGTAGATTAAAGGTGCTCCTTGACTGTGGGTCAGTGTTACTGGGAGGATTTCCATCCACCAACTCTTAATACTGGTTTTATTCTGGTCAGGACTGTTGGGAGCTTATCCCAGCTTTAAATCTACAATTAACCTGTGATTAACCTAGCTTTATTAACCTAGCATTTATTGCTAGGTTAATTGCAAAACAATTTTTTTACTGTGAAGGGTTATTGCTTTATTATCAGTCGCTTCAGGAAATTATAAAAGTATGAAAATGTCAGGATTCTAACAGACCTCCCATGTAATTAGACGGCCAGACTTTGTGACACCCATTTTTTGAGTGCGGCCAAGAGAAACCTGAAGCACTTCAGTGTTGAGCATTGGCAAACGGAGAGGCGTTGTGATGCCACTTCCCCACGTATACACCGAGGACAGTGGGAGAGAATGTAACTTTCCAGATCCCAAACCAACCAATCCATCTGCTGCAGAGCAAAAATATGCAAACAGTCACTGCTACAGTTGGTGGGGTAAAGCCTGATCAGTTGTCAAAGAATAATATTATGTGCTTCACCTCTGGACCTGTTGGTTGGAACTCTCCCTCCTGGCCTGCCTTGAGTACCGGGTTGCACTGTAGAGAGTGGTTTTTCAATCCTGGTGGAAAAAAGTAAAGAATTTTAAGTCACTGATAAGAACCATCGTAAATCCAGTTATATATCAATACATGCTGTCAATCTGAAAGGCCTTGTTATCATTATTAGTGTATTAAGGTCCCACCTGCGCATTTTTACATTGCCTATATCTGTGTGGAGATTAAGCAGAGGCCTGATGCATATGGGCAGAGCCATAATTTCATTGAGTTGAGGTCGTTTGGATGGATCCAGGTTGAGCATGTTGAGGATAAGCTGTCTGAGTTCCGGACTGTACCGGTCTGAGATTGGAGCAAAGGTGCCACTCATGATTTTCAAAACGAGGGCAGGTAGATTCTGAAAGAGAAATTAGCAAGTGTAAATTATGATAAATATGGAAGATGTGTGTAACACAATCCTCAAAATATATTCCAAAATAAATATGGTTCTCACATTGGTGTGGATAGATTTGAACATAAGAAAAAAATTTTGAGGGAAAAACTGATTTTATCAAATATTAAAATCCTCAGCAATCTGCTTCATGCTTTGAGACAAGAAAACCTAGTCTTCTCATGAAATGTGTGGAGTATTCCATGAGGATTTTAGTGTATATTTGATGTTTGTTTAGGATGGTGTTAAATCTTTGAAACACAGACAGACTTTATAAAGCCTACGTTACCAAGATTATTACTACTACAATAGCTAATGCAGCATCATGACATCACAAAAATAAAGGATAATTGGAAATAAGTACAGCAGCTTCAAAGGCTCTTTTGAGGCTTGCTAACTCGTACAGCACACAGCCCAAAGCCCAGATGTCACTCTTTTGGTTATACGGTTTTCCCTCACACAGCTCCGGTGAGATATAGCAAGGAGTCCCAACCACCTGCACAGCAAAAGAAGCAGCTATTAAATCATGCTAGCACACAATACTGAATTATGTTTTTTTTTAAATGTTCCAAATCAAAACAAATTAGCTTACAGTGTAAGCTTTGCTCTTGCTGACAAGGATTTTGGAGATTCCAAAGTCACCGATTTTGACTATCATCTGGTGCTTGTCGAGAAGAATGTTCTGAGTCTTGAGGTCGCGGTGAAGGATGAATTTGTTGTGCACGTGGTACAAAGCAAGCAAGATCTGCACAAAGAAGTGAAGAATGGTATCCTCATCCAGGAGGGAGTTACAGCGCTTCTGTATGTAGTCAGCCAGGGTTCCACCTGCAGGAGGAAAACATGGAAGTAGACATAAATAATAATGATGTTTAACTCTGACAATCAAACAGTTAGTGGGTTGGGTGAGATGAAGATCTCAAAGCCAATTAGCAATGAATTTAACAGGCTGTAAGAACACAGCAGGTGCTCTTGCTGCAAGAGGAAATTAGGAGGGAGTAAAGATCCAAGAGATAAATATGTAGCCTTCTAAACAAGTTATATTCATTTCTTTAGCTGCAACAGTGCAACCGATACTCTTAAGCCTTTGGGATGTTAAGCTAACAATGAGCTGTTTACTTTTTACCCTCCTGCCTTCCTGTTTAAGCTTTATTTAGTTACATTCATGAGGTTATAAAAAAAGAATATCAAATTGCAGAAAGCAACAGAGACTTACTTTGACTGAACTTACAACACCAAAAATAGAAAGACTGATGACAATGTAACACACAGTAACAAGTAAATAGAACAAGATGAGGAAGAAAGAAATCTTTAAATGATTAAAAAAACAGGACACAAAGTTTGATTATGAGATCAATTGTTTTAGCATCAATTTAGTATATATAAGTCTTTTTTTTAAAAAAAAAAACAACCAATTGTGTAATTCTATAATTGTAATTTCGTTCTAGTTTAATGTGTAATTCTGCTGTAGTAATGGTAAAATTTACAGACTGTTTAGTCTGTAATTTATCACCAACTCAACTTTTCAGTGCTTACATGGCCCAAAAAAAAAAACTTCTTGAGTCCATTAAAATGACATACATCAAGTCATTTTCAGGGTGAAGTCAATGCAACACAACCAATACACACCAGATAAATACCAGCCACTGCTATTGGTTAAAATTATTCTATCTGCTAATAGGCTGATTGCATTCAACAAATAGAACAGCAGCTGGTAGTGATGTTAGGCAGACATCAAACCAATAAAGAGATATTAAAACACACTCAAAAGACAGTACAAAGTTGGTCTTCAGCCTAAAAGCATGGACAAGAAAAATATATGATTTGATGAGTCCAGGCTACTGAAACCAAGTCATGCAGAAAAAATTTGAAGTCAATGATGACACTGTACTGTACACAAATATATTTTACCAGATTACATGGTTTTTACAACACCATTTATTTGTACACATTATAAAGGAGATTCTCAAGTGGTCTTTCCAGGTCTGATGTGGGAATGAAAAAAGAATGAAGACTTACAGCTCTAAAGCAAACAAAAGGGGGTTGTATAACGAGACATGACATTGGGCTTACCTGGTGCATACTCCATTGCTATCATGAGGGCCTTGTCTTCCAGGAAGTTTTCATAGTACTCAATTATGTTTGGATGGCTGAGCAGTTTAAGCACTTGACACTCATTCTGAGCTGCCAGGCGTTCATCTCGTGACATCTGCTCCACCGGGATCTCCTTCAGGATGACAAAAGCTCCGTCGCTGCGCCTGCGGCACAGGTGAACAATCCTGACAGGCCAGAAGAGGGAAGAAAAATTACACATATTTTCTTGAATAAAGAATAGTGGCATGAGTTGTTTCAGTTTAGATGTTGTGATTTAAGGCCTAAATAGCTTTGGGACTGTTTTTGTTGTTAACATTGAGGCTTCGTGCAATTTGAAAAAGACATAAATAAGAACACAGTGAGACTGTTGCCTAAAACAGGTTTAGCCTTTATATCTATATTCATAACTATAAGGTAACATATACCTGAGTATTAAATAAAAAAATGGTAGTAATTAATATCAAAACATTGGTAGCACTGCAAAAACAACAAAGTAATCACCCTTTCTACTGCAGAATTAAGATTATGCTTTGAAAAGTATTGAAACTTTGTTTTGAAGCTATCATTGTAGAGAAAAGAAAAGGCTGCTTTAACTTCAAAGCTTGGTTACAAATTATTGCAACGGTGGAGAATCATATATTTACTTTTAGCCCTTGTTCCTGATGGTTTATACCTTCAATTACATTACATATCATAACAGGAAACTAGCTAATATTAATCACAGGATCCCTGTACTGCATGCTGCACTTCACCAAGACACAACTGAGCTGTTGTTAATATTAAAAATGACAAATGTTCATTTCCTGCCATGACTAATCAAAATGTTCGCTTTAAGTTTGTTTTTTATTATTATATAGGCAAATTTCAACAAATGAGAAAAATGTTCAGTAACATGTTGTCATTAGCTGATTGCTGCACAAATTTTCTGCCATTTTTATGTATTTCCTCAAGTGACTAACCTACACTGTCAGGCAGTTTTGTTTTTAGCTCTTTTAATAGGCGCACTTCACTAGGTTTTAAAGAAAAATACTGCATTGCTTAAAGATTTAACATACAAAAACTATGAGTTGCTGTAGGCAAACATATCAAAAGCATCGATACAGGTACTGTTTCAAATATTTCGATTCACTTTTAATGTTTTCTTTTTATGCATGTTTATACTCCATAACATATTTTTTCTTCATTAAACTTGTCTGAGTTAAGTTCTAAATTGCTGTACAAATCAAGATTATTTAATCAAAGAAAACATATGAAGGACAAAAATTTTTTTATATATAACTCCAGTTCTGAAACAGTTGGGACGCAGTAAAAAATGAAAATAAAAAGCAGAATGTCATTATTTGCAAACCTATTAAACCAAAATCCTATTTTAAAAGAATATTTAAAAAAAAAACATATCATATGCTGAATGTGAGACATTTCCTAAATTATGAAAAACAATATATTATCGTGAATTTAATGGCAACAACATTGTAATAAATGTTGAAACAAGGGTCTAAAAATTACTATTGGATGTTGGTGGTCTTTAGGTTACAAACAGGCATGATTTTGCCATGGAAATCACTGCATGTGCTCAGGAACCCAGCCAGAAATTACTCTCTGTGAACACATTTCATTGTGTCATCCATAAATGCAGGATAAATTATCCATAAATGCAGGTTAAAGCTCTATCATGCAGTGAAGAAGACATATGTGAACATGATTCAGAAAGTCTTCCATCTTCTTTTCTCAGCCGAACCTGGACTGGCCTACCTACAGCCACAACCTTTCACCAACTGAACATTTTTACTCAGTTTACTGTACTTTTGTTGATAGTATCTAATTTTTACTGATGACAACATCTGAGTCTTATCAGAAAAAAGACAGTTAAAAAATTTAGAAACCTTTATCAATAAGATTTAATCACAACTATGCTTCAGAATGTTCGACAACTTTTTCATAAGCAACGTCCGAGTTTTGTCACCTCCCTCCAGATGTTTTCATCCTCGGCACATTCCGCTGCATTTGGAGGAAAAAAACGACCGAATGTTTAGTTTTGGTATTATTACTATACACCTGACAGCGCAGTATATCTGAACAGACGGTTGCGTGTAAGGCAAATCAACTACAAAATGTATAGTTTACCCAAAAGCTCCTCTCCCAACAACTTTGATTTTCTCATACTTCTCCATCGCTGCTACGCACAAACGTTTCCGCCGTCTCCAGGCAACCCATCCCCAAGACTACGGCAACAACTAGGGGGCAAAATTGTAAAAGGCAGAAAAGCTCATTAAAGGTTCCTAATGTGAGACGTTTTTAATGCCTATTTTTAGACTTCTATTTATAGTTAAATTCCAGTATTGTTATTAAATCTGAAACTAACAACATACATAAAAACTTACTGTATGTAGTGTCTCAATAAAGTTTTGTTGTTTTTGTTTAACTAAACACAAAAGTCACTAGGTTCAGACATTTTTAAGTGATTTAAATACAGCTTAAATAATAATAGGACTGACTTCTTCCAGCCGTAAGAAAATCACATTCTCTTTATGTGTTCCTGCATTTTCCTCACTTAGTTTTAATGGCCTCACTGATGAATGTAAAGTATTACCACTTGTAAATGTTTTAACTGGGTATTTTGAGTAGATCATCAAAGAGGAGTATTAAGTACAAGAATAATTTGCATCATTTTACCAGCATGAAGGCTGTCCTACTTTTTGTAATCATTTAAAAAAACTAAATCTTCTAAATCTTCTCTACTCTGAAAGGTTATACAACATTTTAGAGTACAAATCAAACAACAGTTTTTTTATGTTTGTATGATTTCTATCAAATACAGTTGTGAATATAAATAAGTGAACTGAACTGATGTGAAAAGTGGAGTGGAGCAGTGAGGTGGTGACAGCCGGTGAGACACTTGTAATTACTGCAGCGTCTTAAACTTGGACTTCCAGAAACCTGGTGATTACGAAGCACCTTCCCCTCCTCTGAGATAAGCTGGAAAGGGTATGCATGAGTACTGTTTCCCCTCTCTGCCATGATGGGGATAATAAATGCTTTGTGTTGTGACAAAGCCTGCTCTGTGTTGTGCTGAAGTACATACCTCCAACACTGTTATTAGTCTGAAATAATGTCACTACAAACAGTAATCTGTATGTACCGGTAACTGAACCTTTCCTTGCATTTTTTTTAATTGAGCTAGGAGGAAGGGAGTCCATGATTTTACAAACAATAGTTTGCGCTTTCTCAGGGGTATAATATCTCAACAACAAAGCATCTCAAAAAGCCTTGAGGTATATGTGCGACTCCTCCAACTAGCTGAGTGACATATTTAGACATCTCTGAAGCTATCACGTACGAAAAGTGGAGGAGTGGCTATTTTGTTTAATAAATCGGTCCAATGGAAGCAGATATCATGTAAAACTTTGCTTCATTCAAACACTCTTGTGTCTTGTTCCTTGACATATACAGATCATCTAAATACTGTCCAACATTTTTGATGAATTTGCTAAACTACCGTCAATAATCTGTGTTGACTTTGACTGTGTAGTAATTGTTGGTGATTTCAACATTCATGCTGATAACCCGCAGGGCAGAGAGACCAAAGAAATGTGTTGAGTTCTTGATAACTTCGGTTTACCTCAGCACGTGAAAGAAAAAAATCACAAAAGAAGACACTGTTTGGATCTAGTCATTTTTAATCATTGGATCTGTTTTTATTTAATTTCTTTTATTTCTTTTCAAAGTTTGTTTCAATTAACTTTTAATTGCTTCCTGCATCGCTTTTTAATGTTTTATGTAAAGCACTTTGAATTGTTTCGTACATGAAAGGAGCTATACAAATAAACTTGCCTTGCCTCTCTCAGCAGCAGATCTGTGTGACAGTCAATGTTCAGGAATGCACTGTGTGGGACAGTAAAACTGGTGCTGATCTCCAGGTATGAACATGTGCCTGAGCTTAATCTTTCTAATCTCTAGAGTTTTCTCAAGACTTTTGACAGGAAGTTGTGGGTGAGGGAAGTCATTTACCGCTGAGAGACATCTTTTCTTATCTTCTCTAGATAACCCTTTTCACATGTAGCGTCATGACTTTTTTCAGCAAAGATGAAAAAGCACAAATTTAAGTTATAACATGAAAGACTGAAACACAAACTATTCATCCAACTAAAAAAAATTAAATAGGATGTCTGCTGTGAAGAAGCATACACTGTTTTGTAATAGTTTTGAGCACAAAATGGTAATTAAATGTTGGAAAAAATAATATTAATTAAACTGCTAAAAGCAATACTGAAGTGTAATGATGATGAAGTCATGACTGCATAAATTAGTGGTGCTGAGTCTGCAAAGATTCCTAAAATAAATCCTTTTTCACTTATTAATGTGATTGTTCCCAGAGCTTACAATAGAAAAGCTTAATGTGTAGCACTCTAAAGATCAGAAACACAGAGTTAAAAATATAGTGTTAGAAGTCAAGCTGCTATTTTAAGCAAAGAAAAACTCTCAGCATCAAATCCAAGAATAAGATCAATTAAATCTGTTCACTATTAGAAAAAGTCTAGTCTGCCTCTAGCCTCCAGAGAGGCGTGGTTGCATTTGCACAATCACACTCATCTCTGATCACTATTTATTCCTCATACTCTGCATGCTGACACCATCACTGAGTTGTCCGGTGGGTTCATACACTAAGAGCTACCTTTGTTAAGTTGTTTTTTTGTGTGTGCGTGTGTGTGTGTGCATGTGTGTGTGTGTTTCTGGTACTTTGGTTGTTGTGCAAGGAATTCTCTGTTTTGCTTTTGTACAGGTGTAGCAGTTGCTTGTCTGGTGTTAGGTTGGATTGAATAGTTGTTGCCACCTATCTGCTGAATCTTTTTCTCCTATTCCCTTTTTTCTACTTTTCTTTTTACTTCTCTTCATTATTCTCCTTTTTTTCTGTCCCCTCCGGTCAGGTCCAGCAAGATTACATAAATTCTGTAATTCAAAATAAAAAAAAAATAATCTGATTATCAAGACAAGCCTTATACCCATAAAGCTCCCTTTGGCAAAGCAAATTTGTTCAGCACAACACAGTAGCCAGACCATCCTTCTGCTGCCACCATGCTGGAAAGGTTTAAAAAAAAAAAAAAAGAAGAAGAAGAAGAAGAAAAAACACAACTTTATGTAAAATTAGCTAAATAAAGAGTGCAAGGGTCCTGCAGATCTAAAATATTTCATAAGTGGAAACAAGGTTAAACTCTTTGGGTCGGCTAAATCATGCCAGTATATTAGTGGATGGTGGGGAAAAAAGTCCTGCTTCCTAAGGGATCCAAGTTAGTAAGTTGTGGTTGTAAAAGAAGGTGAGAAATAGATGAAAGAGAGACCAAAGAAGACCAAGAACCATTACAGACTTTTCTGTTCCTTAAATTTACTTAACATTTATGAGGAACTTGAAGATAAAGCCTTCTTATATCACTTGCAGGTCTGTGAATCATTGACAGGTCATGCCTTCACACATGCTATTTGGTTTTGTACAAACTTGTAGAGTCCATACAGCCGGGGCTCTGTTTTAAGCAAAAGGGATGCAAATTAAGATATTCTGGCATCTATTTACATATAATCTTTGTAGAAAAAATGTAATTACAATTCAGTCTTTTGATCCTCCATATTTATTCTTTTTTCATTACTACAAGATAATTGCTATGTTCACTGTATATTGATGTAAACAAACTTTGCAGCAACATCAGCAAACAAATCAAGAATTTGAAAAATGCTAATCCTAAATAATTTCTTGAATTTCATTGCTATTTTTCTTGGTCAGGTGTCAAACTGTACATTTCTCTGACCACAAAGGACCCAGTTTTGTTCTGCAATATATGATCTATTCACTTCTTTGGTTTTTCTCTGCAGTCCCACCTTTTTCAACAGCCCTCCAGAGAAAGAAAAACTCACCCAAGATCAATATGCTTCAGCTCTAAGCCAGACACAAAGCTTCTTATCCCAAGCAGATGACGTCATAGTAAGACAACTTCTCATATCCTCAGCAGCAGCAGTTTTACCTGCAAGAAACCTTTGCATTTGCTGTCACAGCTTTCTTGAACATTATAAGCTCACACCATTTCTCACATCAGAATTAACATTTGCACAGCAGTTAGTGTGTTTCTCGAAACAATTGTGGATAACCTGCAAAAGTGTGTCACTTGCTAAAAATAGATAGTTCATTCCTAAAAAGCAAGTATTTATGTCAATGAAACTGTCAGAGCATTCAAAATGAAAAGTCCTGTCACCATTGAGTACGAACTCTCAAATGGCTTAGTCATGTTTTCATTATGACAGCCTAATCTGTAAGTGTTTTTGAATACAAAATAGTCAGATCTCGGAGATACTAGCTGAAAATGCCCAGGACAGCACTATACACTAGATGTACAGCCATTTGAACACTGTGGTAAAGTTACACGTTTCTATTGTTAGTAATGTAACTGAATACATGACACAGAATACATTTTTTTTTCACATTTTCACTTCATACAATGTTTGCCATCTTATAGTAATTTGTTCACAGCATTATTCCAAAAAGCATACACCTCTGTCACCCTTGTACAACAAACTTGAAGTAAGTATTACAGTAATCCTTGGTAGAGTGGTGCACAACTGTAAACAATATACTAACAGTACATAGATGTACAGTACATTATATGTACATACAGTACACATTACTCTACTGTATGTTGCTGAACATACTAAATCATTCCTGTGCATCAAGATGTTCCTGTCTGTCTGGTGACATATTTTCATTGACGTCACATTGGATATCATCCCTTGTGATGCAGCAAGGAAAGTATCTCCTCAAACGGCAAATCTCTGCAGGACTCTGCTGTGATCTCATTGCATCCTGCATCCATACTTGGACATCCATTTGAACGCTGGTCATACACCTTCCACCTCCGGGCAGAGAAAAACACCTATATTGGATTTACAGAAGTGAAAACTGAGGGTCAGCTGAGAGCAGAAGTTCAATTTAGGAGACATTCCAGGAAAATATTACAAAGAAATGTTTCTACTTGACAGATTTTAAACACTAGTTCAGCATTTTTGTATGTAATGACTCAAGCAATGAAATGAGGTCTATTAGTTTTATATGGAATGACTGTTCAGCATTTACAAGTATAGTAAATTTTGACTGACATGACAATAGCAAATGATCATGTTATGAAACAGCAGAGAATTGTATGAAAACAATTGATGCATGTCCAAAAGCATTTGCAATTTGTTGAAAGGAATGAGAAACTGCTACTATGATGTGCACAGATGACTAAATGTTGTGGAGGTTGAACTAACTGTTGTGCAAATGTAAATAGTGATGTGATAAATGCACCGAAGCGACTGAGAAAAACTGTAAGAAAATAAAATATATGATTTTGTGTTTAAAAAAGACAAAAATAGAAAAAACTTTGAGTGTCTTATTAAAAATGTAACAGGGAGGCATCCAGGAAACAGAAGTTTCGGTATTAAGTTACATTTTTAACTGCATGGTATTTCTTTACAGAGAGCCCTGCACTGTCTAATAAGTTAATTAATTATATGTGTCATCTTTAATGCTTTAAGAGCTTAAAGACCTCCAAATCTCCAAAAATGCATTTGCTTGATCTTGTAAGGTATCACTTAAATTTAAAAGAGGCTTTTGGGTTATAAAGCTAAAAACAAAGAGGAAAAGAAAAGAAAAGAAAAGAAAAGAAAAAAAAGAAAAGAAAAGAAAAGAAAAGAAAAGAAAAGAAAAGAACCATACTATACCAACTTTATTTACAGTATTAAGCACTTTAAAACCACAGCTGAAACAATGTGCTGCACACAGAAAATCAATATTATTTCAAATAAAAACATGAGACCAAAGGAACAGCTAACCCCAACACAATAAAAAACAATTAAAACAAATAATAAATAAATAAATAAATAAAAAACTAGTACTTGCTGGGGCTGAAAGCCAAAGAATAATGGATAAATAGGTAGACAGACAGACAGACAGATAGATAGATAGATAGATAGATAGATAGATAGATAGATAGATAGATAGATAGATAGATA
>JBAMHW010000009.1:12907851-12936969 GCA_037177495.1 Rhadinocentrus ornatus | reverse complement strand
TCGTTCGTTCGTTCGTTCGTTCGTTCGTTCGTTCGTTCGTTCGTTCATTCATTCATTCATTCATTCATTCATTCATTTTTTTTATACAGCTTTGTCCAGTTCTCGGGTGGTGGGGAAGCTGGAGCCTATCCCAGCAATTATAATGCAGCTTAATTACTAAAGAATACTCTTCCTCAATAATGTAATCACTTTAAACGCTTACAGTCCTTTTGTGATTTTAGGTTTTGCAAGGATGCCTTTGATAAGAACTACAAGGCAACAATTGGTGTTGACTTTGAGATGGAGCGCTTTGAGGTGCTGGGTGTTCCTTTCAGCCTGCAGCTGTAGGTTTGATCTGGATTTTTTGATGGGAATAAATACAATTGATCATCTCATGTGACCTTGCTCACCTGTCTCTCCCTGTCTGTTGCAGGTGGGACACTGCAGGCCAAGAAAGGTTCAAGTGCATTGCATCTACGTACTACAGAGGGGCTCAGGGTAAGTCATGTGTTTTCCATTTACATTGTTTAACAAGGAACAAAATGTCCGAGAGAGGAACAACAAAAGATTAGAATCTGAATTCTAGCTGCTAATGCCCAAAAACAATATTTTCTATTTTCTCAGTTGTGATAATCGTGTTTGACGTCAGTGACATAGCCACTTTAGGCCATGCAAGGTAAGCAATCAAATAAATTCTGTTTGTGCATAATTTGTCCTGGCATGTGGATTTAATGCTGTGTTTGCATGTCTGCAGGCAGTGGCTCGAGGACGCCTTGAAAGAGAACGACCCCACCGCTGTTCAGCTGTTTCTAGTTGGCACAAAGAAAGACATGAGTGTAAGTGCTTCTGCTGTTTAAAGTGGACATGCCTTCAGGCATTTTACATTGTTTTTACTGGAGTCGGACATGAATTCTTTGGGTTGATGCCAGCAGCACAAAGAGTCTGTGTCCTGGGTCAAACCTCAGGAATGCTTCTTCTCCTTCACTAGACCCCAAAGCACTTGTGGCTGAGGAACAAATGAAGAGGACAGCAACATTTTCTAAGACTTTTTAACTTAATTTAAGCAGCAGTGCTGAGACTACTTTTCTATTTTGTGAATTTTTCTGTTTTTTTTTTTGCTGTGGTGTTTTCCAGAGTTCTGGGCTCTGTTCTTTGCATATTCTTCCTGCCATGAAGAT
Organism: Rhadinocentrus ornatus; assembly: GCA_037177495.1. Taxonomy (NCBI): domain Eukaryota; kingdom Metazoa; phylum Chordata; class Actinopteri; order Atheriniformes; family Melanotaeniidae; genus Rhadinocentrus; species Rhadinocentrus ornatus. Next base: position 12,935,812 of record JBAMHW010000009.1, on the reverse strand, counting down.
GGGTTATTCAACTGACGTTTATGTTAAGAAAATAACTAATCTGTTATGTAATTGTTATTTATAATTTGTTTGACAGTCTCCTGCTCAGTATTCTCAGATTGAACAAGATGCTCTCAAACTTTCAAAAGAGATCCATGCGGAGTATTGGGCTGTTTCGTCACTGACAGGTGAGTTTATGGATTTAAATACAGAAAGTTCCAGTAAAACCAAAGTCATAAACACCTGAAAAGTTTATCAATTGCATAAAAAGTTTTATTTATTCATCCATCAGTAGCGCTAAGCTAATTTCTAGCTCCAGAAGGATGAATTTCTGATGGGTGATATTGCATATCACCAAGCCATTGTTTATTTTACATAATATACCTAGTGTAAGAAAGCAGAGGTGATTGTCAGGTCACTTCATGTCATGTCGACTTAGGCTTCCAATCTAATTCTTTTTGGTTTTTGTCTATTTTCTCTCCATTTCTGGTGAAAGATAAATCTATAATTGCAAAATCTTAAATATTAGAACCATAGCAGAATTATTAAGGTGCAGCCAGACTTACAGAAGGTGATTCAGATTTATGGTTTGAAAGGTTTATTGTTTTGTTTTTTGTTTTTTGTTTTAAAGAAAAATGACCATTTTTCTATAAAATATTTTGTTGAAATATTTCTGTGTATCTCAGCTTTGTTATTGTTTTTAACATAAAACTACTTGCAGTGTACTGGTGAAATTTTGAGACTTTTAGTGATTTTCCTTTTCCTGGTCTGTATAAAATTTGCCAATCTGACAAGGCCAAGTGCATTTGTCCCAAAGTAAAAGATGTTGTATTTCTTATCTTAGCTTAAAAGCATCAGAAGCTAATGTTGATTAGCATGTGGAGGGTTATGTTTGTTAAACTGATCCTGACAATTTTTACTCTTTTCAGGAGAAAATGTGAAAGATTTTTTCTTTCGAGTTGCTTCACTGGCATTTGAGACAAATGTCCTTGCCGAATTGGAGAAAAGTGGATCGAGGCAAATAGGAGATGTTGTCAGTGAGTAGCCAAAACTGCCACTAACCATAAATACAATCACATTTGTCACATAGTTTAATAAAAAGCTCTGTGTCCCTCTCAGGAATTAACAGCACTTCAAACAGTCTGTGTGCCACATCGAAGAAGAAGCAGCCCAGCTGCTGTCAGTAAGGATGGATGCGGAAGTTTTAAAGTCAAACGCACAGACTCAGAATGTGGCTTTTCCTGGCAGCTGATAATCATGGCTGCCGTCCAGCTTAACGGGCAGGATTTCTGTGGTTGGAGAAGGAGGCGGCACACTGATGTTTCATTTCCTGGCAGGTTTAAAGTCAGTTTTTCCTGGCCTGGGGAGGTTCCTTCTTGGGATGAGTGTGGATTCTTGTGGTGTTGCTTAACTTCCTGGGAGTTAAAGATTGATACAGAAATTGCACACAAAATGAGTTGTGGTACAGCCAATGATGCCAAAGAACGACAGTGGATGTTTGCTTTGTGTAGAGTTTGGATTAAATCTTCAGTTTTGTTGCTGTAGTGTGTTTTGTAATCAATTTTCTTCAGTTAATCACCCACATGTCATGTTATGGCCAGTTATATTTGAGCGGATTGAGGAGATTACATTTTCTCTTTACTCTTTATATCTTGAGTGAGTGACCTAACCAAATGACCATTTTTATAATGTTAATACTTTATAGGTACTTTTTGTTTACAAACAAATTAAGATTGAATTTGTTTTATAGTATTGTGTTTGAATCAACAGTATACCATTTATTGTGACTGAAGTATCTCTTGGTTTACTTTACATGTCAGGAAAAAATTATAAAAGAAATTAATCATATTATTGTAGTTAGTAAAAATAGTTTAATTCTTTCATTAAAAAAATGTTTATGCAAATTAAAGTATTTCATGTCCATGTCTCTGGTGTCCTTCTCTGAACTCCTGAGGAATCACGTCTACTTGTTAAAGCTTTTAAAGAAGTCCAGATATTTCCCATCAATTTGACTCTGCAGCTCTTCAGGGATGCAGTGAGAGAACTTGTAGTTTTCCTTAATCCACTTTCCTCCTACAGTGTTCTCGATGGCGATGGCTGCTACACCTGCAGCAAACATGGCAACATGTCTAAGCTCGAGTGCTGAATGTGTTTGAAGTACATCATAATGTTATCTTGTTGACTGACCTGCTACTGTAGCTCCCAACTTCTCCACCAACTGGATGGCAGCCTTCATCGTTCCTCCAGTCTCTATCCACTGGTCCACTAACAACACCCTCAAACCTGCAGCAGGACACATGTCCAATAGAAACTTTAATGCTAATCCTTTTTTCATAAGCAATCCAGATAAAAATAATCTGCAATGAAACACAAATATACATGCTGAATTGTGCAGAAATGAACAAACAGGCTGTACAAACATGTTTTTAATTTAACAGCAACTACGTCATTAACTTACAGGTTTTGTCAAACAGATTTGTTTACATTTGATGACATGGTAAAAAAAGATGCAGAGTCTGTGGCAGGTCAAAGTTAGACTAAAACATTTAGAGCCATCATGCCAACGAAAGAGGCATTAACAGAACTGTAGTGTTTCCCAGCAGGCAGGAGCTGAAATAGGTCATATTGGGATGGTCAGTCTTTCATGTGGGAGGGGCTTGGGTTACTGTTGATTTCTGTCTGAAAAGCTCAGTCTGCTGTGATTGGTCAGTTCCACTGGCCTGATCAAGAATCACATTTTATGTTTTCCTGGAAATCCAAGTGAAATACCATAGAGAGTATCCTAGAAAAGCAGTTTTGTCATTGTTGGGCAAGAAACGTAATATGTTTCATAGTTTGCAATGAAGTACACCTAAACACTAAGTTCTGTGTCATGGGGATTTTATTGCAATGATATATTTCAAATGAATGTAAATGAGTTAGGCTAACGTTTTACTCTTTAACTCCATTGCAGAGAGAGTATGATGATGTAGGTTTAAAGCATCCAGATTTAACCACTGATTCTTAATTAGATTTAACTAGAATGCTTTTTTTTCATGTTGTGTAGCACATCATCTCATCACCTTCTGTCTAAAATACTTTGTTTTAGCCCCTGTCTCTTTCCTGAAAGGCCCAGACTTTCAATTAATCAGAAAATGCAGAATATACAGCTTTCAGATGTGGAAAACATCAAGCATATTGCAACTGTGCAAGAAAAGTAATGATAAAGAAGAGCATCCTGACCCTTAAGTGACGTGCTAAAGTCAATTTAGGTGCAGCATCATACGTGGGAGATACTTCAAATAACATGACTTCTGTCATGTGTGAAAACATATCCAGCTGTAATTCCTTTGAATAACACAAGATGATGCTGCATCACAAGGAAGCTGCTGAGGGCCATGCTAGTTAAGGAAACCATTAATCAGCTTTTTTTTATGTCTATAAATGTGATATAAAACTGTCAATGCTCAGTCAAAGTTCTTAAATCTTCATTATGTTTACTTTCTCCTAAACATTTTAATTTTCTTTACATGAAATAAAGATCTTCCTTTTGTTATTAAATGAAAAGGTTGGGTCCTGCATGAGCTCTGGTTAAGTGTTTGATGTGCTGTTTTTGAGATGAGAAATATGCATTTCTAATCATTATTTGACATCCAACCCCTAAACCTAACTGTACCTACATACCTTCTACCCTTAACAACAGTAGAAGAGTGGAAGTGTGATCTTTACTCTTGTAATCTTCTCAATCCTGCAGTCCAAACATTTTCCACTTCACTGATAATATTATGCAATTTAGTTAAATTAAAATGTAAAGATTAACCTGGTTTTAGCACATCCAGTCTTACTTCCATTGTCTTTTCTCTGCCCGTGTAGTCTGTGTAGTGTTGATTTTGAGTGACAACACACAAATGACCCGCTTTACGAATTGCCAGGAAGCCTTTTCCAAGAGCGGTGGCAACAGATGCTCCTGAAAAAAAAAAAAGAAAAAAAAGAAAAGGTCACTCACTCAGACAGAGCAAAGTTTCTGAAAAGAAGTCTGGTTAATACTAATGTTATTCATATTGTCATGCCATGTGTGAGGGGCAGAGTTTAGAGGGGCAATATCTAAATTTAGTACCGCCGCTTGAGGGTTCATGTTTCTTAACCTTAGCACAGTAACTACTTCTTTTAAGTGAGATTATTTTGTAGTGTGATTGCAGTGAACTCTGCTTGCGTTCCCACTCAAGATAAATTGCTTTGTTTTCTCACCAAGAATAAATCCCATTGCATCTATCCCAGCAACCAGGTCAATGGTGTCACTGTGGAATGGACTGAGAAGGTCTTTCACAGAGTCTGCAAGAGCCTGGAGCCAAAAGCAGATGGTGAAGTCACACCATGCAGAGTGTGCATGATTGTGCAGATGTAGATGAAGTTTGGCTGTTTTAGTTAACATTGCCAGTCTGCTAGAAATCACTGATTTCATTTTGATCATACCTGGAAGTTGCAGTAGAGTCTGGACGGGTCCAGCCAGGCAAATTCTGGACCTTTTGTGTTTGGGGCCATCAGAGAAAGGTACCATCCTTTCTGTCTGTCTGAAGGAACAGCCAAAACATCCATTTGAAGCACAGCAACACTACTCTGTGTGGTTAGAGGGAGAAACTGTGGAGAACCAACTGGGCTGTGAGCTGCTCATATCGGGTTCCAGTAGGGTGCATGGTGGGTGGGAGGGGGCTGTTAATGACACTGGACTCTGTTACAGATTCTCTCAGCGGTTTGTACAGGATTTCTCATTTTCAACAAAACAAACTAATTATTCATATGATCGGTCTCAACCTTTTTAAGGTGAGGTGAGGTTGACTACACAACTTTCTTTGTGACTTGGCTACAGTGAATTTATTTGCATTAAATTAATAAACATATGTTTTTCTTTGAGTTACTAGTTCCTTGGAGATTGCTGTTGAAGTTGCCTGACCCACCAATTAAATTTGCTTAGATTTGCTTGTAAAGGGTTGAGCCCTATTTGGACTGTGCCACATTCTTTAGGCAGTGTAGAAAAGTTTTCTTGCATAACCGGATTTCTTTTCCTTCTGATTTTTTTCTTATAAGTTACCACTTAGCATTGTAATGATCAACTATTTTTATTTTAATACAGTTTATTTATTACTTTATGTGCCTTAATGGCCTGATCAGCCAGGATATAGGTTTGCCTGAAGCATCACTTAGTGCTTGGGTCTCTGGTGTTGCTCCTTTACTTTACTTGTCTTCTTGACTTCTTATAACCAAAAAGTTTTTTTTCTTAAAAATGTCTCTTTTTTTAGGCCCTGCCTAAATAAAATTGGAAGATATATTTTCTAGTCTCTGTATCCCTCTCTGCCTGTGCAATCCCTGTCACAGCCATCAAAGAAACTGTATTAGTTGATTTATATCTTGCACATTTAGGCTCACTGTCACCGTTTGCAAGACATGCTAAAATAATGTTGCCTTTAATGTTTAAGAGGGATTGTCTTTGAAAAGGTAACTGTCAATTGTTGTATTTGCATTATAATACTGGTCAACTGACCGAATGTGTTTGAATAATGCTAATGACAAAAAATAAGGCAGCAAATTGCAAGAATATGAGGACATTTTATGAATTACTTTAATAATCAGTTGATTGTTTTTTCTCCACTGCAAACCATTAACAGAAATATCCTCACTCATTTTGTTGATGATGTTTAAAATGCAATCAACACGTAATTAAAACTATTGTTTCAAGCTCCTCAATGAAATCACAATTACAAATGATCATATATTAAATATATCTGTCCTTCCTTCCTTCCATCCATCCATGATGAAAAACATAGTTAAATTGTTTTATCAGCAGAAACTCTTTCACAACTATTAGTTAAAAGTATAGATTTGGTAATTTAAAAAAAAATGTCATGTTTTCATCTTGTTTTCTATTGTTTTTTACATTTGACCGTTTGTGCCCCCAAAAAACATGGCATAAAATAAACAGAGAGGCAGTTTAATAGTTATTAGATAAAAAATTTAATTGTCAGTAAAAAATTTAACTGTGACATTCTTTATCAGGAATATATCTGTGTCTCCAGCTAAAATAGTCTGTAAACACACATTAGACCTTCTGCTGTGTCGAAGTTAATCTAATTTATTTTAAACTACTTTTTCCTTTTTTAATAAGTGTTCTATATTTCTTTTTATTTTTAACTGGGGCCTTAAACCTTGCTGTACCAAAACTGAAACAAAACATCTTTGATGAGTTACTACAAAAGCTCATTTCATATTAACTGAATAAAGAGCTGGGAAACAAGTTTTAGTATGAGCTACAGAGCTGTTCAACACAGAACTCTTTTGTCATGTGCCCATTATGAGCCAAGGGCCTGCAGATGACCCCCAGAAGAATCACTCTGCTTCAACAGAATAAGAATTGATTTTCACAAGAAAACCTGATAAATAAGAGGCATTGAACCGACATTACATCCCAAAGAAGTTCAGAGACCTTATCCTGGATCACTTTGCCAACTTCAGCCTGAGAGTCTTTTCTGGATCAACGACTTCTGACTGGCACAAACTTGAAAAAGGGATTATTACCGGATGTACGATCTCGGTCATACTTGCCATGAACATGCTGGTGAAGTATGCAGAAGTTCAGTGTAGGGGGCCCCTCACAAGTCTGGAGTCCGACAACCACCCATTCGAGCCTTCATGGACGACCTTAAAGTGACAACCACATCTTAGAAATAAATGGAATTCACTTATTAAGAGTGCAAATTCTGAATTTTACTTGAATGAGTCCATCAAAAATATAAATGATCCCCAAACAATTTGGAAAATGATAAAATTCTTTATGAATCATGTGACAACAAATGACCTGCCGAGTTTTTTAATTACACAATCCGATGCACTGTCTGGTAAGGAGGCTATACTAAATTGTTTTAATGATTATTTTATTTCTGCTGGATCCTTGTTTGAGTCTCTAAACCCTGAATCGACAAATGCTGGTTTGGGTAGTGTAAACGCACCCGTGACTCAACAGGCTGTGTGTGGACCTATCACTTGTCCATTTGAGTTTATGTCTGTATCTGTCTCTGAGGTTAACAATGCACTGAAGATGTTGGATACAAGTAAAGCAGTAGGACCTGATGAAACTGAACCTCTTTTCCTAAAGTTGGCTGCTGATTTTATTGCTGAACCTCTTTCACATATTTTTAACTTGAGTTTTACCACCAATACAATTCCAAAAATCTGGAAGTCGGCCTTTGTTCTCCCCCTGTTTAAACAGCTACTTAAGACCAATTTCTAAATTGTGTATTTTAGCTAAATTTTTTGAGAGGATAGTCAGTGACCAGCTGAAAGAATATTTAGAATCTAATAATGTTTTATCTCCATTCCAGTCTGGTTTTATAAAACAGCACAGCACTGTTACTGCTGCGCTGAAGGTCCTAAATGATATTATTGAGGCTATGGATAGCAAAAATACTGTATTGCTCTTTTAATTGATTCGTAAAAAGCTTTTGATACAGTTGACCACAACCTGCTGATACAAACCCTGTATTACATTGGCTTATCCAAACATGCAGCCGCTGGTTTTCATACTATCTAACTGACAGTGCACAGTGTGTTCCGGTGAATGGCACTGCCTCTTCTTTTCAGGACGTCACCAAAGGTGTGCTCCAAGGTTCAGTTTTGGGATCCATTTTATTTTCAGTCTACATAAATAATCTCTGTAATAACTTGTCAAATGCAAAGAATCATTTTTATGCAGATGACACCATTTTTTTGTTGTTCAACCTCAATTGCTCAAGGTTTTGAGTTTTTGAAGGTGCTTTTAATGTTATTCAGTCTCATTTATATGACCTTAAGTTGGTTTTAAATATAGATAAAACCAAGCTCATGGTTTTCTCTCATTCAAAAGCGCTAGCACAGAGTAGTACAAATAAAATAACATCCAAAGGAAAACCTAAAGAGCAGGTTTTTAATTGTAAGTACTTGGGTTTTATTCTAGATCAGGAGCTTTCGTTCAAAGCACATAGAAATAATCTGGTCATTAAACTTCATGTGAAGCTTGGCTTCTTTATTAGAAATAGAATCTGCTTCTCTCTCAAGGTCAGAAAGAAATTAGTGACAGCAACTTTTTTTTAACCTATTTTTGATTATGTGCTGTATTTGAGTGCATCATATAAATGTCTCCAGTCCTTGGACACTGTTTTTCATTCAGCACTGAGATTTGTCACTGGCTGCAATCGTCTCACCCACCATTGTGAATTGAACTTGAAATCGAACTTGTCTTCTCTGACTGCTCATAGATATGCACATTGGTTGACCCTTATTTATAAAGCTCTTTTAGGCTTGATTCCCCCTTACTTATGCACTTTATTGCAGACAACAATCCGTTGCTATGCCTTGCGTTTTTGCACTTCATTTATTTTATCTGTTCCTAGAGTTAGGACAAATTTGAAAAAAAGAGCTTTTAAGCTTTGCTGCTCCCTTTGCGTGGAATACTTTACTGTCTGAACTGAAACTCTCTGAACTGATTCCACTTGGAGCCTTCCGATCTATCCTGAGGAATAGACAGCGTGAGGCCACTAAACAGCCTGTGTTTTAAATCTTAAATTGTTTGTTGTTGTGTCACAGCATCTGCATTTGAAAACACTACTGCACCTCCTAATTTGAATGTTTAATGTAATACCATCACCTCTATGTAACTGCTCTTACAACATGTGCTGCTGATCTCTTGGCCAGGTCACCCTTGTGAAAGAGATCTTGATCTCAATGGGTTTTTTTATCTGGTTAAATAAAGGTTCAATAAAAAAATTTAAGGTTCAAAACAGGCAAATCGAGGTCTCTTGTGCTGAATAAAGGGATGGTGACAGGTAAGTTCTGCTTCTCACTCAGCACCACCAAAATACCATCACTTACAGAGGAACCGGTGAAGAGCCTGGGAAAGGTGTTTAACTGCAGCCTGAGAGACGCAGCCTCCACACAAGCAACCAACAAAGACCTGGAGACGTGGCTACCTGGGGTGGACAAGTCTGGCCTCCATGGCAAGTTCAAAGCCTGGATTTACCAGCATGGTATCCTTCCTCGGATCCTTTGGCCTCTCTTGATCTACGAAGTCCCCATTTCAATAATGGAAGGCTTTGAGATAAGGGTCAGCAGGTTTCCCCGCAGATGGTTGGGGTTGCCACGAAGCCTGAGCAGTATCGCCCTATACGGGCAGACCAACAAGCTGAAGCTCTCTTTCAGCAGCCTGAGCGAGAAGTTCATGGTCTCTCTGTCGAGGGAGCTGCTTCAATACCAGGAGTCCAGTGACCCAAATGTCGCCCAGGATGGGATTGAGGGGTCTGATTATTTAAAGACCCAAAACCCCCTGTGAGCCCAGGTTACATCACTGATGATGTGTCCAGGGGTACCATAAGGTGTATCAAAAACTTTTATCAAAAAGATCCATTGCTTCTGCGGAGACACACAGATTATCAATTAGCGTTTTTTTTTTTTACTGTTACCTTCCAAAATCCTAAATGAGAAACGTGGATGAAACAAAGATCCACACAATATGTGTGACTTGCTTCTTTGTTGGATATGTGCACCAAACACTGTAGTCAGTGCAATGAACTAGAAGTTCTTGTAAAAATGTTAATCCTTCCCCTATGCATCCCATAACGTGTTATTGTAAATACTTTCCAGAGTTGCTGTTACCAGGGGATCAGTTTCTGTGTAAGCTCAGGCTGGGCCACGTTCACTGCAGCAGAAACTCGACCCTTGATCTTGCTCTATTCACAGTGTAGTTCACAGTTCTCACTGGAAGGGTTTTCATTGTTTTTAATAAACTAATATCTGAAATTTCATCTGAGTTTTATGAAACAGAATTCAAGCTGAGCTCAAGATTGAGTTCTGAACTTCGTGCCAATAGCACCTCAACTTTCCCACAGTCTGGTTTTTTGTGTGCCTCAAACCAAATGACCTGATGTAAAACGTGGATCTGAATGTACACTGTCACAGATTACAAGATTTAGAAAGTCCTAAATGAATATATGTGAATACATTTACTATAATACTAAATATTACCATAATAATCTTTCTTACATGCATAACTTAGAAATTAGCTTGAATTGTTTCTTTAAGATCATTGCTGATGTCTTTTCTCCTGAGATCTGTGTTGCCAGAAAACTTAAAATTTCTGCTATTACTGCTTCTTTAAGATCAGTTAATCATGTGCACTTGATTATCAGAACCTGAATAATACTGTGCAAGCAGTAAGGGCGCATCGTCTCTGTTTTTATTAAATTAGTCTAAAAACTTATATGAGCACGATGTTCTGTAGGTGTTGCTGTTCATCTGAGGTTGCGTGTGTCTCATTTTAAGACCTAGTGAGGTCTCATAATCTTCCCTGATACATAACATTTTTAAGATGAAAGAGGCTAAACTTTCTTTTTTCTGACTACAAACGACAGAGGTGAGTTTAGTGCATTGTCGGAATAACACTGACTCCTCAGCTCGACCAGGGGGCGCTGTTTAGCAGCTGACCTGTCCGTGATTAATTTGCAAACGAAGGAATACTTACTCAGCAGCTATTAAGGTAGTACGTTTCACTAAGAGAAACCTGTGTTTTAAAACTGTGTTTTACACATGTTGTTATTCTATGGAGTTGTATTAGTGTTTTTCAGTCATGTTCCCTTTGTGTGAATGTTGCTAAAAATCATATAACCCAAGTCAACCTTTGAGGCATTTTATTCAACTTCAGCGTGTGCGTTAGTTGACTCCAGCATCTGCAAGATTATTAGCCCCGTTATTTTGCTCCAAATCCCTTCAACAGTGACCACTTTAATTCATGGGAAACTTTTTTTTCTCTTCTTTAAGATGTGGTCGAATGTTGCCTCTGGTGATTTTACATCATTTCTCTCCGCCTTCCAGCAATCCGATTTCAGTGCCTTGAGTAGGCTGGATCTCCTCCTCTTGAGCTCCCAAGACCAGTCATGTGACAAAACACTTGGCTGATTAGAAATGCAAGCTGACAAGAGGGTTTTCTTTCCTTCGAATTTAATACAGTAGACTTCACTGTGTATTATTTTATAAATGGGATTTTTGCGTTAATTTGTCACAATGTTAACGCGATTAAGATAATAGACACATTTTACGCGCAACATGGAACATGCGTCCTGAACTGTGAAAAGAACAGATACATCAAATGCTGCTTTATGGATGACTGAATGTCTACAGAAGCTAAAAGTTTTTTTTTTATCTTCAACAAAGCTTACCTGACATAATCAGAAAAGAACTGTTAAAATGATTTATTCAAATCTTAGCACATAAAACCTTGAAACAGTTCCTAATGTAAAAAGCTAAATATTTAGAGTTGTTGACAAAATTAAAAGGAAAATGAACATCTGTGTAATTATATCTAAGTTAAAAAGACTTTCTTCTAATCATTTTATTTACTTTTAACTGTTAGAATGGATATCTTTAGGGATTTTGGTTTAACAGATATTTTTCTTGTAGTAAGTTGGATGTATAAAATCAGTTTTCTTTTACTAAACACGGTAAAATATACTGTAAATAAGTAATATTTTAATACTGTACAACAAGAAAATGTTGGAAAATCCGGACAACATTTCATGAAATAATCTAGAAGATAAAATTTTGGAATAATTTGATCTATATTTAGCTCCTACCCAACATCACTGGATACCTTGACATGTAACATTGAGATTATTTTGACTCCGAAACCCTTCCATCACTCAATGTAGTTTGCGTGAAACAGCTTCAGCCTCTTTCCACATTCCTCAGTGAAAGATCTTTGTCTCAACATTGGGATTTAGGTCATCACCAATTCAGGGCTTGTTTTGTGGTATTTGAAAGATGGCCAGTGTCTTGTGTTGGCACAATCACCCCATGCTTGTTACCATGGAAAACGTGGGCGAGCGAGAGCCTCCTCCATGCATGTTCCCAGAGTAAATCTGTACTTTCTGGGGGGTGAGCTGAGGGGGTTGGGAGGTAATTTGCGTTCACTGCTCTCTTTCTCTATCTGCAGTGAAAGCTGGAGGTTCAAACTCAGAACACTTACAAATTAACTCTCTACTCTCCATCTGCGTGTTTCACTTCAGTACGACAATGAACTGGTTATTACTGCTTAGTATGCAATAGTACAAGATACGGTGGCCAGGCTAAAAAGAGTAATCTCTCTGACTCCTCCCAGTATGGCCATTCATCGCATTAATAATCGTACCACTTCGGCCTTGCTTTAAAAGTAGGAGGGCTGCGCGAGAGAGCCTGAAAACCCCGAGGAGCTGTCTCCGCTACGCGTGGTGCTGAAAGTACCACCCGCCACATCATGTGGTCCGTATTCTTTGTCTTTCTGTCTTATCTGGACAGAAACGTCGTTAAAGGCGACTTTCTGAGTCGCGCACTGAACGCAGAGAAGGAGAGCAAGGAGATGTTCTCCATGATCAACGGTACCTTCTGCGCAAAAATGTCCATCATAGGGGATCATTTTCTCTATCAGGTGTCAGACGGAGCCGAGGTTGTGCGCACAGTGGTCAGTCCCGCAGGGAAGCTCGTGAACTGCTCCGTCACAGTGAACCAGATGCAGGTGAAATCTTTCATGTACGAGTGCAGGTTGGGTCTGAAGGAGCAGGAAGCTGGTTGGCAGCTGGAAACGCATTTTGCGCGTATGGATGAGGCCAAGATGATGTGTCGGGAGTTTAAGGAGAGATCAGCGCACAGTAGCAGGTTGAGAAGGGATGACAGCGATGTTCTGAAAAGATCCAAAAGAGGCTTCACTTACCCTGGCACTCTGTGGTGTGGTGCAGGTAACATGGCGGATAATTATAATCAGCTGGGTAAGTTGAAATATTTCAAGCTAATAAAGTTATTTGTTATGCAAATATGTGCTAAATACCCACCCGATTTAATAACAGCGACGTCCTGTCTGCAGGAGAGTTTGCAGACACTGACAGCTGCTGCCGCATTCATGACCATTGTCCTTACGTCATCCACGCCTTCTCCTCAAACTACGGATACACCAATTTCAAGTGGCACTCCATTTGTCATTGTGACTGTGATAACGCGTGAGTAAAACTTTCATTTTATTAAAGCAATGCCATGTTATATCTTATTTGAAGAAAATGGGTTACTCTACTGCATAAAAGTCGGATAAATGCAACACTAATCAGTTTTAAACACATTTAAGAGATAACGGCAAAACTGTTTTGAGTGATGGGAATTAGATGTTCAGATTGTAGCTCTAAAACATTAAGATACGTCTTAACCTTTAAAAAAAACGTGGGCCGTTTAAAGAACTGACACAACTACATGGAAAACTACATCAGTATTAACATATAAAAGATATAAGCATGAAATCGGGTTAAATCCATTTAGATAACCAAATAGGTGTCTGTTGATTCTAGTAAAGGTTATTCCACCTAAAGCAATGCCAGGTATAACTCCATGCATTTATACTAAAAATCACTTGGCAAGTGTTCCCACCATTTCACATTTAAATTTCTTTTTTCAATAGTGGTGCAGTCAGTGAGTTCTGCATTAGTTGAATATATTCGATTCTCTTAGGAGTAAAAGGTTGGTATATAACATATGAACGCATTTTGAGACATATGCACATGTTTATAATTTAAAACCAGCAGCTGTTCTTGTAACATTTTGGAGTGACTCCTCTCTTCCTCCTCCTCAGATCTATCTGTGTGCTCCCTTTGTTTTCTCTGCAGGTTAAAAGCCTGTCTAAGGCAAGTCAATGATACATCCTCCAGAGTTGTTGGCCAGGCATTTTTTAATGTCATAGGTGTTCCTTGCTTTGAGTTTGCCTATGAGGAGCAGTGTGCCGAGCGGCACTGGTACGGCCTGTAAGTACGACAGTGTTGTGTTAAGGGGATTTGCAACAACCTTTGCTGCATTACTTTCTAAATTCACAACCTTTCCTCTGTCCTCTACGCTATAGGTGTAAACGGTATGAGAAGCTCCCTATCGCTGTGGTGAAGGAAGCAGTTCCATATGACTTTGGAGGCATTGATGTCATTGATGAGCTCCCGATTGCTCCGTCTAAGCCGAAAGATTCCAAGAAAAGCAATGAGGAGGGGAAACATGAGAGTTCAACTCAGGCTACAGTATTGGGCCCTGACGAGCCTTCCCTTAGAAATGTTGTCACTGCAGCTGAAGACTTCATCAAGGTGCTTGCTACTGTCTCCACATCTCAAAGCTCCACTGCCGATTCAGGTAAAGATGAGGCACAAAGCTCAGAGAAAAAGAAGAAGAAGAACATAGGGAAGAAAAAGAAAATAAACAAGAAGCAAAAAGGAAAAAGAAAGGGGAGGAAGAGAAAGCAGAAAGCAGAGACAGGTGTGAAAACCGAGGAAGGAGCTGCAGTTTCACCCTCTGGCAGCAAAGCAGAAGAAGTCCTGGCTTTAAGTAATTTCATCAGCAAGTCACACAGATATGACGGTTCAAGTATAAACACAAACAGAATCGATGACAGTGAATATGAGCTCAGAGTAAAAGATGAGCCATCCAATGAAGTCATGAAAGATGAACCAGCCATAGATAAGGAAACAGTTTCCTCCATGACACTTTCGACAGTCCAGAAGAAGCCAGTACAGTCAGACAACGCAATGCTGAAAGAGGAAAGAACTCTGTCAACAAGCACAGAGACTGCTGCTCCACAAAAAGTCAAAACCAAAGGACAAAGAAAGGGGAGAAGAAAAAACAGCAAGAAAACTCTTTCTTCTGAAGACCTTGCAACAAACACTTCAGAAAACTTAAATTTTGTTACTAGTTACATTACAACTCCACAGCCCAAGCAACAAAGATTCCCTGAACAGCAACCCTTTGCCAGTTCCACCAGTGCCCCCATTGTAATCCCAAAAGCCCAAAGGATCAGGTCAAAGGGTAGACGAGACAGAGAAGGGAGGAAGAAAAGAAAGAAATTCTGCTCTGCTGCTCCCACAGTGCCTGCTGACCACCAAAATTCCTCTGTGGACAGCCTGAAAATATTCCCTTTCACCGGTACTCCCACCATACAGTCGGTCCCCACCACAGAGCTGCAGCTTTCACACAGGCCGGATATTTACAGAGAGAGCATCCAAGTTATAGCCCTCAGCTCCACTGTAAGTGGTCTGAAAAGGCAAAGGTTAAAAGACAAAAGACTGAGAAAAAGAAGGCGAAAAATAGCTATGTCTCCTTCAAGTGAAAACCCAATTTTTTCTCACAGCAGCTCTGAAAACATGCCCACTGCTCTTACAATGCCAGACACTTATGTTGCACTGAACCACCTTGCGAGCACTGCTGAAATACGACAAACACAATGGAGGTTTTTTAAAACAGCCACCCCGACTGTCAGTGAAAAACTCCATCAGCAGCCAACCAGACAGCAGAGGAAAGCAAGAAGAAAAGCTGCTCCTCTCAGAGACGCGATTCCTATCCCTAAACAAACTGAACCAGTGACACTTGCAACTTCATTATTCAATGTTGCCACAATTGAAGAGCTCAGGTCTGAAAACCCTATGTCAGCAGCACTCATCATTAGTCCACTTCAATTATCCATCGAGAAAGCAAAAGCACAATTTAACAGGAAGAAAAGAATGAAAAGTGTGCAGTCTAAGAGGCATGCATGAGCTATTGAGATGCAGGCACAGCAGGACTAGGCTAGAAAATCATGACCCCTAGCAGACAAGCTTCTGGTATTCAAAGAAACAAACTTTATGTATGACATTTAAATATAAATATATAATATTTGATTGTTTCATCAAAATCATGTTTTGTATTACTTTGCCCTGCATGTTAGTAATAAAATTTCTGAATGATTCTGAATGAATGTGTCACTAATTCTGCAAATGTTCTGTAATGGAATAAGCACATATATTTTGTTATACTGTAGGTACCGAGCACCTGCACACTACTTTTTGCATACATTATTCAAATAATCAAGACATCTGAAATGGCAAAAACTTCTGATAATATGACAAGACATGAGCTTAGACTGGAAGCTTTCTAATTAGCTAGCTAACTGATTAGCACATATAAAATAATTTTCCCTTGCCAGCTGCCATTATAAGGTGTTTTTCTGCACATTATGCAAGCTAAGATTTTTAATAAAAGGGAGAAATTTGTTAATCTTAACCTCAGAAGCTTAACACTAACCTGCTTAACCTGAATTCATTTTTTCTGTGTGATCCTTCCATTTCACACGGCAAAAAAGCATGTTGAGGAAAGTTTATATACTGTGCTCTTTTGTTTCCGGGGACTGCAGACTTTGATCCGAGTTGTGTCCCCTACAAGTAGTTTCAGGGAGGGGTCACATTCTCCACACTGATTAGGTGCTCATTACTTTCACTACTTACATGCCAGGGTTGTAATAGCCAGGAAGAGGCTGAAACCCCTCCAGGTCAGCTGACTCTCACATGCTTACATAAGACAACTTCATCAGCAAAAGTATTGAAATGCAATACATCCAATTTAAACCTTAGTCACATTCACCACATATAAAAATGAAGTTTATCAGACCAAGGAAAGAAGGTTTACTGCAGACACCCAGTGGTGAGATAAAAGAAGAAATTTTCAATTTATCTTTAGGTGAAAGGCCTTTGAAAGTACATTTTGGTTTCATGATCGTGGTCAAAGCAATTTTATATCTACTGCAATTGAACATTAACAGCACTGGTTTGATATGTTTAAAATGATGATCCACCAAAGACTGTGGATTCATTTTGCAATGAACCAAGTTGAAACCTTGCTCTGCAGAGATTAGAGGGCTACATACCTTCAGAGAACTGTACTGCTACTGGATGAAAAGCAATAGTGGACAGCATGGTTGGAGGATCACCACCAATATCACCAAAATTATCTACAATGAACATTTTCCATTTGGTAAATTTGCACATTTTGTTGGCAGTTGACAACACTTGATAAATCAATGCAATAAATACACAGCAGGGGTGTAAATAACCAAGGAGTTGGACAGTCCAGCTGTTATTAGATTTTAGTGGAGTATTTGATAATGAAGAGCAAGAATTATGGACTGGAGACCTGGGTCTTGCTCTTTGGAACACTCTATGTCATTTAGACTAGCCTTTCTCAAATTGAGGGTCAGGACCCCCATAGGGGGTCCAAGGATAAGATGGTTGCCATATCATAAAATGTTTTTTTTTTTTACATTTATCGAATGAATTTGAGATTTTCATTAGGATGGTCAAAATTAAAGTGTTAATGCAAAGACATTAATCATTCACATTAATGTAGAATTAATGCTTTCATTTTTAAACACAATACTGCATAAACAACAAAGTTAGTACTTATGTCATATTAAAAATCTGAATTTGGCATTACCTCAGTCAGAGAAACTGATTTTGGGCATGTGGGTGCCTAGTCATAGTGGAGAACCGAATCTACTAAAAACCACTTTATCCTCCTTATTATGTAGATTCTTATCATTTTCAAGCCTTACATTTAGAGGATGGCTGCGGGGTGACCTGCTTGATAATCACACAATTGAATTGAACTCAATTGCTGCATCTGACATTTGGTCCCCACTTCTTAGCAGTGGTGGTAATGCACCAAAACATTGCATGCCCACCACCAGAAAACAACAAAACATTGTTTCATATACGTAATGGCCGATTGCGACCAATGCAGGATGGTGAAAACCGAAAAACCTGTTGGCCCTTAATGGAAGTTTGAGAATTACAAAGATCAAGCATTCAATGAAAACTCATTTAAAGACAAAACAGAAAGGGGTCTTCGTTTCACTGAAGCACCTCAATCTCAATGTTAAGCATGCATTTGTTAAGGCTGCAATTTGGCATTTTACACCTAGCTTTCAGCAGATCACAAGCAAGTCTAGGTTGGGGGAGGGGGGTGTGGGGGCGTGTACACCAACTCAAGTCATCTTTGGGGGTTGTGGCTCAAAAAGGTTGAGAATCACTAGTTTAGACCAAACATAAAATACAACAAAGTATGTATTGTCAGTATTGATGCATTTGAACCTGACTAAACTTTCTTTGTGTAAGGAGTTAAACAGGGATTGATTCTTGGGTTTCTCATTTTCAACCTCCATCCATCTGTTGTCAATACCCACTTATTCAAACACAGGGTCACAGAGTGCTGGAGTCTATCCAGTGGCTATCAGGTGAGAGGCAGGACCTTGGACAGGTTGCTAGTTCCTTTTCAATCTGTATGCCATATTTTTTAAAAAAAAAACCCTCTGGGGATGCCTCTCATGCCTATGTATTTTATTTATTTATTTTTTATCTTTTAAGCCTGTTTTCTCCCTAAGTATGAGCTAAAGCATTTTGAATGACCACTATGAATGAAATATGAAATGTAAATAACGTTACTATAAATAAATCGATTGTTTTGCTTTGGTAGGGGAGTAAAGCCCAAAGGAACACATAATGTGTGGTAGTGTACATTGTAGTGGATGTTTTTGTGGCATCAAGGACTCTAATGCAGGATCCATATGTCCAATTTATATACCATCTTAATCCAATTCAGGGTCACAGAGGTAAGCTGGGTAAACCCTGGATAAAATCGTTAGTTCATCACAGAACCAGCACAGAGACAAACAGCTATTCGTACTTGCTCTCATTCCTTAGGTTTGTGTTTGGAATCATCAAATAACCTAGCAGCACACATTTTTCGACTGTAAAAAGGAAGCTGGAGTACCTGAGAGAACCCATCCATGCAAAAAAGAAACATAAAAAATCCACACACAGAGAAAGCCCCAGCCAAGGTTAAAACAAGGAATTGTTTTGAACCTGACCTATCAGAGGATAGGTACTATATGTAATAATGTGTATGTGCTTGTCATAATAACCCATCTTGCTGTGAGGCAATGCTGCTAACCACCAAACAACCATACAGCCCTCAATACAGAATCCAATAACCCATTATGCTCACAAACACAGAGTTTATTGATCGAAAGAAACTGACCTAAATAGGTTAAATCAGCTGATGGTGGAGAACGTGCATTTGACATTGAAAGAGCTGACATGGTCTCTCAAGCATAGCAACATGGCACTGAAATACTCGTGTATTTGTATTTCTTTGTGCTATTTTTTAGTCTTTGTCTTTCTCTGTAGTCTTTCTTATTGTATACTTTTGTGTGCATATCTGTATATTTGTCCATTTATGTATCTTTGTTAACATCTATGCATCTCTGTTGTAATCTGTTTTGTGGAAGTTTGATCCACAGCGGTCATTTTGCAACTTTTTGTGCAAAATGCCCTTAAAGCAAATATGGTCAATTTGTGAATTTTTTTTTTTTTGCATTTTCTTTGAACAGACTTTAAGTCATAAATACTGAGTCATACATCAAAGTACCTCACTCAGAGCTTGTACACAGTAGCCTTCTCTCACCTTTAGAATCTGGTGGGGGGCTTGCCTTTCTCCTTGAAAGCAAAACAGCAACATGTCTTTTTATGTTCTGACACAACAATCACGTTTTATAGCTGACTGATGAACATGGCAAACTGCCCCTGTTTCCTTGACTTACATCTTATGTTTGGGTGAGAGCAGTTCCAGCATGGCACAAGTGGTGATATCCTTTACAAAGTCCAGTGTGTGTCGCCAAAAGTTGCCAACAATTGTGCATGCATACTAGTGTAGGCTCTGCATAAATGGCTATCATTAGCATGAGAAAGATAGTGGGTGGTGGTTGGCAGTCTCCAGCTAACCTTGGCTTTCCTGTGGGCTGGAAACTTTCCTGGCAGCTCTTTACAAGCAGAAGCACAGATGGAGACTAAAGCAGGTTTTTCTTTCATCATAGCTTCGTGCATGTGTGTCAAACAGACTGGTTTCTAGCGGAAAAGCATGTATTCACACACAATGCATATTACATTCTTTTTTTCAAGTTTACTACTACTTTAAATGGCCCATGCTGTCATTTTATATGTTAAGGAACCTAAAATAACTCTCAAGGGAAAATAAGAGGATATTTAAGTAAAAATATCATTCCAGGATGCATTTCAAGCTCTATGTTCTCTCCCCTCCACAGAGCAGATAAATTTACTGTGCCTCAGAGTCATTTGTCACAGGGTAGGTATGTAATAATCTGTTTGTGACCTCTAGTGGGCAAAACCTTGAAGGAATTTTTTATTAATGTACTTTTAATAATAAAACTGAAGTCCAGTAGTTTTTATGTACATCTTGGACAGGACCAAAAAACTCTTCACATTCATCCCTCAGGCAGCCCAGAGAGAACAAGCTAACACTGCAGAGAACTGCATCAACTGGGATTTAAACTCAGACCCTTATTTCTGTAAAGTGACTGTAAAGTGATAATCACAGTAAATATATACTTATATACTGTAAATCTAAGACCAAAAAAAAAGAAAAGAATATTTGCATCATTCAATGTTTTGTAGACCTACTGAATGTTATTTCCCACTATACATTGGGTCAGTGTCATCTGTACCTACAGGTGTCACTTCCTTATTTTCAAGCAGAAGGCCAAAAGAAAAAAACAAACAAAAAACTAAACTATGCCATTCCTTGGATTAGTGATTGGGATTTTTATTAATGTGGAGATCAATGAAGAATTCAATCAAGAATTCAATCAAGAATTAAATCAGCGGTCACATGGTGCATTATGATGTTTGCTCCACAGATCGCATCTGAACGTCTCCAATCTGGAAGAAAGGTGTGAAAGTTATCTAATTTTGGAGAAACTAATTACAATTCAGCAGGAATAAAAGGAAAATAAAAACTTTTCATTATAAAATTATTTAAAGCAAGTAAATTAAAAAAAATAATCCAAGTACCTGCACATGAGGAGGGGCACTTAGGACGTAAGAAACAGCATTAGCAACATCTTGTGCTTCCAGTGGCTGTCAGCGGATAAGCAAAATAATTAATAATGTTCATATTTATATCAAGAGTACAGCAGAAAAGCAGAAATATTTTACCTTATACTGAGAGTATACCCCAGCAGCTTTCTGTGCATCTTCACTGAAGAGCCGCAGAGCAAATTCTGTCTCCACTAAACCAGGAGAAATACACTGCAGCAAGAAAGACCAGTGTTTTAATCTAGATGTACAAAACTTGCACTGTATGCAAAAATCAGTGGTTCCCAACCTATTTTCCTTCAGGAACCCCTTTATGCAAATTCTAAAAAAGCCATGGACCCCCTGCCCCACCAGGTGCTGGAACTATGCTTGGTTTTACGCTTTCAAAAGTGAGATTCTCACTATAAATAATGTAGTCTGGCTGAGTCCTGTCCTTTCATAAAGCCAAAGTTAAATTAACAACATACAGCCTCACTTTTTTTGGCTTAAAATTGGGACACTGTGTGGACATTAATCACATTGCTCTGAATGTGCAAAGCTTTAGGGACCCCCTATGTTCTTTGGGGGACCCCGTTGGGGGGTCCTGGACCCCAGGTTGTGAACCACTGTGCTAAATGATAGTGCTCATATGATGGGCTGCATTGAACTGATCAGTCTGGCATGAGTTTAATGAAACACACTCCAGAATGAATGAGTAGAAAGCATTTGTTAAAGGCAGACAGCGATGAAACCTTACTGAAGCTCGGATATGGGAGTTTGCTTCCTGCAGCTCCTGCCTCAGGGCCTCAGTCAGGGCAGTCACAGCATATTTCGTGGCCGTGTAGAAATGTATGGCAGAATTGGCAATCACACGATGTCCACACATGCTGCAACAGAAGACATTCCTCAAGCTGTTAATTTAGCAAATAATTTTTATGGAGCCAAGACTGTATATCTTGTGGTTCGTACATTATCTTCCGCTTGTATCACCATAATTGTGTCAAAACAAGTATGCATAAAATTTGTGTATGGAACTATGGATAAAATTTACAACTACAAATTAAATCTACAAGCATTATTTCTATACATCTGAAGCTTTGGTACCTGACTTCGATAAGCTAGCTGAATACTCAGTGTAATTGATCAGTTTTCGCTGAAGAATCAGATTTTTCTAACTGCAAACTAAGAGAAAAGGGGACTGTAGCCAGCAATATATTTTATAAAACTCAAGTTCATGATTATAATTAACCTGACTCTGAGACAGAGAGATGAGGCCGAAAGACAAAGAGTTTCTTCCACCACCTTTTTTCACTCATCAGCAGGTGACAAAGTTTGGCCCTTGCCAAATTGGTAGCAATCTTTTTTGGAGAAAGCTTGTTGGGTTATGTCCTTGCCCTGTCACCTGACATTCTGACCCTAAATAGATAATGAAATCAAAATCTACCAGAAGTTTTTTTCACTAGCTTGACCATCCTGTACATCATTGGTTTAAAAAAAAAAACTACACCTGTTTATGTTGATGATGTGCCCATCGTCAACATTTCTTTCTTTCATCGACTGGTACGCTTCACGTGTGCAGATACTCAGTGCAAGAACATTTACCTGCAAAGGCATAAACAACAAAGACAATATCTGGAAGGGTGATACGGATTAAAACAAGTAAACCTTACTCTGAATTGTTGTTGTTTGTGCACAAGAAAGCATTTTAGACCACTTTAAAAAACTGAATGAGTCAGCATAAACAGGTTTAGGAAACAGTTTGGTATCTCCATTAACTTTTATTATACAATTTGCTTTGTGCTGTTGTTGGGAGGTTGATTTATCTGATAAACTGAAGGTTTATTGATCTAAAATAATGTCATGTTATATAATTTTTTACTTTATGAAGTCTTTAATCTATGATTACTGACCTGTGTCACCAACGGTAAAATGTGAATCAATGAATAGATTTAATATGTAATCCATTGAGAAAAGAAAGAAATGACTGCAGCGGCCCATAGCAGGCAGCATGTAAATATTTAGCAAAGCTAAACCTTTATGTCAATTTCTGGAGGATATAGTACCTTCCTGTGTTAAATAAAATAAATAATTAAAATAAATTGAAACTGGATTTTATTTTCAAGTGTCAAAGCAACTAGAGGTTTTGAAAAACAACACTGCACTCTTACATCCAGCATGTTCTTCCAGCCGTTGGTTCTGCCACTCAGTAGAGACTCTGGGTGAGCCAGGCCGGCATTGTTGATGCACACATCCACACCTTTGTGCTGAGCTTTGATGGCTGAAAACATGGACTGAATCTCCTCCTCATTGGTCAAGTCACATTTCATAGGCACCAACACACCACTGTAGCCTGCACTTTGACACTCTCCAGCCAGTTTCTGAGATGAGACAAAGTTTGTGGTTTTAGTTTTCTTTTTTTTAATCAGACCTGTCAGTATGGTTATTTTAATGATCTCAATGACCAAACATAAATATTCAGTGTGATTTAAAAAGAAATATTGTCAGAATTAGAACTGTAAAATCAGAAAATGTTTGTGTCAGCAGATGTTACGGGTAATGATGCTTGTTACCTTTTCCTCTTCATTTAGTGACTGTATCTGTTTGAAAAGGTACTGCTGCATCTTTCCCTTAAAAAGTTAATGTTTGATTTCATTTAAGTCTTATGACATAGTGCAGATATGATTTGACTCAGGGTATCAGGCCAATAAAAAGACCCTTTGTTAGGATTTACGCAACCTCACTTCAAACCACAGTCATCTGATCTTAAAAATGTACAGTTTATGAAACCATTTTATAACTCATTACATACCTTGTATTTATTTCTTGAAAATTACTAAAAAAGAAAAAACTTTCTGTGCTAACCACTTGGATAAACTTAGAAAAGTTAATATCTTTGATATATTCAATGCATGTTAGAGTTTAAGGCAAGATAATCGGACACGGAGACATTTTGAAGTTTTCTGATAGAACAAAAACCTTCTTTGCCTTAATAATCTTCATTTGGCCATTATTAATGATTCTACTCCAAATAAAAACATAATAATAACAATTGCTGTCTTGGATGACAAAGTAAAAATAAAAGAGCATTATTTTTTTAATGAGGCAGTGTTATTTTGTTTTCACTGCTGTGATTGAAAGGTAATTAAAAAGTAGGACACACTCAGAATCACTCATCACAAGCTCTCCTTCCATCATCTATATACAAACAAAACTTTATTTCACTGGCAAGATTTATTACTGTTCTGTTTGTTAGTAATTAAAAAATTATGACAGTCTCCATTTAATTTGTAGACGTAGGGACTGATAACTATTTTAATAAGATTTTTTAAATGACATTTGCAGCCTATAAATATAATTTATTTTTATCCTTCATTGGTCTTTCCAGTTTCTAACGCTGATTGAACAATTTTAGATTTTTTAAAGCAAGTCGGTGTTTCAATATTTGCGAATGCCTTTAACATAAATAAGGAATATTTTTTTTAAATATCCAGCTGATATAACTCTCTAACTATTCGTGCAACTTCTTATTTGTCAGTGCATCTAACTTAATAAAGAATAATGAAAGCAGCCGTCAGTTACATAAAACTCCCATTATTTCACTGTGTTCAACAGACCACATTAATATCTGCAGTCAGATTAGAGTCATGTGATGCAGCTGTGCTAAAATTAAGTCTATATTTATAATTTATTTGTTTTTGTGGAGCATAGTTAAAGAAGTTTTGTGTGCAGTAAACTTTGAATTGAATGAATAATCTAGAAACATGTTTATGGATTTCAATTTACTTAAGAACACATATAATCTTAAAAAACAACAACTTTTTTTTAAAGTAAATAAAAGATTTAATACGTCTATTCTATTACAAGCCTGACAGCACGAAGTTACCGAAAAAGGTTATATAACTTTTTGCTTTCGTTTTATGATTGGTTTTAGACACTTCCAGTCACACAAGAATACATTTCGATTAATAAACAAATGCTTGTCCTCCGTTAATATCTTATTATCTTCAGAAACTTTTTGTTTGCAAGTTTAACCAACTAAGCCTCAGGAGCCTGCGTTAATGATTACCAATTGTTTTGTACTTCATGCCCCAAGTCGACAAAACTTCCGATTTCAGATTAAAATCTAAAAAAGTTTTACTTTGCAGCAAACCTGTATTTTCCCCACGTCCCTGGCGCAGCCCACCACTTTCATTCCGCACCGGACCAGCTCTTTGGCTATAGCCGCCCCGATCCCAACCGAGGCCCCGGTCACAAGAGCCACTCTGCCCTTCCAACGGTCCATTACAGCCGGGACACCTGCTACAAACACTGATCAAACACGAAGGCGAAGAGGAGATTGTGTGACTGGCTGCGCTGTAGCTCAACACAGAGTGACCACTTGACCCTGAACGCAGCACGCACGTACGAGTTGACGTGATACGTCAATGTGTTGCGTTCAGGACCAACTCTGTTATTCTTTATGACTGTATGTCCTATTTGACATTTGATTTATCCCCAAACCCAGATTAAGATATCTCATTATTTTATTTTATTTTATTTTATTTTGCACAAAACTGCTAAAGTACTTATTTTCATTTTATTTTATTTATATACTTTTATATGTTCACTTGTTGGCTATCATTTAAGGTCTTCTCAACCTTTAAGTGTCTCATAAGAATTATGAATGCTTGTGAGATTTGTTCAATTCAAGTTCAGAAAAAAACAATTGGATTTAAGTTATTCTTAGTCAAAATGAACACATTAGATTTTTCTTAACCCCAATAATCCTTTCAGATAAATCATAACTGTTTCTAGGACATAATATATTTAACACATACATTTGGTTTTTAATTCCCCATAAGCACAGCAGAAAATTTAAAGGGGACACCACACTTTGTTGGATGCTGGAATAGAGGACACTGTACTAATATCAATAAATAAACATAAGTTGCATAAAATTAGCAAATTATTTCCATGTAAATTACAGCAATTTCCCACTTTTACACAGCACATATCATCATTCAAGAATTTTCACTAATGGTACCAAAGCTCTCACATTTTAGCAAACACCCAGTGGGTTTATTAGGCTACATGTGTTTATTACAAATTACTTAAGCACCAAACATCAATAACAACAAAATCTGAAAATCATAGCAATGCAAATATATTTGCAGCACATTTTACATACAAAAAAAAAAAAAAAAAAAACTCAAAGTGTTTTACATAAAACTTTAAAAGCATCTCAGAGAGGTGCAAAAGAAACATTAGAAATAGGAGAATTGCAAAAGGAGAAATGAAATAAAACTTAACAAAATCTGTCCATCTGGGCAAAATGTTTCACCCAGTCTGGTGTTGATCAAACGTCTCCCCAACCTGGCCTTCTAGTCTTTAATCATCACATTTTCTATTTCTGTTCCCTCTCTGAATGGTCTGAACAGAAACCCAGAATTGTTTATTTTTATTACATACATTTACAAAACAAAACAAAACAAACAAACAAACAAACAAAAAAACAGATAAAGATAGGTGTACGTTTTTAAAATGAGTCAGGGAATATTCCTGAATACAACCTGAAGTTGAAGCTAAGAAATAAACTCCAACTATTCAATTTTGCACACATTTGTTTCTTATTTCACTAATTCTGTTTTTCATTTTCAGAAATTTGCTGTTCAGGTTTGCTAATTTGGTCTAAAAATTCCTTTTACACCTCATCTTATCAAGTTCATGGTGTAATTCCAGTGGTGAGGTAAAATTATGTAGACCGTACAATATTGGATTTTTTTTTTTTTTTTGGGGGGGGGGATTTTCATTTTTTTCCTCTTCCGTCTTGCAAAATTTTTCTCTTTGAGGCAAATACTTCCTGGGGAGAACAGACACTACAGGTGAACTTTTTATGGTCATCAAATATGTCCTGGATTATGACACAAAGCTATGCACGACATTTTGGAGTCCCCCCCCCCCCTAAGGAAATAAGGTTATAATAATAGTATGCACTATAATAATAATGCACTAACTTAACTTTTAGAAATCCCAAAATCAATCATTTAGCTGTATATTGGGAGCAACAGTGTAACATGGTTGTTATTCTGCATGTGATGTAATTTTGCTTTTATCATGTTAAACTAATTACATTTAATTCCACTTCCAAAAATTAGCCAAATTTGTTCTTCATCTTGTTACAGAAAAATATTTTCTCCATAGGTAAGGTTAAATTGTTGAGAAACAGGTGATTTCATCTGAGAAATATGAAGTATTAGTGATCAATAATGCAACTGTATAAGTGCGAACTGTGTTTTAAAGGACTGGACACTGTAAATATGAAAGTATAACATTGAGAAATGCTTAATAATAAACAGTGGCAGCAATAAAGAAAATGCATAAAACAATTATAAGTCGTTTGTTTTTGGCCATTCATTGATAAACCTACTTCCATAAATTTTAGAATCACCACTGACTGAGTAACAGGGGAATGAGGGGAGTTTGGACAGGCCATGCAGAACTTCTGGACGACATCGAGGAGATTCTGAACCACTATCTGTGTATCTAGTGGGTTTTGGTTCTGTTTTTAGTTTTGCTCTTTTTGATTTCTGTGTCTTGTTCTTTTTAGTCTGTTCTTTGTGTTTCTGTTGTGCCTTCTTAGTTCATTTTTTCCTTTTCTTGTGGTTTCTTGTGTTTCGTTGTTTGTGTTTGTTTAATTCCTCTGAGTAGTCTGTGTTAATCCTTCCTATGTTCGTATTTAGTGTTCTGGTTTAATATGGTTTTTTTTTGTTTGTTTTCTATTTTATTTTGTAGGGTTGGTCCCATTGTGATTTCCGTTCATATTAATTCCTGTTCATGTCACATCATGTCTTTCGTTGCTCGTTGCCACACCTGCTGCTTATTTGGAAATTTGCTCCCTGTGTATAAACACTTCTTGGCTTCCTTTGCATTTATCCTGTCCTAATTTGTCTTTATGTCATCCTAGCTGTACTTTTGAAATCTGTTATGATTTTTCTTTACTTTTAGTTCAAATATTGTTTAAGTCCTGTTAGTTTCTTAATTGAATCTACCTTCCACTCTTAAGCCAGTAGTCCTGCTTTTGGGTTTTTCCTCCTCATATCCTCATGGCTCATGGTAGATTTTAATTGTGTAGTCCTGCATATAAAGTTGTATAAAGCAGATTTTCAGTTAACATTGTGTCCCAGCAAATTGTGGGCATACAATTTACCTCAAGGATGCCATCCAGCCATACCAGCCTAACCGTGCACTTCGCTCTCAAAACGCAGGTTTATTAGTAGTGC
>JBAMHW010000009.1:12880489-12904001 GCA_037177495.1 Rhadinocentrus ornatus | reverse complement strand
TGAAACACTGCTGGGATAGGCTCCAGCTCACCCCGCGACCCCTACTGGGAACAAGCGGTACAGAAAATGGATGGATGATCTATCCATTGGCATAAGGTGTATATATTTGTGAATAATGTATCTGAATGCTAAAGTGTAGCAGGATAAATACAATAAAATTAATACAAATGTTTTTTACTTTTCTTTTGTTAAAGATAAAATCATGGATTTTATGTACCTTTTCTGAACCAAGACATTTGCAATTTTCATTGAAAACATTCAATAAAAGAACTTATCAGACAAATGGACTGCTTGATGATAGTTCTTCACTTTGCAGGACCCTCATTGATGATTCTGGCTTCTTTTGTGTCATTTGCAATATAAAGTAGTTTCAGTGCCACACTATCACATAAAAAATAAAAAATAAAAACATTGTTTTTGACACATTTTACTATTTTACAAGTAAAAGCTGATTTTCCTAACTGTGTCTGAGACTTGGCATGTGTAGCATATGTGTGGGTTCATCTAATTCCAGGGTAACAACTGCAGGAAATTTGATGGAACCAAACCTCGTCGCCCATGAAGATCACCCTAAAAGTAAAACAAAAGTTATGCTTGATTGCTGACAACAATCAATTATTAGTCATTATGTATTAACTGCATAGACGTGGCTCACATAGTAAAATCCGTCTTGATCCATATCTCCCAACACATAGATGATGTCTCCTGATTGAAAGCCAAGTTCAGCCTGCAAGAGACCAAAAGCCCCTCAATTCTTATAAAACTGTAGATTAGATATAATATTTTAGACAATGATTGTGGTTAATTTTATTTTTGTCTGCTGTGCTTACTTCACTGTCCATGTTGGGTGAGCTCTCCCATGGATCATAGTCAAATAAGGCCACCATTCTTCGTACAACCACATCATCAGGGATAACGGCTACTTCGCCCAGTTCTGGCGTTAAAGACATAGCTGTGTAGCAAAATATGCCAACATAGCTTTAAAAAATTTTATACAAATGTAGCAATTTTTTACTTTTAATTAATCTAATGTACTATGTAAACTTTTGCAAACCTTTTATATAAAATAGCTTTGTAACAACAGCCCTGCAGATGGTCTCTGAGCAATTAGAGACTGATGAGTTTTGCCTCATTAACAATTATGCCATCATGATTATTGGAGGTAGAGAGCTTGGTTTCTCTGCGTTGATTTTCTTTTTATTTCCCCCATGTCAAATTCTCCCAGTATGTAACAGTACAGTGCTCTCCACAAGTAGTGGGTTAATACCTGTATTGTCCACAGGGATAAACCCCTGCTGCATGAGAAGATGCTTCAGGTACTCATCGTCCACCGGAATTTCAGCCACCATGTTACTTGGCACATAACCGGAAAGACCACCTGATTCGCCATGATAGAAACCATCAACGTCTTTGTCTCCAAACACCTAACAGATAAACAGTAGTGAAGTTTAAACATTTTATGAAATATTTCGTAGAAAAAGAAATATGCATGTAGGTTTCTCTTCCTCTCTTTTACATGATGCAGCTGCAGCTAGATTGAGTGAATAAAAGGCGGTAAATCACATCAAAGAGCTGGAAACAGTAACAGGAAATAAAGAGACAAGATTATGTCTTTGTACATGTTCAGCAAGCCTGAACCTTGCACAAACAGGAAACGCCACCATGTTCTTTGAAAGAACTTTTTCATCTGCTGAAATGAGGAAATACAACACGTGTCTCAGGGAAGTACCCAAGTGTAAAAGTTTTACAGTGCTTGAAATGAAAAAGAAAGTCTTTACCTTGATAATCTGACCAGGCACAAAGGGCAGCTCCTCTGCAGCCGTTTCATAGTTGGGAGACATGGCAGCAGGATTGTAAGGGTAAAGTGCCACAAAGAGCCGGATGGTAGGAATGGACACCTGGCTCGCAGTCTCAAGTTCCCAATCTCTGAGATCCTCTGGAGTAGCGACCCTCACCTCATCTGGGTATATTAAAACATCCAACTCAAGCATTGTCTCCATTTACAGCAGTAATAGTGGTCGACTGTCCACCTAGCAGACAGATGGCTGCTGTAGACAGCAAACCTCTCCTTATCTTCATCCTAATTTGAGGTAACTAAGCTAAGCAGAAGGAGCCATAATCCTCTTTGTAGCAAGTAGATTCATCAGTTCAGCAAAGACTCAACACTGTAAGACTATAACATGCAAAGAAATTGAGGAGGATTTAATTTTATACAGCATGAAGTCATTTTATATTTACCAACATGAAAGAGAAACAGGAAGTATTTGCTGTGTGAGTGTACATAAAAATATTATGCTATTTTAGTCATTCTTTAAATTAGCTTTCAAGCCAAACTGGCCTCATGTTTCAATCTAAAACAGAATAATGCCACCACGCATTACCTTCTGTCATTTAAAAATTATGGCACATCATAGTGTGTTAGCTGGATGAGAAGATGGGTTAAGCATTGCTTTTAGCCTGATTCCACCTCTTTCTCCTTACATGACTTAACCCAGTTTACATCTCGGTGAAAATCAGCATTTCCTGTCATGACCTCAGTCCAGGTTGGCAGGTGTTAATCTGCTGCTGCAGACGAAAGGAAAGCTGTAACATATACCTGAGTGTGTTAGACTCAGTGAAAATCACACAACAGGAAGTTTGATACATGTGCAAGAGCAACATCTCCCCTATTTTCAGTTACATGTGCATGCAAGTGTAATTACTCCTACAATATTTGAATGATGGAAGCTGGTAACTAAGGAGGCTTGGCTCCTTTAACTCTGCTCTAATGTTTTTTTATCTGATGCATTTTCTGAAAAAGTCTCTTGTAGGCCTTGTTGGGAAAAATAAATCAGATTTGTTTTTTTCATGTGCAGATTGGGTGAACAGATCATCTGTTCATGTTTGATTTCATTGTGTTACTTACATATAAAGCTTATAGCTTAAATTTTTTTTCTTCTCAAAATTTTTTTTTCTTCTGCCTCCTGTCTTTTTAATTTGTTCATATCTTTGGTGAACAGTTCTGTACAAATGTCTTAACAGGATTAAAGTTATCCTACACCTGAAAGTTCCTGGGCCAGTATCAGGCATCGTCACTCACACAAGTCTTGAATGACTGTCCTAACTGTTCTGAAAACTGTAAGACCGACACCTGATGTCACATCTCAACGTGTCCACGCTCAGTCTCCATTTAGGCCAGAAGAGGGAGCTGTGAACAGACCATGATGCAAGACACCAAACCAGCAGACGAATAGGACAAAATAAATTTCTGTTCAGTGACACACACGTTGGTGTGTGGTGCTGGATTTATAGATATGAAATACCACACACACACAGTAAAAAAAAAAAAAGACCCAAGTGCAGCCAGTCAAACCCGAGGCAGAACTGTGCAGGTGACAAAGGTTTATTTCCATAAACTGAATGCTCTAACCCTAACCCCTAACCCTAAGACAGGGAACCACACACGACAGGGACTAAACCATACAAGGATCTGACCAGGACAACTGAAAACCAAGAGGTATAAATACACAGAGGGCATAGTTAGGAGCAGGTGAAGTGAATGAGAAATCAATTCAGGTGAACTAACAAGCAGGGACAGAAAATACAGAGCACATGAGGGAAACAGGACAACTGGACTAAACATGACAAAGCCAAAAACCTAAAGCATAAGCATAACAGAAACCTAACACCAGAACTTAAAACCAAGATCAAAACACAAACCAAAAACTAACCAAACTTGAACATTAAAGTAAACTAAGGAACAAAAAGGATGAAACAAAGCCAGAACCATGACATTTTATTATGAGTGTCTTCTTTAATTTACTATTTTGTATGCAAAAGTAAAGAAACAGATTAAAAATGTTCTGTGGTTTAAAGCTCATGTTATGTTTACTGTAACTTAGGACAAATAGAAGGGTAAGAAATCATTAAACAGTTTACTAATTGCTCTTCTGTTACATTTTGTTTGTTTATTTCATGCAATGCATCAGAATATTTTTTTAACTACAAACTACTAATGCACCTCATTTGAGATGTTGGTCATGCATAATATAAATAAACAAATATATTATTTTTATGTGATAGATAATAATGAGAAGCTTAGCATTTCCTTTTAAAGCCTCTTTAATATGTAATCTGAACATTTTGATTGTGTAGCCTTGGTGTCTAAAAATGAATGTTTCATGTTTGCTGGACTCAGGTTTATAGTTGTGCCATAGATGATGAACATACATGTAAAATGACATCTAAAAACAGATATTCTAAAAAGAGGCTGTACCATTTCTTCCTTTCAAGCAGAATTTTACCTTTTATTACAGCAACAGAGAGCAGGAAGTTCTGTTATCTCAGACAACAGTTTAAATTTGTGACTTGCAAAAGTGCTCACCCCCATTGGGATTTTTCCCATTTTATTTGGTTTTCAACCTGTAATGTAAATAAATTTTTTGGTGCTTTTATGTAATAGGAGTAATAATAAACTGGGCAGATTTGTGAAAATAGACACTTGTTTTCTCCTCCTTTGCTATAAAGCAGCTAAGTAAGAACTGGTATGATCAATTACCTTCAGAAGTTACATAATTAGTGAAACTGAGAGCCCCCGGAGTCTGCAGTATAATCAAGAGATATCACCAAGCAAGATTAAGGAGCTCTCCAAACTGGAAGTTGTGGAGAAGGCCAAATCAGGTTAGGGTTATTAAAAAATATAGAAAGCTTTGAAAATTTGGCAGAGCACCATAAAATATGCCATCACAAAAGGGAAAGAATATGGTGCCTTCACAAACCTGCCTATGGAGGGCTGTCCATCAAAGCTAAGACAGAGCAAGTAGGGCAGTAATAACATATGGTGATGGTCGTATCATGCTATGGGGGATTTTAAAGTCCAATTCATTCTTATTTGGCAGAGCTGAGACAACACTGAAATTACGACCCGTTCACAATGGTTTACGAATTTTTCTTTTTGTACTTGCAAATGATAAAAATACAAAATGATCAACTTTGTGTTACAGCAAAGTTGTCCAAATGTTTGAGAAGCTTTCTGATATTTTGTAACCTTGTGCAAACATTCTTTAAATGTGTCTTTATGTTTTTTGAATATGCAAAACAATTGAAAAACCTTTTTGAACAATCCGTGCTTGTGGCTACAGCTGCCACCAAAAACTCAATTTCCCACAAAACCTTCAGCCCAGCGCGGCTCCCATCCTACAGGCCTGGCCCTCTGGTTCCCATGTATGGAGTGTTACATCATTGACAGACACCCACCTTCCCGAGTGATGACGCAGCCCATGGAGAGTGTGTGGTGAGGAGGAGGAGGGAGGAGGAAGGCAGGGAGAGAGGAGAGGGTGTCCCGTCTGCGCGCAGAGCTTAGTCAGACAGCAGGGAACAGCTGCAGCACTAGGTTCGCCTAAGATTTCATTGCATCGCGATTAAAAATATTAGTAATTTTATCCACAAAACCCACGTAGAGCAGCTCGACTAAGCAACCAAATATCTATAAGAAAAATGGTTGATCGCGAGCAGCTGGTGCAGAAAGCCAGGCTGGCTGAACAGGCTGAGAGGTATGATGACATGGCAGCTGCTATGAAATCGGTAAGTCTATAAAAAAATGAAGACAATAATTATGAGTTATAGATGTATTTAAATATTGTTTTGTTGCTGCTCATTTGCGTAAAGAACCTTCCCGCAATCTCGACTGTTTCTTGCAAACCTGCGCTCACCCTGGCTCAGTATTTAATTGCACTACAACCGATTGTTCACATAAAATAATTTTTAATGTCTTTATTGTCTTGTCGCTAGTTCATCACCAGATCACTGCTTTTTTTAATGAGACGAGTCCAAATGGTCTGCTCTTGGGCGGTGCCTTTTTGTCGGCTGTACCATTGAATGAAGAGATATTACAATGAAATGCATGCAGGCCCCGACTTCATCTCTCAGCTAATAAGAGCCTTGCATCATATAACGGTCCTGCTCTGTTGCATTAACTGCTCCCCCCCCCCCATATATACCTCCACCCCACCTCCCCTTTCTCCATTATGCTGAATTTATAAGAGCCTCTGCTGCTGGGAGCCATGTGAGGCTGCTCGCAAAAAGCCTACCAACTGCTACCTCCTCCACCTCCTCTTCTTCTCTTTGTCACATAAATTATAAAGACAATGAAACTGCTCATTTTAATACTAGACAACGAAACCAAGAGACATAATCTGGGCATGACTGCTTAAGAAAAACGCTCCTATAAGAACAGCCCTTTCCTTTAATGAAACGTAGGAGGAAGCAGAATCTCTCTAGAATATTCCTTGTCATATTGCAGAGAGTCAATTTGATCAGATTTAATTCCAGGCAGTTTTTTTCTTCAATCTTTTTCACCTGAATTTTCACATGTACTCTTGTATCTATGTGTGTATGTACAGTTTGTGTTTGTGTCAGGAATGAAATCTAGCAGTTATTTAAAGTCATTTTTGGTTAATGACCCTGATTAAATGGTGTAATATTTGATGTGACAAAGATGACACAGCTGCCCTGCCTCCCATTAACTTTCTGAACTCTTATTGTACGCTACTGTGGACAGAGCCATTGTCTGCTTTTTCTTCATTTTTCCATTTTTTCCATTGGCCCCTAAGAAATTGTGAAACTGAATCCACTAGTTAGTTAAAAAGAAGAAGAAGGAAAAAAAAGAAAAAAAAAACGCTGTGTCACACCAGCTCAGACCGGAACCAGCAGCGTCCTGGGAATCTTTTGTCAAACACGTGATATCACACTCAAACTAAAAATTATTGCTTTCAAGGAGGAACATTTTGTATTATGCTCCCCAGGAGAGATGGAGCGAGCCCCCGTGCATCGTTTGTCATCAAGGGTTTCTGGTTTCAGGAGGTGGGATGGTGGGCCAGCCAGGAGGGATCCCGTTCCCTTTAAACAATCTGACATGTCAGTGCAGTCCAAGCTGGGCCCTTTTGCAGGGGTGCATACTCACTCTATAATCAAAGGGAATCCCTTGCCATTGCTGCCAGAAATGAAAGTCCTGAGAACGTCACCTTCATGTTCCTCATGAAAAATAGGTGTAGAAATGATGGTGGTACACTTAATGATTATTAATTTAGGAAATCCATGTCACAAATCCTTAGAAACCATAGTAACGCATTGACTAATGACCCCAAACCAAAGCTATATAGCCTTATATCATAAAAGATTGTTTGCAAGCTGGATGCCAGGAAAGTTTTGCAGAATAATGACAATTAAAATGATTGATCTCACGTTCTTCTTGGCAATTGATACAAAATTTTTAAATAATGTCAGTTAAGCACAATCTGCAACTATATTAAAACAACCGCAGTCCAGTTGCAGACTGGTGGCCTGTTTGCTCCCTTTAAGAACCAATGGGTAGGAGTCTGCCTCATGAGATTGTAAATGATGCCCAGTTTTTGTCTGTCATTGGGAGTGAGACTTTTTGGGTAGGCACTGTGGAGGCCACTCTATTTCTATAGATTAACTGATCATCCCTATCTGCTTGCCGCGATGTTATTAGCTCCATCTTTGTGCAAAGAATATCAAATAAAATTTGAAATATCACTTTTTTAGTGAAAGGTTCTGTTTTCCCAAAACAACATTTTTGATCTCTGTTATTGATCTGATAAAAGACATGTTTCAGCATAGGGTGCATTTCCAATCAAATAACCCTGAGTAATATAACCCTTTTATAGTCACACAGTCTATTTAATGACCTCTCTGCTATCATCCTGATCTGTCCACATCTAAATTTAACGGTCCAGCTCAGAGTGATGTCACGGCGTGTCGTTTTAAACAGGTAAAGGGGTCAGATTGAGCCAGGAGAGAAGGTCAATGGGACATGTGAACTGCCAGTGCAGTGATGGTTTTCATTTACATTGCAGCTGCCCCTGAGTGCTGGTGGGAATATTTTAGACAGCTCTATCCCTCCTTTCCTTCCCCAACCCCCGCTTCTGCCCAACTATCTTGTTTATCATTTTTCACTAACTGGCATTAGCTGAACACGTGGCAGCTGAAGCTAATGATTATTTTTCTGTATGAAGTGATCTATGTGTTCCTAATTATTTGAATAATTTGGTTCATAAAGCTCTAGGTAAATTATTCTTGAAGTGTAATCAAGAAGTGTAGTCTGGATGATTTGCCTGTATTGCAACCATTACCAGAGAAAAACGTTGGAAAATAGGCTGAGCTGTATGAAACTGGGAATTCTGAAATTTGATTATTTGATTGTTTCAGGGCAGATTTTCTGTCTCTGCACAAACATATCATTGTAATTGAACAGTCTTTGCCCTTCTTCTTCCAGGTAACAGAGTTAAATGAGGCCCTATCCAATGAGGAGAGGAATCTCTTGTCTGTTGCCTATAAAAACGTGGTGGGCGCCCGGCGCTCTTCCTGGAGGGTCATCTCTAGCATTGAGCAGAAGACCTCTGCCGACGGCAATGAGAAGAAGATCGAGATGGTGCGGGCCTATCGGGAGAAGATTGAGAAAGAGCTGGAGGCTGTGTGCCAGGACGTGCTCAATCTCCTGGACAACTTCCTGATCAAGAACTGCAGCGATACGCAGCACGAGAGCAAGGTGTTCTACTTGAAGATGAAGGGTGACTACTACCGGTACTTGGCCGAGGTGGCCACAGGTGAGAAGAGGGCCACAGTGGTGGAGTCATCGGAGAAGGCCTATAATGAGGCTCACGAGATCAGCAAGGAGCACATGCAGCCCACCCACCCCATTCGCCTGGGCTTAGCTCTCAACTACTCTGTGTTTTACTATGAGATCCAGAACGCCCCGGAGCAGGCTTGTCATCTGGCCAAGACCGCCTTCGATGATGCCATTGCTGAGCTCGACACCCTCAACGAGGACTCCTACAAAGACTCCACTCTCATCATGCAGCTGCTCCGAGACAACTTGACACTGTGGACAAGTGACCAGCAGGATGACGAAGGCGGGGAGGGCAACAATTAAAGAGAAACCACACTTCAAAAAATGAAAAAAATTTATGAAGGGCCGGTGGACTTTGGCAGCCGCTTTTGCCGATGATACTACCGCAGCAGTACTTTATTTTTCCATGTGTTAAAAGAAAAAAATCAAAAGAGAGGTGAGAGTGGAGGTTTAATCTTAGTTTAAATATATATAGAAATATATATACAGTTGAAAGGGGCCTCCGTCTTCTTGATTTTCTCTTTGACATTTGCCAAAACCACTGATAAGTCGGTCAATCAGCCTGAAGTGGTTGTTGTTGGATTGAAATGGCAGCCTCATACTGGCATAGGAACTGATCTTGTTCTTTCAAGATAAGCTGCTTACTTAGGTTTTTGCGTGATAGAGATGCTTGAGAGAGAAAATGCTTGAATGGGAATGCCTCACAAATCTAGTTTGCATTGGTTCCAGTTATAGTAGTCTATATATGACAAAGGGCCCTGAAAGCCATTAATGTTACACTAACACAGAGAAAGTTATAAACTGGTAAAATCCCCCAAATGTTAGAGGATAAATTACACAGAAGAGAAAACAAGGACTGGATGGACAAAATTAATTCCCCATCCTCTGTCTTACAGATAGGTCTGTTTTATGTCACTGGAACCATCGATTCTTTTGGAGGTGAAGATTACTAAAGACAGAGACTTAAAGTTAAAAAAAAATTACAAAAAAAAGCAGCTTCAGAGTTTGTGGTTTACTTCTGTGTTTGTTTTATTAAATGCACTTGCCTACTATACTGTTTCTTCAGTGTAAGATGATTACAACAATAATATCGATTATTCAATATTGTGCATGCTGGTGATGTATTTATATAAAGTAGCTTGACTTTATTAACTTATACTGTGGGTGTTAATTATTCATATGAATGAGAAAAACCGGCTTTGTCTGATGTTGATTTCTGATTTTATATTTATTTAATTTGTTATGGTTCTTGATTTGCTATACCAAAATGGTGATCGTAAAAATTGACCTGTAATGGGCGTTGCTATTGTGACATGCAAATGTGTATTTAATTTGTTAATGAAAGACACAAAAAACAAAGCAAGATTAAGAAAAAAAAAACACCACCAGTGTTTGTCACATTGAAGTATGATTATGATAAATTTTGTTCTTTGAACAGTATTTAAGTACTTTTTTCTGTCATGCTATCCAGTTTTAATAATGGTGATGTTTCTAGGCTCAATGTTTCTGTTATGAGTTCATAAACATGGACCATTTTTGATTTGACAGTATTTTTTTTTCTTTCTTTGTTTTTATACCTTTTAAGCTGTTCCTGAGTGACAAAATATCTTGAATGTGAGTCATTATGTAGCAGTTGCACAAGAACCGAAATAATAGCTATGATAATAAAAAAGAATATGACTAAATTATTCATGCACTATTGCCGTGGTGGTCTAGTGTATTGTTGTACTATTACCCATGAATATTTTTGATTTTAAGTACAGCCACTTCATGGAACGTTTTAAGGCTTTGTTTGCGTACAGTCCGTGCTTCTTCTTTTTTTTCCTTTTGTGTGTGCATTATTTTTAATGCCTTATTTACAAGTTTAATCTTTAATTTAAAAAAAAGGGAATTTATCTGCCAATATTTTAAGTTCCTGCAAGCATGTGTGCAAAGTAATAATTTCCCTTCAATGTTCCTCACTTGTATTCAGTATGTGTCTGCTGTTTGTACAGCATGTGGATATGGACATTCAACACCAGTGCACATTGATAGATTTACAGGGAAAGCATAGACAATAAAAAAAAAATAAAAAAAGTAAATACACCTATTCAGAACAAACTTTAAACACCAGGAAGTTGCTTAGGAGCACAGAAAGCCGCTGAATGGATGTATCGTCATTATGCTGCTACTTCTACAGATTAATATATTCATATGGATGGCAGTTTATTTTTCTTAACGGATGGCAGATTTAGGGCTTGTGTTAATTTATTTTTTTCAGATGTGATGGCTTAAGAGAGAATCCAAAAGCCTTAAGGTCAGTCACCCAACCTTGCTCATGTATGCCAATTATGTTACCATCATGAGTCAGCCTTCATGAGCTCACAGTATGTTACAGCTGCTTTGATTTATTTTAACATTGTGAAGAGTTTGATGGACAACCTGATGCTCACACAGCCTATAGATACTATTTTATTTTAATAATCAAGTTTTATGTGATTTTAATCTTTTTTTGCTTTGTTTTTGAAAGTCACTCATTGCTAAGAATACACACTTTGTGTTATTTTAATTTTTTTTATTATTTTATAATAATTTGTGTTCTTTTTCTCTGAGGTTTGTGTTTTTATTTTCAAGTTTTTGTTATTTTGGATGTTAATCCTTATTTCTGTGACATAACATGCAAGTACAAAACTACGAGGAAAAATAAAAAGGATTTGATTTGAATCTTGAATTTGAACAAAGAAGAGCTGACCTGATGGAAATTAGCAAGCAAGCCGTATTCTCTGAGGAGTTTTTGTTTGCCACCTGTTGCTCATTAAAGTTATTTGTTTATCGTATTATTCTATATTTTCATTTCTGTCTGTAATCTAGTCAGGCAGTGTCATACTAAAATCAACAGCTCATTTATTTCTGAAAGTTTAAATATTTCTGCTCACATTCTGATAAAGGCTATCAGTGTAACCTTACGTAACCCTTCTTGGGTCACATAACCGGTCTGTGTGCTATGTATGTGTGTTTGCACCAAATCTAGGTGGGTACTGTATGTATAGTATGTCCCTGCACGGATGCATGTGTTGAGCGTCTGTGAGTGAACATGCAAGATGGAGTCGTGTTAGCTGTAGTGTAGAGACACTACTACCTCACACAGCTACCACATAATGTCTAACATGAGGCACTTTTTAATGCCGGCTAGATAATCATTAACATAATTAGGGCACAGATCAAAGAAAACTTCTGAAAAAGACAACAGGTTTATAATCACGGCATAGGAGTGCTGCAATAAAATAATATCCACCATGTTATATTTACAGGAGAGTCAGAATTTCCTAAGCCTTTAAATTACCTGCCCATTATGGTTTTACATGTAGAGATTAAGCTTATCTCCCCTACTGTTCAAATCTGTATATTTTAAAGAGGGAGCTGCACCATTGCACTGATTGATAAGCTGAAGTGGCAAGATGTTAGATACTCCCCACTTCACCATCCAACTGCAGCCTCTTGCTGCAGCATGCTGCACTGAACCTTTCATGAGATGAAATTCTGTGCTTTGAAAGGTCCTCCTCGCCAGCCAATAGCTGACAGGCTCACTCTCCATAGCCACCAATCCTGTTCCTGTTGCTAGGGCTATAATAAGGATCCCACTATCAGCCCAGCTCCCTGCTGCACTGCTGAGACACCTATTACATCCTGTTAAAGAAATGAAAGCTCAAAGCACACAAGAGGTGTCAGGATTCAGGTCCAACCTATCTTCATACTGTTTTTTTTAATGCATTGCAACACTTTCTAGAATACTGGCATCATGGATATTGGAAAAATCTGGTGACATTATACATCTCAAACACTTAAAGGCTGGATCATAGATGTGTAATTGAATCTCCTGTAGCTAAAAATCTAATTTAGAGGCAAATTCTTTCAAATGAGCATAAAACTAAATAAATATTTGTAATGTAGTAATGTAATTTACAATGTTTACTGCCAATATACAATCACACTAATACACCTCAGTAATCTTCATACACCTATATTCCCACTGGATGATTTCAAGGAGAGATTAATTTACAGGAGACAGAAAATTGTTCATTTCTGCTTTACTTCAGTGACTGTGTCATCGCATGAGGAGAGGTCAGGATGACAAAGCACAATGTATCCTTGAGGCTTGTCACCAACAGGCAAGTGCCCTCTAAATCATTGGGTTTAATTCCTAGTTCCTCAGACGACCACTACATCTTGTAGAAAAGCTCCCGGTGATATAAAAGAATCTGTATCTTTGAGGAAGAATTAAAAATAGACTTTGTAAGTCAGGTGTTTATTTAAGTGGAGACAGGTAGGTTATTTTTATGCTCTCTGAATTTCATGAACTCTTTTAAATTTGTTGAAAGGTGGCTTGGTATGCATTGCCTTCTCTTTTAGATAAAAAGGATTCCTACCACTCTCATGTCTGTCAAATATCAAGCCACCACCATCAGCCGGTTAGCTTAGCTTTTCATGTCTTTATGGGATGCATTACAAATTCACCAGTGTACATTTGAAATCACCTATGTTCTGTGTATTTTACCCAGGTGTCACTCTAGAATTTAAGGCTGTGAGAACCATTAGCTGTATAAAGAAATACACTAAGATATCCCTATATAAAGCATAAAAATTATGTTAAAGTTCAACACCAGTGAAACCTGCAAGGTGCTGATTCCAAAATGTTTGACTCCACAAGACTGTCATTCAAAAAATATTAACTTCTCTAATGAGATATCAAGACAATGCTTTTTTTGTTTGTCTGTTTTTATCCCCATAACTTCTTATGGTTACACTTGCTAGGTTTTGTAAAAAAAAAAAAAATCAGATGGATTTTCATTATGTTTATTATACTTGATTGTGATTTATTAATGAGTCAATATTATACTTTGAACCAATTATTTATTCATTAAGTTTTAGAATCAACTTTGTATTTACTCTGTACCAATCTTTGTAGTTTAATCATTGAGAGACAAAAATGTACTCAACAGTATTTTTGCATGTGTGTGCTGGTTTATGCTGGGAACCAAGGCCAAGCTGTGGATAAGAAGAAAAGAAGACCACTGCATCCTTGACTCCCTACATATTATCTTAGTAGAAACTGCTGCAACCTAGAAATCTGATACTTGTGTAATTCTAAAATGTGTAATGTTCGAGGGAAGGACTTCATGAACCTCACTTTATAATGCCTTGTAATGTGTGAAACAACTCAGTGTATCCATCATACTTGTATGGTGTGTACACTCCTTGCAAGTAAAATTGTATACATTTGAATAACAACTCTCTGTGGTTCCTCTTTATGTTGAAGGTTTAGCGTTGCAGTTCTGGTGTTGGGAAAGAATTTTCCTAACAGGTTTATTCCCTCTAACGATCATGCTGGTATTTTATCTAAACATACTTTCATACTAGTTATGAATAAGGAGCCTATGTGTTCAAAAAAAGAGTTAGTGCATGACTTTGAGACAGCTGGTCAATCAGTCTTGGGAATGAGATGTGTGGTTATGTGAGCTATGTGTGGGAATCACATACCAACTCCAGAAGAGTTAGTTATGAGTTAGTACGGGATGGGCATATAACAACTAAACAGTTTTTGGTTGTTTTTTTTTTAAGGATTTTGGGGTGTAGTGGGATTTTACTTGATAGCAGCTCGACGGGAAACGGGGTCAGAGAGAGTAGGAAATGACATGAAGGGTCACATCCTGGGACTTGAACCTGGGTCAGCTGCGTCAAGGAGCTGTAGAGGAGCTACACACCACCCCAGCATATTTCTTTTATAATCATTGCAAAAAACAATGGATCTTGCTGTTCTCCATATAGTAAGCAAGTTACAACAGACCCATCTATACATGTAAAATTAGTAATTTCTATATTATTATTTTTTTATTTTCATCTTTGGACAACTTATGAAAATATTCCAATATTCCAAAATCTTTTATGGCTAAGTTCAGTCTGATCATTACAAAAAAAACAAAAAAAACCAGATTGAGTTGTTTTGCATGCTGATTGATTTTAAAAGACTTTGTTATGCTTCGTCACAGCTTAATTATCTCATTATTCTACAGGACTTTGAACGATAAAATCTCATTCTCTTGTTTTAGCACCCTATAGTCATGCAATCACTTTTTTTTCTACTTTTGTTACCAGAAGGGCTCCATCAAGTAGTCCTAGAATAAATCTTTGTCTTAGCTGCCAATGATCACTCTCCAGCTTCACCTTCTAGTGCAACCATGGCCATCTGTGATTCCAAAAAGACTAACGAGGTGACATGG
Source organism: Rhadinocentrus ornatus (assembly GCA_037177495.1). Taxonomy (NCBI): domain Eukaryota; kingdom Metazoa; phylum Chordata; class Actinopteri; order Atheriniformes; family Melanotaeniidae; genus Rhadinocentrus; species Rhadinocentrus ornatus. The sequence continues at coordinate 12,889,115 of JBAMHW010000009.1, read as the reverse complement.
CTTCATAAGGTCAGTTAAGAAGTAGGTGACTTTGCTGCTAAGTCATGGTATCTCTTTAAAAAATGTGAATGGGATTTTGAACGCCTATCCGAGATTTAACACTTACGTCAAGTTTTTGTTTTTCCACAGAGGCCATAGCATTTTTTTTTTTTTTTTTTTTTACACTTTTCACAAACATCATAAGATGAACAGTTTTCAGGTGTGTGGTGTTCAGCTCCCATTTTGGCTTTGATTTTAACACACTACAGCATGCACACAAGCTGTTTACTGCACATCTCAGACCCATTTCGAACTGCACTGCAGCCATGTGCCAGAAGTGTTTTAGCATTTTTCGCAAGTGTCAGGAAAGTGATTTTCAATAAAGAGTAGCAACATTTGTGAGTCTTTACATTCACCTCAAGGCTTTAGTATGTGAGCAATATATGTCATATACATTGAAATATATTATAACATGATTTATAGTACAACTGGTTGACTTTCATGTCTTAAGTTTTTAAATAATCTTAGCCCTGGATGATACTTACTATGTGTATAGTTAAAGGAATCACTTTGCAAAAATATTACATAGGAAATAGTTGTGCTTTGCAACAGAAGGATTAGTGGTGAAACACACTTCATTAAATTGCAGCAGTTCCACAATGCACATTCAACTCACTCGCCAAGCAGCTAATAAGAAGACAGTGTCAGCCATGTTAGCATGAAGCATTGAGTAATGTTAACAGGTCCACAGCCATGACATAGAGTAAAACAATTTGGTAAATTTTTGATGGCTTTCCATGAGATATTCCACATACATAAAATAGCCTGTCCATTAGATTACTTACTTAAGTACTTTTATGCAGGAATTGGTGCTCACATGACAAACTGTAACAAAAACAAGTGCCACTGGACAAAAATAAAATAAATAAATAATAAACATTTTAAAATTTAATAGTTGGGAATATCACATTTGTGCCAGTTTCACTAAATTAAAAACATAAACATGTTGGAATTTTGAAAGGCTAAAGAAGACAAATGGCAATTCTATAGTCCAGAAATTGTAGTAATTTAAGTTTTTAAAGTGTGCAGCTGTTACAGATTCAGGTGTGAGACAGCATTAATACTGATTGAATGCTGCATTTCTGGTTGTCTGCAAATTTCCCCCAAAAACATTCACCTCTTGTGGCTCATATGTCTCAGAATAACTGATGGCAAATTAATCATCAATTAAATCATAAGGCTACCATGGTTAGGTTTCAGACGCTGGAAGCCTAGCTCGGGCCACACCAAGCTAATTGTTTAAAGACTGGCTTACAAGTAATACACTCTTTGCTGAAAGAATGCATGGATAAAAACTGATGGCATTGTGATGTTCTGAGACCAGAAGTTGAAAGATTGCAGCTTATTACCGATTAGATATTAGAAACAAAACCTTGGATTATTGTTGAATTGATTCAGTGTTCTTTGGTACCAGCACCAGACATGAGCACACTACTTCCTCTTTCTGAGCAGCACTGCATGCAGACACATTGGATTTCACAGACGGATTGGATCCAACTCATTGTGATCAGCACCTCAAAGATGCTAAGAAGATAATAGCTGTAGAGTTCCAGAAATATCAACCCATTAGAGGTAAGGAACGAGGGAGAAAAGAGAGATGGAGAGAAAGAGGGGACAGAGAACAGAGACAGATCTATAAATAGGCTTCCCCTGCAGCCTGAGAGTAGACAGTGAGTAGACCAGAAACATCACTGTGACAGCCCCTCCACTATAGATACTTTGCGCCTCTGTATGGATAGCGAGAGTTCATGTCTAGTTAAAAGAGCCTGATTCATCACTTTTATTCTTAGCCAAGTATATGCATAAAATTGCATAAAATTAGACAAGCAATAGACTGAAACCTGCTGTTTTCTTAAATTTTATTTCACTATAGTATTATAGTTATTTTCTTGCAGCATGGAGTTATAAAAGCACACAGAAGGCTGCTGAATCTTTCTGGCACAAAAACAGCTGTTATGCATGACTGCCTCAAAATAAATTATTCAAACTAGCATTTAGACTTTTTATTATTTATAAAAAAGTGCCACAACATCAGCTGAAGGTTTTAAAACGCTATTTTAGGAAGCACTCATCCCAAAACATTTAAGGATACATTGCACCTCTTCATCTGGCCGTAGCGCACAACTCGACAGACGTTAAGATTTCCTTCCATTTGCTGCTTTTAAACAAAAAATTACAAGCCATAATTATTCATAACTACAATAACTGTGTAGAAGTTTGTAAATGGGATTCTAAAATTAAGTCCCCGCACCCTCCTTTCTCTTAGTTATGTCCCTCTCTGTGTTCTTTTAAGGCCTCACATTGCAGGAGAATCTCAGGCATCCAAAATAACATAAACATGCAGAAATGTAATGGTTTAATCTACAATGTGAATCTTATTATCTTGAACATTTAAACTGCAATGAAAATAAATAAATCAGCTTTAACCAACTAATTTCTGGTGCCCATCTCCATTCATTGATGAGCACCAGTGTTTCCATGAATAGTGATAACAGAAGAAGAATCCCTTGATCAGCTCTCTGTCAGAAAAAGTGACCTTTCTCAGTTTACAGTGTCTCCTCGTCTAATAGAGTCATAAAGGTTTCTGCAACAAGAAAATCACACACTAAAACTGTTAACGCCCAATGAGACATTTGACTAGAATATAGTGGTGTGAATATTATGCAGTAAATGATAAACTGTTTCTTTCTATTTCCACTGTTTTCTCTTTAGAATTATATGCTCTTTACTGTAAGATGTCTGCATCTTCGTTGACCTTAGAAATGTCAAAACAGTTAAACTCTGTTAGCGCTCCAGGTGCCAACTGGTTGATAAATTGTACCTTGGCTTGTTTGCGGGTCTGCCACCTGACATGTTTGAGCTGGTGACTCATTATGTATGTGGGCACAGGGGTTTTCCCACAGTGCATAGAAGAAGTAGAAAAAAAGAAAAAACTTTCTTTCACTTCTTCTCACAGCCTGGAGGGGATGTACAGCTCAAGTTACAGCAGGCCAGTGGGGTCAAATGTGGTGAATAACAGGCAGAGATGGACCAGTGACAAGGAGCTGGCAAAGGCCGAAGGAATGAAATGTAGTGTGGTGACAGAAATTGATGATTAATAGTGAGAGCCAAGGTTTGCACTAGCTGGCTCTAAATGTGGAAACTGAGGGAATTTGGGTGTGGGAGCAGACGCTGAAGCAAAGTTTTCCTTGACCACTGATGAAACAATGACAACACAGTTATAGTCCTAAAATGAAGACCCTGTTATGCATTTAAAAAACAGTAATATTGGACAGAAGAGAAAAGAATAGAGCAGGATGTTGCTTAGCTGTGGGAGTTAAAGAAGAAGAGCAGTCATACAATGAAGTTACTACTCTGTATGAACGCTGAATTGTGCTGTTGCATGGCAACTGTTTCCACAGAAATCTTTGCTCAGAAGCGCTCCTTTTTGGTTGTCACATAACTGCAGCGAGCAAAAAATGGGCTGACTACAGGAATACAAATTAACCATTTCAGCTTGCAAGGACTGAAGATTTATTTGCATTTATTTTTTTTAACATATTCACAGGAAAGCATATGATAAAATGCAAAATGGAGTTTCATGCTATTTTACTATTTGAATATTTTTGTTTTGTAATTGTACCACAGAAAGAAGTAAAATGGCTAAAGGCTATAATCAAATTGTTTACATAAACTCTAAAATCCTATTTTTTTTTATTTTTTTTTTCTGACATAATATGTGATTCCACTGTAAAATCTGTAAAAATTACAAACCAGTTTGAAAGTTTGTGGTATGTTTTTTATTTAATTTTCTGGCTTGCAGTGTTTATCCAGCAATCATGAACTCTCACTCACAAGATGTTTTTTTCAGAACCATGGCCACTATTACATCATAGGTATGGTCAAATTCTCCAGCAGTGCACCCCAGCAGGAGTGTGCACATTTTCCACTAGGACCATAAGTTTATGCATCGTGTACAATGATTCCTGAAAACTGCAGTTTGGTTTTGTATGGCTATTTCTGCCTGGAATGTAGAAAATAGAATTTTTTATGCTGGCTCTTTATTTGGAGCAAAGATTGCAGAATTAATAACAAGTATTGTAGTACCACTTAACAAGATCTTCACCGTCAGGGTTAGTTAAGCCAGTTCACAACATACCTTGGATATTTTTAACCTGTTTTGTATTGTAGACTCCTGTTGTGTGTTTTCATAAATCACCAAAACTGCATTTGCATGTGGCTGATAAGTGAAAAGGCATAGACAAATTAATGATAATTAAATAATATAATTTTTTGTGGGCATTGTCTCTGTGTGTTCTGCTACACCAACAAAATAAAATCTAATTTGATTAATGAAGAAATAAATTATTTTTATTTTGTTCAGGTTCACAGAGGGTCTGGAGCCTATCAGAGCTGTCAGAGGACCAAAGGCTCATTAGATTGTTTCATTTTAATATTAGAGAAATAGCTAGAGTTTCCACTATTACTGTTGTGTTTCACATTATCAGCGATATTGTTCAACTTAATGCATAAATAGCCAGAAAAAGCATTGGCCAACTTGATCCAAGTAACTCCCGCCTCTCAGAGACACCTCAGTGTGATAAATACTAAAATTTCTGCTGATCAGGACAATATGCTTTGATAGTAATGCTGGGATGGGTACTGGCCCTGGTATTTATGCTCAGGTATTTTATATTTTGCAGCATCATGCCTCCTCCTCTGCAGAACTGAAACATCTATTTTTGCATCAAAGAGTTCAGGCTCAATAAAACATCTTCAGCATCTTAATAGTAAGAAGAATTTGCAATTTGTTCACAATTAGAAATGGGGATTAGTGCTTTGAGTGCAATAAAGTTTAAAATTGCACACGTTTTGTCTTCATATTGTGAAATAATACTGTGACACTTCATTTTAAAATAAAAGAAATTGATTAAAAAGTAATTTAATCTGTTACCCCTGTAAAAGAACATATTTCATATTCTCTGTATATATTTTTAGAAACATAAAATACTTTAAAAGCATTACTCCTATTTATTTATCTTAATTGCATAATCCAGTTTCACAAAATAAAACTAGATTTACTCCAGGGTGTCAGAGCAGAATCTGCCCTCTTCTGGTCTGATAACTACAGTGCATTCAGTATTCAGAATCAGGCTTTTGGAAGAGACCAAAACAATGTGTGGAGACAAAGGGATATGCATTGAGACTTGAGTTAGAGTAGGATTTTAAATATTATTGAAGCTTAAATGTTATAAACCTCTAAGACATTAGAAGATAAATGGACTTCCAAAAGGCTGCCATCTACAGGCCTGTTTTGGTGCAGTAATACACAAAAAAACTTACAATCTGTTTGAATATTTTAACTTTTATTATTGTCAACTGCTGTAAGAAAATGTAAAAATACTTTCTTTTTGGAGCATATTTACAATTTAAACCCATAATTAAACTTCATTATCTTCTGTCGATCATGCCAGCTGTAACAGAAAAATTCACAGAACTGAAAACAAGCACAGAATGACATCTAATCTAACAATTGAATGTTTGGTTTTATTCAAAGTACAATGAATCTATCATTTTTAAAAATCATAAATCTCAAAATCTGCACAAAAGTGAAAAAGAATGAGTGAGTGAGCACAGAAGTAGGGGGCAAAAGAGAAATACGGTACAAAATAAAGATTTTTGCACACTTCTGTTCTACACGTGTCACTTTAATCTGTAGTCTCTGGAGCTGATTCATCTTCATACAAGTCCTCCAGCTCTCCTTCCCTGCTCCCCTCTCTGCTGACTTTCCTGTGGGCAACAAACGCTCGATCATGCTGTTGAAGGTACTGAGTGAGATTGCAAATGAGGGGGACGAGAAGAGGGGAGGGGTGACACTAGACTAAAAATGTCATGGAGTGCGTGTCCTTTACAGCACAGCTCATCGCTTTGTCCATCCCCCTCAAGAGGACACAAGAGACAAGAAAGCCTACACAAAGCACTCATTAATGGCCTTTATTTTAGGTACAACTGAGGGCTTTGTTTTGTCTTGTCCATCTTAAATCCTCTTAAGGTTGAGCAAACAACAGATGAGCTGTGGTTAGTATGAAGCGTGTGAGCTCAGCCTAAATGCTTTTTTTTTTTTTTTTTTACAATTTACCTCATGGAAGGATGAGGCAGAGGCGAAGACCCCAGTAACCCCCAAGAACCACTGCAAGGAGATGTGATATAAGAAGCCAGGGATTACACTTCATTAAGTGGCAACACAGTCATAAACACATTTTTATCTTTGCAAGACTGCAGCGAGATAAAATGACATTATAAATACGCTCTGTTTGAGAATTAGAAAGAACCTTTCCAGTTCATAATATTTATGTGAAACTCCACCTCATTACTGCTGTACGGGTAAGCAGTAAATGACTGTGGGAAGTTGGGTTTTGTTCAGGATTCAAATGTTTTTTCATCCATCTTTTTTTTCAAAGCAACAAGGTTTTCTGCAGATTTATTCCTAAAATGTTGAACATTTTTGATTGAGCTTATCATTATGAGAAATGACCGCTTCATTTAATGAAGCAGTGTCTTCTTACGTTTTTGTCAGCACTAAAAAACAGAACAGATTACACTTAGCAGGTCATTATGGTAAATTTCCAAAACCTGGTCTACCTGATTTTACAGGTAGGCTCTAAAGATATCTACAAAAAACTCTGGATCTGGATGAAATAACATTTTACAAGACTGACTTCAGTTTTGTGAGATTCCTTTTTAGCTGATCCGTTGTTGTTGTTTTAAATTACTATTATTTATTTAATTTTGAACCCCCCAGGTCCATATCAGAATGTGTTGTAAAGTCTAAACTTGATTTAGATCATCTCTAATACAAATAGCAATAAAGTGTGAAGTGGAACAAAATGCTACAATACATCATCCTTCGCAGAAGATCAATGTAAAACATCTTGATCTTCTGCAAGTCAGCATTAATCATGACCCCTCAGATGGTTAAATAATGAATTTTTTCTATCATCATAAACAGCTCTTACACAACTATTAGCTCAAGTTTTATCAAATCCCTGCCAGCTGTTTGTAAAAGACTGTACCATTAAGACGCCACATATGTCTGTAGGATTGTTTTACTGAATGGAAGACTGCAGGCTGCAGTACAGCTGGTGGCTGGGTAAGTGTAGAGGAGGAGGAGGAGGAGGAGGAGGAGGAGGAGGAGGATGTAGCTGCAGCTCCACATCTCTTCACATGGAGGTGTATTTAGCTGTGCCCCTCACAGACAGGACCGGCTTGTTAATGGAAAACAAAAGCAGCGATCACTGCTGCTGCAGAAGATCCACTTAGCTTATCAAGCCAGGACCAATGTTTTTATCTGCCTGAGTGTTGCTGTTCATTTAAGGACCAAAACAAATACAGCATAAACTCATCAGTATTCAAAGATCAATGAGCTAGATATGTAATATGTGAGAGACACTCTACATGTGAAGTATGGAACTGATTTATTTTCAGTCCAAGCATCTGTTTGCTGCTTTGGTTTGTTAGAGGTCTAATCGCAGAGCTAACAGCCTGGCAGAGTAGAGCAGACAGGATTTGCAGAGTAGGCTACTTACGTAAGAAGACCTCCAGGGGCAGACATGGACCTCTCTGCCCGTCTGCCCTGACACTCAAAGGGATTACTGAAAGACCTCTTTCTAAGCATGGACTTCACAAGAATCTGCAATGAATGTAGTGAAAAAAACAAAACAATTTATTAAGCCAGAAATGAGAGATAGATTACCTTTTGAAGGCATTTTAAATTACTTTTCTTCTTGTTTTTACTAAAACCTTTTTACTTCCTGGTGGACTAGTTAGGCATGATAAGGTTTTTCTTTCTTTTTCAATAATATATACCATAAACCATTATTATATTATTTCTCTTACTCTTATCCTATCATACAAAAATCACAATTCTACCATTTTAAAGCACAAAGACAGTAAGTTAATTTTTCTGTTCTCTGAATACATAAATAGAACAGCATATTTTTCATTTTTCAATTTGATTCAAGCGATAGACAAAATATAAATGACAGTGGCTGATATAAGCTGATAAGAGCTAATCTGACTCTAACTAATTCATCAAAAACTGAGACTAGCAGCTTTAACTAGACTGTGGAGGATTCTGTGGTAAGCCTAAAGTAATCTGCTGAAAGATGTCGCTACTATGTCTGAGATTTCTCAGCTGAAATACTCAGACTAGCAGCCAGTTGTGTGTCAATGTGCGACTCACCACAGTAGAAAGGCTGGGGATGAGTTTGATGCTGTTCTGCACCTCCTCCTCAGTGACCTCCACTGGCTTGCAGTGCTCCTCTTCTAGAGGGAGAGGATTTGAGCCGTTCTCTGTCATCCATGGATGGAGCTGCAAGCACAACATTCACATATTAACACATTCATTATGAAAATGCCGCCTTGGTGTTCTCATTCTCACCTTTACTTCAGGTATGGTGATTCTTTTTGCAGGGTCTTTATCCAGCATCCTTTCAATGAGATCTTTCAGCTCGTTAGTTATCCCCGGCCTGTAATAATAATGATGATAATAATAATAATAATAATAATAATAATAATAATAATAATAATAATAATAATAATAATAATA
>JBAMHW010000009.1:12852760-12871991 GCA_037177495.1 Rhadinocentrus ornatus | reverse complement strand
AACAAAAATGTTAAAAAAACCAAAAAAATCTTGTTTGTATATATATATATATATATATATTTATATATATATATAACATGAAACTTAACTACATGTGATTTCCAGCTTCAGACGCTGCATCAGGCTGCTGAGAATGTACTAATTTCAAATCAAAACCTGGCAAAAGCCAGTATGTCCCAAAAACCTAAATTTAATGATACAAAGCTCCTACTTGCAGTGAAGTACAAAGAGCTGGAAAAACTTAGAAACATCACTCAGGCCAAACAAGAACAGCTTGGTAAGTTTTAAACTGAACTCTGGTATAGTTTATACCAGCACTCATAAGTCATTTTTATAATTTTTTATTTTTTTTTATTTTTTATTTTTATCTTTCGTAGCCGAGAAAAATAGCATTCATCATGCTCAATGTTGCCTTCAGCAGAGAATCAATCACACAGAAGAGGAGTTTGAGGTAAAGAGATGGTTCTGTTTTAAATTTGTCTTTTTACTGCATCAGTATGCCTTCTTTAATACAATATGTAACAATACAGCAAACTTTTAATTGGCTTGTTGATGTTGAAGGATGTGCAAGACATGTCATCTGCTGTTTCCACAAATTACAGAAGCTTTTTTCTGTTTAAGGATAATAAATAAAGTGTTTCTCACTCCTAAAGCACCAACATGCTAGGCAGGCAATAAAAAAATGATGAGCTGCAAAATGCATCCACTGTAGGTATGTATAATTTCTCTCCCCCTGCTCTCACAGCTGCAATTCCAGACGTTTGCAGAAGGAAAGACAACATTGGCAGATTTTTTTGACTCCTTTCTTAGCTCTCAGAAGCTGCATCACATAAGATTGGTCCTGCTGAACAAGCTTCAGAACGTAACCAGACATGAAGAAACAACAACTCTCAGTGGTGCTTTTCCTGAATATTTCTCCATGGGCTTTCCTGAACAGATCCATCCAGTCTGCAGTCTGACCACACCTGTTGTCTTACCCACTTACCTCCACCCTCCATTTCTGCTGCCACTTGGTGGTCACATAAATGCTGCGCTGTTTCTCCAGCACACACCGTTTTGGTCTGACGATGATGAATCTCTGCACGTAAGACGAAGTCACAAATGGTCAGCAAGACCTGTTCGCCTTCAGCCGCTGAAGGAGCAGAGGAGACATCAACAGCAGTGAAACCTGAACCACAAAAGTGTCTCTTTTTTAAATACACTAATAGGCCAGGAATTTTAGGGCAGAAAAATATATTTAATTATCTCAGCTTCATTGTAGACTCAAAAGTGTCATTCAAAATATATTCTAAGAGGAACAAGATAACTTTTTGTTTAGCTTTTTCACCTTTCCTTCAGTGTAATGGTTTCTTGTTTGCGCATGTATCTGCAAAGTAAAAAAGATCACAGTCTGAAGAGAGGTATTCTCACCTAAAGAACACTGCTGTTTTTCTTTATTTTTGTTCTTCTTTGACTTAAGAACATTAGCACGAAGCACATTTCGTGCCTTCTGTCATTTTAGATCAATTAGCTGACCAATTAAAAACATGTTTTGGACATGTGGCACTAAAAGAGACAGAAGGAGACAAATGGTGCTTAAGCAATGAACAATGGGACAAAAGCAAGTGTTTTTTTAACATTAAAACATCTAAATCTGTGTTAGTAGAACTCTGATAATCAAATTATTAAGCTCTTTGTGCATATGATGGAACTTTTAAACCTCAGGTGCTATTGCAACATCATGTGTAGCAGAAATTTATCAAAGCCGAATACGGTATAGGCAGGCAATAAGAAAATGGCTTGCAGCCACTTGTTTTGACTGTGCGACACACATTAAGCAAAAATAAAAGACAATATAATCATGAACCCATTATGTGCTGCACACTTTTTTTTACCAGAAAAGTTCACAGAGCAAGGTCCTGCCACGTTTTTATTCCTTTCTTGTAACAGGTGGATGTCGAAAGAGACATAAGAAATATGTGACATGAACTGGCTCCACCGTGCAGAAAATATACTAGATGTTACCTGAAACAGCCACAACTTAATCAAAGCAAAAGGCATGAGTAACATCTTTTTAATGTGTTTTTTTTAACTTATTTATTTGGTGACAAGCCCAGTCACCCATTGCAAGCAGCTGAGTCTGATCGGGAGACATCCGTGTTTCCTTTGCAGTGACCTCAAACTGCTCACTGACATTCGATATTTCCAGTCATTTGTTTGCAGAGACTCCTGCCAAGGTCAGCGGAGGAGCACCAACAACTCCTCCTTTACGCCAACTCTTTTCCTTTTGTCCATCCTCACATTTACTCACAAGTCTTTTGATTAAAGGCCACTACTAATCCAGTAGAATTTACCACTTGTTCAGTGTGTCTGTGTTTTGGCTCACCTGATCACACCCCAGGGTTAGCCAGGGTGCCAGGTGGCACTTACAGCTTACCATATCAACTCAACCATGAAGAAACCGCATGCGTGCTACAGGAGATTATTAGCAAGGTGGGGCTTGTTCACAGGCTTTTGTTACAGCACAGACTTCAGTTACATCTTTGTCAGCAGTTTCTTTTGTCCCTCAAGACTCAAACTGTGCAATTTTCCTGTCTGTCAACTGTCAACGGTTTTGTGCTTGTTACCTCAGTCACATGCCTTGTGGAGAAACTTATCATTTTGACATTATTGACATTGTTTTAAAACAATTCAAATCAAAGATAAGATTTAGTTACAGGCGTGGACAAAAGTGTTGGTACTCTTCGGTTAATGAAAGAAAAACAACGGTCACAGAAATAACTTGAATCTGACAAAAATAATAATAAATAAAAATTCTATGAAATGTAACCATTTAAAGTCAGACATTGCTTTTCAGCCATGCGTCAACAGAATTACTTTAAAAAAAATAAACTCATGAAACAGGCCTGGACAAAAATTATGGTACCCCTAGAAAAGACTGAAAATAATGTGACCAAAGGGACATGTTAATTCAAGGTGTGTCCACTAATTAGCATCACAGGTGTCTACAATCTTGTGATCAGTCAGTGGGTCTATTTTAGGGCTACAGGTAGTCGCTGTGCTGTTTGGTGACATGGTGTGTACCACACTCAACATGGACTAGAGGAAGGAAAAGAAAGAGTTGTCTCAGGTGATTAGAAAGAAAATTATAGACCAGCATGTTAAAAGGTGAAGGCTATAAGACCATCTCCAAGCAGCTTGATGTTCCTATGACTACAGTTGCACGTATTATTAAGAAATTTAAGATCAATGGGACTGTAGCCAACCTTCCTGGACGTGTCCGCAGGAGGAAAATTGATCACAAATCAAAGAGACGAATAATATGAATGGTAAAACATGAGCCCAGAAAGACTTTTGAAGAGATTAAAGATGAACTTCGAGCTCATGGAACATCAGTGTCAGGTCGCACCACCCGTCGTTGTTTGAGCCAAAGTGGACTTAATGGGAGACGACCAAGGAGGACACCATTGTTTAAGACGAATCATAAAAAAGCCAGATTGGAATTTGCTAAACTACATGTTGACAAGCCAAAAAGCTTCTGGGAGAATGTCCTATGGACAGATGAGACAAAAATTGAACTTTTTGCCAAGGCACATCAGCTCTATGTTCACAGACGGGAAAATGAAGCAAATCAAGAAAAGAACACTGTCCGTACTGTGAAACATAGAGGAGGCTCTGTTATGTGCTGGGGCTGCTGTGCTACATCTGGAACAGGGTGTCTTGAATCTGTGCAGGGTACAATGAAATCTCAAGACTATCAAGGGATTCTAGAGAGAAATGTGCTGGCCAGTGTCGGAAAGCTTGGTCTCAGTCGCAGGTCATGGGTCTTGCAACAGGACAATGATTCAAAACACACAGCTAAAAACACCCAAGAATGGCTAAGAGGAAAACATTGGACTATTCTAAATTGGACTTCTATGAGCCATGACCTAAATCCTATTGAGCATCTTTGGAAGAAGCTGAAACATGCCGTCTGGAATAGGCACCCTTCAAACCTGAGAACTGGAGCGGTTTGCTTATGAGGAGTGGACCCAAAACACTTGCTGACAGGTGCAGAAGTCTCATGGACAGTTACAGGATTTGTTTGATTGCAGTGATTGCCTCAAAAGGTTGTGCAACAAAATATTAGATTAAGGGTATTATCATTTGTGTCCAGGCCTGTTTCACAAGTTTATTTTTTTTAAATCTGTTAAAGCATGGTTGAAAAGCAATGTCTGACTTTCACTGGTTAAATTTCATATAATTTTTATTTATTATTACTTTTGTCAAATTCAAGTTATTTCTGTGACCATTGTGAGTTTTTCTTTCATTAACCGAAGGATACCAACAATTTTGTCCACGTGTGTAAATCTTTATATTGAGTCTTGCTTCAATAAGTGAGCCATATTTAGCATGAAAGGCCTTTTCGTGACTCAGACCTCACAGGCGGAGCTTTATCTTCATATTGTTGCCCTGATAGCTCTCATGTAAACAAGATTATGCTGCAGAGTATAACATTACTATAACAGCATCCAGGTGTAGAGCAGTTACACAGTGGCACACAGTGAGGTTCATTGAGAATGAATGTGGCAAATTGTTTGTCGGATGTCCCAATTTTGATTCCTTTAACCAAAAAAAATAATTCCCGTTTATTACATTTATGTTTCATAATGAGTGTGATTAATGGGCTTTCATCTGCTTGTTTTGCCTTTAACTCACATTAAGCAAAAATAAAAAAACTTTATAAAAACAATAAAGTTTTCAAAAAAATGAATGCGCTAATAAATGCATATTAAAGGATGAAATGAGAAGGCTCCCTGTGCATCTTCACAATTAAATATGATGTAAATAAAGTGACGAACCAAACACAGCGGATTGAAGGAGACAAGTTTAATATCTGCAAGCTCAGTCTTAAATGGGTTTAATGTTTCTCACTTTTCAGTAGTAAGTAATGTTGCACAAAACAGAATTTCTCATAGTTTGTCTAAACAGTCAAATTCTACCTGTGGATTTACAGACTACGTATTCAGCACACGCTCCACAATTCCCATCACAGGGTTAATTAAAAAATCGGTACACAAAAGAATGAGAAAAGAAAGAAAAGGAAGAAACACGTTCCAGCAGAATAACAAGAAGTAATGTGTATCTCATTTGTAAAATATAAGAAAAAAAAAATAAGCACACTGTCAACAGTTTTGTGAAATGGAAAAAGTCCAGTAAAAACAAACTAAACGGAGGCTTATCAATAGTTTTTCTATCAGAACCAGAGATACTTCATTCAGCAAATCATTTACTCTCCCTCACTAGTATTAGTACAGACGTCCCAGCCAAGCTCTAACTCGACTTAATTGTGCATGTACACACACCAACTAATTCTTGCATGTAGAACGTATAATAGAGCTTATCTCAATTGAGATTACGGTAAGCAGAGTGAAGTAAAAAAGTAAAAAAGAAGTGATGTGAATAACCCCAAAGCTAAAATTGAGAGTCCATTTTAAGTTCTTATTCATGATATAACTGTAACTTGTTCAAATAAAAAATGTATCAAAAATAGTCTGAGCTAAACTTTACCTATGTTTTAGTTAACATTTGTGTTAATATCCGTTAAATTGTTTTCGTTTTGTGTGCCATCAATATCACATACTCTTGGTCTGGAGACAATAAATATTCACCTTCAACCAAAGATGATGCCAAGAAACAGGAGGCTCCACGTTCCCATCAACATCAGATTTCAATCTTTCTTCACTGCAGACATTTGGCACATTTTGACGATGGCACAACAGCTGTGCTTGTCAAACAGGTCTGATCTGAGATTCCTAGGTCTGCTGAAGGCTTATCACAGCTCTCTTAATCTGCTCGTAGCTCACAAACATCACAATGTTCCACGAGCCCAGACGAAGAAATGAAGGCATGAAGCTATAAAAAAAGAATCAGGTGATCAAATGCCAATTTCTGTTCCAGTTGTTTTAGATCAATTCACCGTTTACCCTTTATAGAAAGCTGAGGGTCCCTCTTTCATCAGCATGGTTAAGGCACAGTTAATGGCACCATTGTACTGTCCCGGCACTGAGTTCATGAAGCGGGTTTTTACCACATCCACTGGAGACGCCATAATCGTGGTGCAGAAGCCAGCAGCGAAGGCTGCAGTGAAGTGACACGGCATGTCGTCTGTGGAAAACACAGCATGTGATTTGGTAGTTAAACGCACACTGACAGTGGAGGGATTCACAGATGGGACATACCTGTCATTAAGTTGTTCTTTAGGATAAACTCTTTGATCATGTCGTACGTCACCAGCTCAGAGCAGTTTACGATGACATTACGAGTTATGTTTGGTAGACAGCCTGAAGGGACAAGTTTTTCTACATTTATATAACAAACATTAACAGCAAAATAAAAAATAAAAAAAGTCCAGAAGAAGAAGTGGTGTGAAGAGACTTTTCCTTTAGAATTTTTTTTCAAATTTGCACCAAGAGTTATCATGAATGAGTACCACACTATCCCATCTGGTCTGTGCTCATTTGTTTTTCAGCAACATCCAAAACACACCTCCAGGCTCTGTAGAGTTAGTCTGAGCAAAATGCTCAGATGGGGGTGTTGCATCCAATGCAACTCCATTGGGATGAGTTGCAGTGCAAAGTGTTTCCTGATTTTTCTTTCCTGTATTTATTTTGTTTCTATATAATTGGGAATAAATTTCAGCGTTACGGGATTAAACTAACAGAAAATCAAAAAGTGATGACGTTGAAGAATCTAAAATTGGTTTAAACTTTTTTCTTTCTATCTTTCTATCTACAGTACTTTACCCAGAAGGCAGCAGGTGTTCAGGTGCACATGAGAAGACACTAAAGAAACTTATCCAGTTTCACACCTCAAGGCTCCAGAAGAAATATTTTTCTCACTTCAGACTTAACATGTGCCAAACTTCTGATCACACGTTTGTGCCAAAGGCACAAATATGTAGAACAAATTGATTTATGTTTTAAAAAAAATTATAAAAAAAGAAAGATCATGCAAGTTTTGTCAAGGAAGTCATAACAGCTGCTGTGTTTAGGATGACACTTCACAATTGATACCTTTCCACAGTCCTTTGAAACCCTCGTCTCTGGCAATGGTCCTGTATGCATCGGTAGTGCTGCTGTATCTCTTCATGGTGCTGCCTTCACGCAGCCGAATCTGAGCCTGGAACCTGACTTTTACCACATCAGTGGGCTGAGCAAAAGCAACTGCCATTGCTCCTGTTGTACAGCCTGCCAGCAGTCGAGTGCCAAATCCAACATCTGTCAGACAAGCAGCCAGAAGTTAACAGACAGGACAGAGGTGACAGGGTCAATAAAATGTAGCTGTTGCAAACTGTATTTTCCTCAGATCTAACACATCATATCAAACTTTAGAAGCAGCAGTGTGACATTGGAGGACAATAAAAACATAATTATGAAAGCAAAGATGGAGGATTTTACAGAAGGCATTCAAATGATCAAGTTATGGGCAGTTATCTCAAGTGTGTATGCACTCAGGGAGTCTGGTTGGCGATTACAGGATAGAGCTGTTTTTTTCCCCCTTTTCTTCTTTTTTATTGACAGTATAACCCTCTGACACTTGGGGGCAGTGTTTGAACCTCCCTTCAACAAGCTCACATTTCCTAAACTTAGATTTCTTTCAAACTTTTAAAATTTTGGGTTTCACAGTTGTTTTAGTTAATCAAGAAATAATAAGCTGATAAGTAAAGAAGAATTCTACTTGCAATGATAATATTTATTAATGCAGCTATTACTGACAAAATATTCTATGGGTGTGCTGTGAAATTTAAGGTTAGCTCTAATAGAAGACACAAAGTCTGATTAACGACGTACTCTCTGATCCGCAGGCGTAGATCTGCTTCATGGTGTCATACAGGCCGATGCGGACTGAGGCAAAACTCATCTGCCTCTGCAATCCTGCCACCAGCCCATTGTACAGGCCCCTCGGCCCCTCAGTCTTCACAATGGTGATGATGGTACCAAACACACCTCTGTATTTTGCCCTTTGACCTTCCAATGGTGGCTTGGATTCACCTTGGATCTAAAGTAATATAAGAATGTGCCTAATAAAATCTCTTCACCTAAATAAATGTAATAATTCTGAGAATACTCTGTAAAATTTAGGAACACAAGATTATTACACTGATTAATAACACATGGAATAACACAAAAGGTTGACTTTGTATGAATTTTATTCTTTTGTACTCTTAAATCTTAGCTGTAAACCTTAATACCGGGGTGGGTGGGGGTTGTATCTAAAATATAAAACACGCAATCAGTCGACGGGTCAGGGATTGCTTCTCACCTGCAGTCTCACTTTGGCGGTGTCCAGTGGGAAAGTGACCAGATCAGCCACACAGCCAGCTGTTCCAGCTGAAAAAACCCTCACAGCTGCTGTTGGTGCCAGATCTGAGGTTGTTCCTCCAACCATGATCAGTAAAAATCAAGATGAACTCACAAAGAAAAATAAAGCAGCTTTCATTCTGCAATTTCAGCCAAACATAGCTCTATTAAGACTTTCAGTCGACGTCAACTTCCAGGTAACGAAGCAGTCCCTCGAAAGCAGTCTTCTTGTTGCGCCATACGCGTAAGTTCGATGTAAACTATGATGCGACTGTGGATTAAACGATGGTGCCTATTTCTGTGCATATTAACACCTCGCGGCAGGTGGACCAGCTGACTGGTTAAAAACTTCTTCCTGAAAGCCCTGCCCGCAAATCAAACACGACACACAGTACTGGATGTTCTAAACGTGACATACTGTCTGTCTGACTCTCGCGTGGGATTCACATGCTCGAAAACCACAGCCCCCAGTTTCGTTGTCATCAGACGAGCAGATCAGGATCAACAAATAAACACTTAGTCATCTAACTGTTAGTTTGTTTATGCTCCAGATTGGGTAAAACTGGTGCAATGCCCAATTTAAGCATTACACTTTATGGATGATGCATAACTGTTACATGAAAACTATTCCACAACTTTCTGATTCTCAATGCAACTCCTCTGACTTTACCCACCCAGCCAGGAAGATTATACACTTATCTAAGAAGAAGCCCTAACTTCTTCATGATATAATACCATTATAAAGTCATATCATTATAAAACAGCCATAGAAGTTTCAGCCTCACCTAAACACAAAAAAGCATCCAGTGTTGAAAAAATTCAAATTTATTTATAAGAATACAAAATATCACATTTTATTTACATGATTGTTGTGGTTTAAAACCACTGATTAGCAGACATTGCTAATGAGACTCATCAAATTTAGCAGCAAATATTTTTGCTATTCTTTCCGTCTCTTTCCTCATGGAGGACGGTGACATGTTGGGACGCTGTGGAGGACCTCTGCGAGGGGGGACGTTGTGTTGACCTGAAGAACTCTGGCCCTGCAAAGATCACACTGCAGCTATAACAACAACAACATGGAAATGAATGATCTACATAGACTATTGAGTACTTTCTATAAAGGGCTAAGAACAAACATGTGAATTCATGAAGTTGTTATGTCATTCAGGTATGCAATAACTCCTGAGTCCCAACTCAAACAAAACAAGCCTTTCTTCGGTTATCGTTCGTGTAAACAGGTTGGGTACTACAAAATACAGGACATACAATCTTTAGATCAGCAAGAGAGAGAGAACAGGTTCCAACCGGTTCTTTGACACGTCAGAGGTGTAATCTGATGATTTCCCAGCATGCTGTTCTTGCTATTGTGCTGTTATTCAAGCTGTTATGATGTGCAGAGTTCCCACTGTTGTAAATGTTTTCATACTGTTGTGAGGTGATAATGTGAGCTTTTTCCTCCCTTTTTTTCAAACATTTTAGAGTTTAATCAGCCTAAAAAGTTTCAGAAATCTTCTTTATTCATTTTCATACTTCTGTTGTTAGTCGCTATGCAAAAACATGTGGCACTGTGTTTTTTAAAGGTGCTACAACATTATCATCACTAAATTTACTTCATATGTCACACTAAATGATAGCCTCCTCATGACTCCCTCTTATAACATTTCAGTGTTTTTTACTATCAGCTGCTGTTTCAGGAATTAGTAAAATTTGATGCCCAAGAAATACAGTTAGAGCTCTGCCTGGCTATTTAATTAGGCCACCATCCCTGTCCCAGTGTGCATGCACTTGAGGGGAATGGAGTTACTGACCAAAGTATGCATGGCACTGCAATGCTTTGTAGCAATATAATTGCTTTTAGTTTGTTGGCATTGGGCTTCTTTCTGTTGGTCTTTTGCATCTTGCACTCAAATGATGAACAATTTAGCTGAAAATCAGCCCCATGTTGAGTGCACAGCTTTATAGATGTGCATGAATGCTTTACTGTTTAAAAAAAGAAAAAAAGTACCTTATCCCCTGTGATTATTCTGTGTCTGGCTTCTTCTTTTTTAAGTACCAACATGTTATTTACTGGTCAAAACCTGGGACAGTAAAAGTAGAGCTTGTGTAAGAGTTAGGAGTACCGAGGCAAGTTAGAGTTTTAACTGAACTCTAACTGGACTGTCTGGGTTTGTTAGTCTGGCTTTGAGAATTGTGATTGTGGCTAGAGTAGTATGTTTATATGTATTTTAAAAAAAAAGGTTTTTGTCTGCCTTTCTGAGCCCCCCCCCCCAAAAAAAAAATAAAAAAAATTGCATAAATATGCTGAATGCGTGAAGATGAAAAGCAGAACTGATGACAAATACTCACTGAGTTGCTGGAAGCGTGACAGAAAGAGGGAGCTAAACGAATGGCTTTCAATGATGCCTCCAGTTGATGAGGGGGCAGGAAGAAATTAGGGACATCCACAGGGGTGGAGCTTTGCACAGAAAGTTAAAAGAAACAGCAAAAATGGCCACCAGAAACATAAAAATCAGCAGAACAAAATTATGACAGCCAAGAGAAAAATAAATCAGTAAGAACAGATTAAGGATACAGTTGGAGCTGTGCATCTTTATCCAGAGTGCCTGAGGCCTTGTGGGTATCAGTAGGGGGCTGTGTGGTTGGTGATGAAGATGGGTCACCTGACCTGTTGTTGAGGCTGTTTGGTTTATTTATTTGCATCACATCTGCAGCTTTTACTGTCCTTTCACCATCTCCTCCTGAGTCTGAGGCATCTACTTCTGACCCACTAGAGCTGAGATGGTGATCACTTTCCTGATGTTCCCCACAGGAGCTGCAGGTTTCCAGGTTTACCGACTGCCTTTTCTCATCCTCATCCTCACTCAGTTCTGATTCCTTGAAAGCCTCCATGCTCTCCAGAGAAACCAGGTCCGGGTCTGAAAGAATGCTGGTCCAAGGACTGGTTTTGTCTGTTAATGAGGTCACCTCATTTAGAGGTCTTGGCTTTACAATAACTTCTTCGTAATCCTCATCTTTCTCTTCATCATCAACAGCTTCTTCTTCCTCCCTGACACTAGTCTCCTCTTCATGCTCCTCCTCATTCACGGTAGCTTTGCTGCTTTGACTGTGCTTTTCTTCCTCAGGTTCTGAGTCTACGTGGTCCTCAGACCTATCTGTGGACAGGGATGGCAGAGGAGACACAACATCCAGGGAATCATCAATCACTCTGTGTGGACTGGAGATGGTCTCAGGGGCAATCTGAGGGCTGTTGTGTTCTACAGGCGAGGTTTCTGAGCTGTTCTCTGTGTTAGAGGAAATCGTTTCCAGGTGGTGTCCTTGTAGACCTGAGTTAAAAAAGCAATTAATTAAGACAATGATAAAAAAAATAATAATTAATTAATGACATTTTAACACAGTTTAGCAGCTTTTGTTGATTGATCCCTGGTTTCTGTGATCACTAACAAGAACTAAATAAACCATCCTTTGGGAGAGAAGCTCACCAATGATGATGTTGTTGACTTCTCCAACTAACTGGTTGGTTTTAAGAAGCAGCTGACTTGTGTTAGTTTCCGAGTTCCTCTGTTCTTCCTGCTGGACGAGACATTGGTGCTCAGCCAGAGATGGGAACGTAGGAGTAGAAAGCTTCCGACTAAAGTACCTCTGAATGTTGTCAAGCTCACTGAGCTTTTTCCTGTAAAAACAAAGTCAGTGTCAAAGCTCTTCTTAAATTTTGGTTTAAAAAATATAAATACATTTAAAAATTGTCTATTTTGAATACCTCAGTGCTGAAAACAAGACTGAATTGGAGGGAGTGATTTCATTTAGATGAAGAGATGTTTGCTCCTGCAGACTCTGATGGTAAAGCCGTACTTTGTCCATGTGCTCAAAATGGCGATCACTCTCACTAGGCCTGTGACAATAGTTTTATTAACGAATAAACACAGTGGTAACTGAATATGGGAACATAAATTAAATTGTGTGACTAAGAACCTTGCAGAGAACAAAGTGTCTGTGTGGATAGGTGATGAGATCTGCTGCTCCGGGTATCTGCTGATGTGGGAGGGAAAGCTGCTGTACATGGCAGTGGTTTGATAGTTGAGAGGAACGGTCTGGAACAAAACCTGGTAATTAAATAAATTTTCATTTGCTTCACATTTTTTTAAAGGCATCAGGTGAAAAACACTGAGAATAAAAGTGTAGCACTCTCACTGATGGGTTTTTGGCAGCTTCTTCAGTTGCAGTTCTTCTCTGTCCACGTAGGTCTTGGACTCCCCTCAAAGGAGTGATGGACACTTTAATCTGGCCGTGACACTGACCACTGAAGTCTGTGATGTTGTACCAACCACACACTGACGGGAAACCACAAAGTAAAGGAGATAGGTCCACGGAGGCAAATCCAATCACTCTCTCCAATTCTGTGGACACAAAACAAGTCATGGGACAAAAAAAAATGGATCAAAAACATCAAAGTAGTAAAAAACCATGAAGTAAAACAGCATCCTGTACCTCCTTTGTGCCAGACTTTGAACACAAGAGATTGTTGTGGATCAACCAGGAGCTCCTTAGAAAGCCTGGAAGTGCAGAAAAAATACGTATGATTGATTTCAGAAAGTTACAGTAGCTCAAGTTGAGGTCTGTGATGTAACTGGACCTGCATTCGTGCTGGTGGTCCCACATAGGACAGTCAGTGTTGGACACAACAGCCGTGGTAACTGGTACAGCAGAGTCAGCTGTGACGTATGAAACACAGCAGCATGGCATCCCTTCGCTGCGCTCTGCTAGAGGACAGCCTGCAAGAGAAAACATCAATAATAATTTTTTAATATTATGTATGTAAAAAGTAAACAAAAAACAGATCAAGTCACATGCAAACCTTTCAGATTGAGGTGCATGGCCTGGTCCACTGCCACAGTCACAGGGAAAGAGTCATCTAAGCTAATCTCTGCATGCTGCACAGATGCGATGTCTGGAGTCACCCTGGAGGATTTTTTCTTTTGTCTGCTTGGTGAGAGTGATTTTCTGGGTGTATCGGGGGAAGGAACTTGATCTGCTGCTTCTACCTCTTCTATGAAGTCCTCCTCCTGACTGTCAGTGTCCACCTGAATGTCATGTCCAGTGGACATCCCTGTGGGAACAGAACCTTCCGTCAGGGTGATGTGCACCCTGAGAGCTGCACCTTGTAGATCTGCTGCTGAGCGCATGAATAGCGGGTACACTCCTGTGAAATCATAAAGTTATTACACATTGCTGCACAGAATGACATGTGGTTTTAGTAAAGCAGTAATTATTTATATACATGATAAGTGTCACTAATAATCACTTACCACTAAGAGTCAGCCTCTGCTTGGACGTCTTTGCCAGAGTAGACAGATCGACAAATGCTGAGCCCACCAGTCGGTCTGAGTCACTCGGCCTTTTGGTTTTGTTCTTGGTGAAAGTGACCCACATCTGAACCTCCAGCTTCTCCTCTCGCAGATACCACATAAAAGGCTGAGTGATCCTCAGCTCCACAGTTCTACTTCCTTCAAAATTCACTGTGGCCTGGCCGTCCTCACCACCCTCCTCAACACAGGGGTGTTTCAGCCGAGAGCAGAAGGCGTCCTGGTCGTAGAACTTGTACCTGAAGTAGCAGTAGGTGGAGCGCTGGACCTCAGAGAGACCAGGCAGAAGCAAACAGTGGACAGGTATCCAAGCTTTAGGCATTGAGAAGGTTAGAGATAGTTTTCTTATGCTTTCATCCCAGGATTCTTCACCATCCTGTAGGTTCACAGTGTTGTGAGACATGTCCCAGCCCAGACCCTGAGCGGCTTTAATGACCCTTTCCCTGTCTGAGTGGTGAGCAAAGCTGATGGAAATCTCAAGGCCACCGACCAAGATGTGCTGGTACTGAGAAGGACCTCTTTCAAGAGTTAAATACAACCCAAACCAGCCAGAAATACCTATATGTGTAGGACAGAAGAAAAACAATGACTTAGTGTTCAAAAAAGATTAAGAAGAAGAAAAAAAGAAGATTAATCCCAACTTACAACATACCTGTTCTTTTATTGATGAGATCAGCCAATGGTATTTTAACTGTGCCCAACATCATCTCTTTAGGTTTGGAAATATTTGCTGTAACAATGAACAGGAAAAAAAAAGACTATTAAAGACAAATATGACAAATAAGAAGTTTGAGAAAATTCAAAGATTGAAAACACCCAGGACGTGCCTGAGCTACCCAGAGTGTTTCTGTCAAACTCATTCATGTTGACTAAATATATGGTACACTAATAATATGTAAAAAAGTCTTTATAAGCCAACACCGAAACACACATGTGTTTTGACTTGGTTGGACTTTCTTCTGCTATTCTTATCTTATATACTGTATATACATATGTATGTTCTCTATGTGTGAGGTGGGGAGGGGCAGCTGGATTATTCACTTGATGTTTTCTTTAAAGGAAATCTTTAGATCAGCCTGGAAAGTTGCTAAATCAAGCAACAAAATTTTTAGGTGGCATTTAGTGTATTTGTATATAAAGGGAGAAGAGGCCCATGTAATGTGTGTCTGTGTGCAGCTCTACAGTAAAAGAAGATACAAATATACCCACAAATAATGTAAGAGAAACATGTAAGAAAAGCAACACTGCACACTCTTTAAACAGTTTCAATCAAAGAAGCAGTCATTAAGCCCAAATGTTATTGTCATGTAATGTAGTGCATTAAGCCCTCTCAAACCTTTGTGATCATCTCTGTTCCAGACAGTAAAGACTGCAGACGCCTGTTCCAGCTGCTCAGCCAGGCTGCAGGTTTCTCCACTACTCATGTGAAGCAGCAAATCACAGGATACCTCCATGTGGTGGTCAAATTCAGGGCAGAAGGTTCTGGCTGTTGTGCGGGTACATCTCCTCTCACTCTCAGGCAAGAAAGAAAGCTGGACTGTGACAAAAGGGTTCACCCCCACTCTGACAAAGTAGCTGAACCTGTCGTCTTGTTCTGACATGACCCTGAACGAGATAGCAAAGAAGCAAATTAAAAATGCTGCCGTTGCATTAAAAATGTACATATGCATACAAAGATGAAAAGAACTCATATTTTCAGTTTGAGATGAATACTGAGATATCTACTACTGATGCACTTGTCAACATAAAAATCAATACAATTAACTTATGACCCTAACTTATTTCAGTAGTTTATATGTTACATGAGGTCAAAGGTCAGGTAATGATGTACCTCGCTGCTGCCTTCAGCCCAGATGCTCTGTGCACTTGAACCACAAGGGTCACAATCCGAGAAGCAGCTCCTCTCCCAGACTGTACTTCAGGTCTCACAGGCCTGTGTTTGTACTGAATGCAAACATCTAGCAATCCTGAACAACAAAACACATCAGTCACAATGTTTAGGTAATAAAATGTGTCCATTATTATTTATTATTATTAGTCAGGGTATCTGCAGCATTAAGGGAGCCAAATTTAAGACTTTTTTTAATGCCGCTTTAATAAAATTTAAGACCTTACATTCACAAAATGTAAAGCATGGAACCACCTTACAAATAGTCCAAGCACTTATGTAACAGTGCTAAAAGATAACAAATGTAAAGATAATTGATAGCCTGGAGAATCTCTTCAACTCCCTCATTAGCACCGCAGGACTGGTGTTTTGTCACACTATGCAGACACCACAGTACCTCTACCTGAAGGGTAGCAGTTGACCCAAAGATCGCCCTGAGGTTTGTCTCTGATGCTGCGGTTGTCGCTGGGAGCGGAAATGGAGCCGAAAGCTGAGGAACTGATGGAACAGCGCAGAACTGAGAAATGGCGGGCATCTGTTCGCAGGTTTTGGCAGCAGCTTTGTGCTTCTCGCTGTACATATGCTACTCCACAACTTTAACTCCCATTGAGCAGAGTTTAAAAATCTTCCTGCACAGCGTACAGCGGGCCTCGTAACTGTTGCCTGGAACCGTTGCTAACCATGTCCTAAATGCCCCCCCCCACGCTCACACACACACACACACACAACCGAGGGGTTCCGCAGATTCCAACCTCTTTTACAAAAATACAAAACACTGATTAGAAAGTTTTTTATAGATTTCCAAATAAAATATATAAGTTTGTTTATTTGATGTGTGGTGGTTTTTTAAGACCTCTGGATCTAAGGATTACTTGTCATTTTTAATGATTTTTAAGGCCTTAATTTTGAAAAATCTCATTTAAGACTTTTTAAGGATCTGGGGATACCCTGTTATTATTATTATTATTATTATTCTTACTACATATTATTTTACGTAAGTGTATGTGTTTACCAGAAGGCTGAGGGTGAAATCCTGTGGGGTCATCTGTCCTGGGAACCAGGGGCAAGGAGAACATCTGAGCCTCGTTGGGATGTTGTCTCTGCATAGTGACCATGGCACAAAGTTTGGACAGAGGCAGCATTCCTCGGGCCACAAGCTGATCTCTGACATTGGGATAATAATATCTACAGAGAAACATTATATTAATCATAAAAAAACCAAACTAGTTTTGCAGTACAGTACAGCTGAAGCTAAATTAGAACACTAAGGTCAGAGTAATACCACTAAGCAAAATAAGAGATATCTTGAGTTTATAACCAACATTTTAACTTTGAAATATTTAATATCCAAAATAAACTTCTACTTGGGTGGACCTGAAAATATCAACTACAAACCTGCACCATACTTCAAACTGGACACCTCCTCCACTGGTCAGGCCTTGACCGGACAGAGAGCTGAGCAGCAGTCTCTGAACAGGAACTCCTTCAGGAGCTAGAAGGACATGTGTCTCCATGTGACCGAACACTGGGTCAGGAACACAAAGGGTGGTGGTGCTGCGAAATGGCTTCAGGTTCACGCCTGTTAAACATAATATTAAAGTTACCAGGTGGATTAAGGAGAACACAAACCTTCTGGATTGCCGGTTTGTTTAAGCTTATATTGCCTTACTGCTCTCAATAAGGCTTTGGTCCACCTTTGCAGCAATGTCCCCCTCCTGACAAGGGAAACTGTACTGGATGTAGCAGTCAGCCTCACCCCACACTGTGGACTGCAGAGGCGTCAGTCCACTGACTTTCTCCACTCTCACCATGAACACATGTTCTCTCATCGTTTCCACTTGAGCTGTTTTCACCTGACAGACAAACGCAGAGGTGAAAATAAAATAGGACACTGTGTACTCAAAGACATTAAATCAAAGGGTGCTTAAATAAGCATTTGTTTAAATGGTGTGTACAATAATGCAACCAGTCTTTTTTCTCCTAACAGATTTTTTCCAATTGAAATATGCAGGTTATAGGTCACTTTGAAGGTAGAAAAGGTTTTTAAATGATTTATTGTGGTCTCAATTACAGAGCAGCTGTGGCTCAGACATATTGGTACATGTCAAAGTATCTTGGGCAAGATACTAAAGCTCACACTGCCTCTTATGTGCTCATTGGTATGTGCATGTGTGTGATAGGGAAAAACACTTAACAGATAACTCCTCAGTGCTGTGTGCATGAATGAGCAAATATGACTTGTAGTGTAAAAGTGCTTCGAGTGGTCAATAGGACTAGAAAAGTGATGTATAAGTACAGTTGATTTGCCATTCAATTTTAACAATCTGGTATCTTACCAGCCATGTGTACACTTTTTAAATATACCATTGTTCTTTTTTTTTGTCTCTTCAAATCATGATTTCACTATGTAAGACTATAACCTGTAATTTGCACCAGTAGACATTTTCTACAACAAACAATCTGTGTGACAAACAAAATGACCTTAACACTGACCTTTGTTTGAGATTGAGGAAGATGATCAAGCAAATGAACTGGTCTCACAAAATGAGACAAAGAGCCATACTCTTCATCCCTAGTGTGCTGCAGGGACCCTATTTGTTCTGATCGGCCCATAGCTAAAACAGCTCTGAGGTTACCCTTACAGGTACCCGAGAAGACATCAATGACAGGCATGTAGCAGTCCACCCCTAAAACAGGGTACTGTGCCTGCAGGAGGAGCTGTGTGATTTTAGGATCCCTGTAGAGAACAGACATATATCCATTCATATTTACATGTTGTGCATTTGAGTTGTTTCTTAGGAATGAAAAGAACTAAAGGTATGTGGGACTTGGTAAGTGTACTATAGCGCCCCCTAGAGGACAAAGTAATTAAAAGCATATTAAACAATCAGATGCAACTGTTTCTTTTATTGAAACAAGATTTATAATTTTTAATCAATCACTAGGCGTCTTATAACAGAGGAGCTCTCAAACGTCTAAATAAATTTTATAAAAAAGTGAGAAAACCAAAATATATTGGTATGTGAGAGGTCAGAACCAGTGTATTTTCTATACCTTTGCTCAAAATATGTTATTTATTGACATAAAAGTTGCAGATATTTTTTGCCAAACAAATAATCTACTGATTATATGAATATTTACAATTAATATGCCAGGAGTCTTTGCGGTATTTGGTAAATACTAATTTATTTGTTATTCGTTTTCTGCACTAAGCTGAAGTTAAAATAGAAAAATGTTTCCCATGACTTACCTATATGACATGTAGAACTGGTGTAGAGGTAGTTTAACAAGACCGAGGAGTCGATCCTGCCCAGAGCTTCCAGTTTTCTGCCACACTTCAATCACCATCACATTATTTTTCATTCGTTCCAGAAGCTTAGATGTTAAACCCACAGGTGTCACCTAAGACAATGAAGAAAAAAAGCAAGCAAGAAGTCAATATGCACCCATATCAAAATTTCTTTTTCAGTTTCAGTTAATTTTAAGCTTTTAACAAGATACTTTGCATTGAATTTGGTTTCTCTTTGAGAAACACCTGACCCAAAGGGCGGCAAGGAGAATACAGTAATCTATGTAGTGCATTGAAGTATAAAACTTTTTGGTTTAAGACCCATGTATTAAAACAAGCTATGCAGCTGCTAAGTGTACCAAAATAATTG
>JBAMHW010000009.1:12822419-12843713 GCA_037177495.1 Rhadinocentrus ornatus | reverse complement strand
GCGTCGTATTGACACCATTGTGATGTCTGCTATATCACCAGCAGAGGGAAGCACTGATCTGTACAAAGCAGTTGGAGAGGAAGGAGTTTCCTTCTTGAGCTAGAGAGGGGATCACTCCCCTCTCTGGTTTATTTACTTTCTGCTACTGGCTGGTGTGTCAGTCAGTATTAGATACAATGTATTTTTATTTTAGTACAGCAACTCACTAACAGTAAAGGTAGAAAGAATCTACAGGATCTCAAAATGATTCACTACTTAGAAATACAGCAACCTTGATATACAAGACTGTTTTCCAAGGTGTAGAAATTCTGCATATCTTTAACATTGTCCTGAGAAATGACCTATGATCTGGTCATGTGTGCTTTGGGTAGTGTGCACAACTCTTGAGCGTAGCAACAAGTTTCGTTACAACCATGTTTGATGTGGTAACCCTTAAAGCTGCTAAGAGTGTGCTACAAGAGTAAAGAATATTGCCATTCAGATTTTGAAGAAGACTAAGGTTTAAATATAGACCTAAAACTGGTTTATTAGACTTTTTAATTTATTACTTTCCAAACTGGATTGTATAAAAAGGCTTCTGCCGTATAGTTCCAATGGGAGACTGCCTTGCAAAGCACATAAAATCAAATAGTGGTAAAAATGTGTTGAAACATTTTTTTTCTCTACAGTAATGAGACATAATTTTAGTAATTAATTAAACAGATAGTATATCAAATTGTATATTTGTATTAACAGTTGCAAAAAAAAAAGGTGCTTCAAAAAAGCTACGATTCTCTTTTCCTTGACTGTAGGAAAACTGTAAAGTCCTGCTGTTAAGTATGCTTGCAGGAATGTGAAATAGAGATCCTGAACATTCACTATTCATATATTGTCAGCGTGTGCTTGGAGAGAAACTCTGACCTAGAGTTCTGTGGGTAAGTGAAGGTAATAATATTAATTCATAGCTGCCATTCAAGCAGCAGGATATCCCCCAAAGGTTCCGTACAGAGAGGCCTGGTGTTGTCTCTTGCTCATATAGGGAATGTTAAGACTCTGTGTGACCCACCTAGCTCTGTTTTAAGATGGATTATAAGCTTCTCTAACACAGATATCTGAGACATCGTAGAAGTATGCAGACAGAGCTGGAAATAACGCAGGGCACAGAAGAACAGATCATACATGAGGAATAGTGTCTGTAGCTTAATCTGAGGCTGACTCATTAGTTCCATTTGTTCCATCCGTCACTCATACTGTATCAAACAAAGCAAGTCTACCACAGACAAAGATGACCACATTGTCCAATCATCTCACAGTGGTTCCTTTGACTCAGTATGAACTGTAAGCTGAGATCTGACAACGTTACACTGTCTGTAAAAAATCAGCCACATGGCAAAACATGAGGCTCAGATTTAAACCTCAACAAAGAAGATCGTGCCATTTAACCTGCAGTACACATGTTCTGTATCAGCTTGTGTCAGCAATTCCCTGCTGCATTATCACGCTTTATAAGACAGCTCTTTCCAAAAGATATTTCAATTGAGATGGCATGTGATTCATCCTGGGATAGCAATGCCAACCTGGCATTTTATAATCAAGTTTTGTGACCCAGCTGTTGATTTGTAATGACACACCCCAGTGTGCTCTGTCCTGGATCAGATGTCAGACTTTAAGAAGGCAGCAGGTAAACAACTTTACACAGTTTACCACAGCCAACAGTGTGCAAAAGCAGTCGCTTCTCTGCAGCTGCACAAACTCTCCACTGTCAGCATTCAGCGTCCAGAGGCTAACGGCCTCCATGGGGCCTGGGCTCCAATCCAAGATGCAGGCTACCTCACCGTGTGTCTTGACTCCCCTGCCTGTTTGTTCACATTTGCTGCCACCTCCTCTCTGCCTACAAGTGCACCCCACAATGGAAAAGGCTTGCACTGTGTGTAGCTCAACGATTGCTTCACTCCTGTCATTCATCAGGATTCAGGCCGCAGCGATGTTGAAACTCTTGGCCGTACTCATGGACCCATTTGTTTGCCACTGAAACACACATAAAAATTAAAATAGAAATTGTTTAAAAAATTCAAAGAAAACGTTTTTTAAAGATGTAAATAAAAATATAAATATAAAAAAAAATCCTCCTACTGGATAATTAGTGCAAAGGTCACTATCTTTCAGCTGGCAACAAGTTATTTAATCTCAACTGATACAATGAGTAGCTTGCCATTTCTTAAACACCCATATAGAAAGACATCCCATGGTCGTTGTAAAGATGTTAGTCTATTTTTGGAAGGGTCAAATCATTGGCGATGGTATTGGAGCTGTGGGTCCTTGGGGGCACCGATGTAATAAATAACTTTAGGGGAGAGAGCTTGAGCAGCAGCCATCCTCGGCGCCATCTTCAATGGTAATAATTGAAGAAGGTCATGTGGTCTGATGAGTTCAGATTAATCCTGTTCCAGTGATTGAAGCATCATGGTAAGAAGAGAGGCAGATGAAATGATGCAGCCATTATGCCTAGTGCCTACTGCACAAGCCTGTGGGGGAAGTCTATTATCTGGGGTTGCAGCAGTTGGTCAGGTCTATTTCAGCAACATTATGCGCCAACAAATGAGGTCAGCTAACTCCCTGAATATACTAAATGAGCAGGTTATTCCATCAATGGATTTTTTCTTCCCTGATGGCATGGGCATATTCCAAGATTTCAATACCAGGATCCATCAGGCTCAAATTGTAAAAGAGTGGTTCAGAGAACATGAAATATAATTTTCACACATAGACTGACCACCACAGAGTCCAGACCATAACATCACTGAGAATCTCTGAAATGTACTGGAGAAGGTTTTGCATCAGACTCTCCCATCATCAATACAGGATCTTGATGAAAAATGAATACAACATTGCATGGAAATAAATCTTGTGACACTGAAGAAGCTTATTGAAATGACACCACAGCAAATGTGTGCCGTAATAAAAAAGCTAAATGCGGAACTAAATATTAGTGTGTGACCTTTTTCTTTGGTGGCAACTGTTTTCTTTGGCCAGGCTGGCAGTGTTTATTGTTTCAGCACCTTCACTAAATAGTTCTGCAGGTGCTTTCAAATGATTAATATCCCTCTGTTAGTTTAACTGTTCCGTAGACACATTTGATGGTCTGAGCCAACCAGCAGCAGATGTTCAGCTTCCAGTGTTGGAACTGCACTCTGCAACATGTCTAAAAAAATAATGCAGCACAGATGTGCTCCAGCTCCTGTACTATCAGGACAGCTCAACACTAGATAAGTGTTTCAAGAAGCAGACCATGATGACTTTTTAATCTTTTTAACAGCATCTTACCCCATTTGTCCCCAATGAGCACCGGGCAGCCAGCATGCAGAGTGTCAACATCTCCCTGACCATTTCTGTGTAGGTTCCACCAGAAGACGGCAGCTTTCTGTGAGAGAAAAAAACCAGCAGAAATTGCTTTAAACCAAGGAAGAAATTACTTTGTTAAGGACAATCAAATACAACTTTATTTGCTTTTTCTGTTGTCTTGGACAATTTCTACACTGCAGAAACATTTCCCATGAACAACAATCTTTGAAAAGTAAATGGTCCGTACTTATTTAGCGCTTTTATTCAAAGTGCTTTACAATATACATCACATTCACACACACATTCACGCACTGAGCTGCCATGCAAGGCGCTCAACCCAATCGCACAGGTCCCTTTGAGTCTAATTGAGTGAGCTTACATATGTGGAAAGCATTCAGTCTGTATGTATAAAGTATTGCTTAAAAACTTCTCTTTCCTCTCATTTCGGTCAGATTAACATGTTTACATGCATTTTAAAAGTCAGCTTTTGGTCAAACTCACAATAATTTGTGTGATGTAAACATGATGATTGAGTAAAGAGGAAAACTGGGACAGTGATCTCTGAAGAAGACAAACTGCTTCCTTGCACTATATTTCTGTACAGAAATTTGGAATAAATTAGATGAAGTTTAGATAACCATTGTTGGAACAGATGTTTACACAATCATGTGGCTCTGTGGTGGCTCTCTAGTGAAAAATGGAGTTTAGAGTTTGTTTCGGCTAGTCCAAAAGGTTGTTCGTCCCTTTCCACCACAGGGTGCGGGGCCTAAAATGCTTCATCATCTGAAAATATCCTCACTCTGGGGTGGTAATGCAAGCACCCTTGACTTGCAAAACTGAGCATTTATAATTTGTCAAGCATTTGTAAAAACCTACAACTTCAATTTTGATTATAATTAGATGCATCAGAATGAAATACTTGCAGAAACATGACATCTGCAGATTGATTTTATAAAAAAAAAAAATAAATAGAAATGAACTTAAAAAGAAAATTCTTTAAAATCAGATATACTAATAATAAAAAAAAAGTCATCTGAAATATATAAGTAACAGGTAATGCTGCACAAGGTAATTGTTTAGTTTATTGTCATTCTTGACAAGAAGTGAGTGTTAAAGCTTCTTCTGCAGCTCCTTTAACTAAAAAAATGCTACAAAAAAGACAATCACAGTGTGTTTACCTCAACGACAGGGACGCTGAAGTTGGCATAGATGAAGGCTGTGGAACCACCTGCCTCCACTGGGCTTAGCTGTGGAAAAAGACATTCCTTCAGAGTTGTGTCTTCTGTTTGTGCTCAGACTTTTCCAATCCATTTTGTCTGCTGCACCACTGTAGAGGTCATTATTCCAGATTTACTCCTTACTTTATTCTAAAACAATTAGATTAGCTAGAAAATAAACATGGATTACACAGACAGGATTAAATAAAAAAATAAAATCTCTAAAAGAAGAAAAGAAGTCAGCATGTCAGAGACCAAAATAAAATACTTTGTGGGCAGAACATGTACAAAATATTAGTATGAGCCATGGGATCAGACCCACTCAGACTTTCTTGGGCCGGTTCTTTCAGCACTCAAGGCACAACAAAACCTATTTATTTTTAGTTTAGACTTTGGAGAAGCCAAAAGGAACCTGCCCAAGAACTTCTAGCTGCTGACCAATTTCACTCACATAAATCATGAAGGTAGCCACACGATTTCCAGTTTTCAGCTTGAACACAGGACTGGCTGGTGACTGGTTTTAAGGAAATGAAACAAAAAAATCTTCAAAATAACAAATTTAAATCAGTGTTGGAAAATAAATTAACCAACAAAATATTAACCTACTGTAGCATGGTCAAAATGTGGTTCATAATGGCCACCAATCCCATAATTCACCACTTGGAGGTATTCACCATGTGGATGCTTCACGTTCAGACCTGTTAGCATGGATATCCTCTGATCCAGCCTTTCAACAATGCAGCGTGGCGAGCCCTTCAGCCATGCACTATAAATATACAGATCAATAACTATTATACAGTCAGCAGGAAGCTGCAGCTGCAAATTTAGCTTTCTGAATACATTGTTATCAAAAAAGCTATAGTAGTAGTGTTCAAAGTTTTAAAAGTAATTTCTACCTCTTGCTGATTCGATAGTCTGCTGTTGCTTGTTTTTCTCCAGCTGCCACCACAGATCTCCTCAACTTTTTAAAGACAGAGAATAGCCTTATGTTAATGTGACTGTTAAAACTGCACACGTTTAGCAAACAGGCAATTAAAAGTTTAGGGAGAACATAAAATGCATTAATCGAAATTGAGAAAAATCAGAAAATCAGAATGAAAGATAAAGTAAAGTAAAAAGTAATTACTCAAATCCAGTTTCAATAAATGAAAAAAAAGTCTTAAAAAAATTCAAGAATTGGTGCAGATCTGCATATTTTAAGAGTTTGCTCAACATATAAGATGCATAAAAGCTAATAGAAGCTTGTCCATGTTTATTTCTAGGAACAGAAAACAAACCTGTTCCAGATGACCTGAGATATCAGAAGATCTGAAATGTATTTTGGCCTTGAAGTAATTTAAAGCTTCCTAAACCAAAAATATTATTTAAAAGCGAACTCTTTGATTGCAATTTATTTTAAGTAAAAATCCTTGATGGTGCATAATAAAGTAGCATCTTATAGAACAAAATAGAAAAATCACTCAATAAGTGACACATCAGTGAATTAAAGCTAAAAAAAAAGCTATGAAATGGCAAAACTGTTTACACTCGTGTAGAGTTATAGTCAACAGCTCTGTGCATCCAGCAAAGCAAAGTGAAAACCATAGTGCTTAGTACCACAGGCCTGTTTTCAATCAGCCCACAAGCTGACATAATGATTAAATAAGTACAGGGGTTTCCATCTGAACAAAGGATGGAAAGCTCAGGGAACAAAGCCAAAACCTCATAGAAACTATAGAGGCACCAGCTCACTTAGGCCACCAAATTCACCGAAGTACCTGAGTCAGCAGACTGCGAATGCTGAGGACAACAAACTGCAGATTTTCTGTTATATGACATTTTTAGACGAGGCTCAGAGATGGTTTAGGGTCAGGGTTAAGTCAGTTCCCCCAGTTTCTTAGAAATTTGTACCTCACTGCTTTAAGAAACAATATATATATCCTCCTGTGGGCTCACCACCTGCAGGAGGGGCCATAGGAGGGGCCATAGGGGTTGGGTGCAGTGTGAGGTGGTGGGTCTGCACCAAATGGCAGTTCAAAGTACCCACCCTTTTGAAATCCTTGGAGGGGGTGTTGGAGAGCATTCCTTCCGGGAACTCCCTCGTTCTCCTGGGGGACTTCAATGCCCACGTGGGTAATGACAGCGAGACCTGGAGGGGCGTGTTTGGGAGGTATGACCCCACTGATCTAAATCCGAGGGGTGTTTTGTTGTTGGACTTCTGTGCTCGTCATGGGTTGTCTATAACGAACACCTTGTTCAGGCATAAAAGTGTCCACATGTGCGCTTGGCACCAGGACACTCTAGGCTGCAGTGATCGATAATGGACTTTTTAGTCGTATCGTCAGACTTGCGGCCGCATGTCTTGGTCAATCGGGTGAAATGAGGGGTGAGTTGGTTCAGATGGTGGGGGAGGATGCCGGTCAGGCCTGGCAGGCCCAAGCGTGTTGTGAGGGTCTGCTGGGAATGTGTGGCGGAGTCCCCTGTCAGAAAGAGTTTCAACTTCCATCTATGGAAGAGCTTCAACCATGTCCGGGTGAGGCGGGGACATTGAGTCCGAGCGGGCTGTGTTCCATGCCTCTATTGTTGAGGTGGCCAGCTGCAGCTGTGGCCACAAAGTTGTCAGTGCGTGTCGTGGCGATAACCCCCGAACTCGTTGATGGACACCAGCAGTGAGGGATGCCGTCAAGCTTAAGAAGGAATTCTATCAGGCCTTTATTGCCTGTGGGACTTCAGAAGCAGCTGATAGATATTAGCGGGCTAAGCGGAGCG
Organism: Rhadinocentrus ornatus; assembly: GCA_037177495.1. NCBI lineage: Eukaryota > Metazoa > Chordata > Actinopteri > Atheriniformes > Melanotaeniidae > Rhadinocentrus > Rhadinocentrus ornatus. The sequence goes on along the minus strand of JBAMHW010000009.1, from coordinate 12,836,427 downwards.
CAGCTTCGACAGTAACTGAAGCAAAAACTCGGGCATGGGAGGAGTTTGGACAGGCCATTTAGAATGACTTCCGGACCGCTTCGAGGAGATTCTGGTCCACCATCCGGCGGCTCAGGAGGGGAAAGCAGTGCTCCATCAATACTGTGTACAGTGGGGATGGGGGGCTGCTGACCTCGACTCGGGATGTTGTGAGACGGTGGAAGGAATACTTCGAAGACCTCCTCAATCCCACCAATACGTCTTCCGATGAGGAAGCAGAGTCTTGGGACCCTGGTGCTGGCTCTTCCATCTTTGGGGCTGAGGTCGCTGAGGTGGTTAAAAAGCATCTCAGTGGCAGGCCCCAGGGGGTGGATGAGGTCTGCCCAAAGTTCATTAAGGCTCTGGATGCTGTAGGGCTGTCTTGGCTGACACGGCTCTGCAGCATTGCGTGGACATCGGGGGACAGTTCCCCTGGACTGGCAGACTGGGATGGTGGTCCAGTCGGATAGTCGAACCTCGGATTGAGGAGGAGCAGTGTGGTTTTCATCACGGTTGTGGAACAGTGGACCAGCTCTACACCCTCTTCAGGGTCTTGGAGGGGGCACGGGAGTTTGTTCAACCAGTCTACATGTGCTTTGTGGACTTGGAGAAGGCATTCGACCGTGTCCCCCGGGGACTCCTGTGGGGGGTACTCCGGGTGTATGGAGTGCCGGACCCACTTCTTTCCAGCTGTCTGGTGCCTGTACGACCGGTGTCAGAGCTTGGTCCGCATTGCCGGGAGTAATTTGAATCAATTCCGGTGAGGATTGGACTTCGCCGAAGCTGCCCTTTGTCACCAACAGAAGGAGCAGGAGAGCGACAGGCGGATCGGTGCAGCGTCTGCAGTGATGCGGACTCTGCATCACGCTGTCGTGGTGAAGAGGGAGCTGAGCCAAAAGGCAAAGCTCTCGATTTACTGGTCGATCTATGTTACTACCCTCACCTATGGTCACGAGCTGTAGTTAGTGACCGAAAGAACAAGATTGCAAATACAAACGGCCGAAATGAGCAGGGTGGCCGGGCTCTCCCTTAGGTATTGGGTGAGAAGCTCGGTGATACGGGAGGGGCTCAGAGTAGAGTTGCTGCTCCTCCGCATCGGTAGAAGCCAGATGAGGTGGCTCGGGGATCTGGTCAGGATGCCTCCTGGATGCCTCCCTGGTGAGCTGTTCAGGGCACGTTCCACTGGTAAAAGGCCCCGGGGAAGACCCAGGACACGCTGGACGGACTACATCTCTCAGCTGGCCCCCGAATGAGCTGGGGAATGTGGCCGGGGAGAGGGAAGTCCGGGTTTACCTGCTTAGGTGGCTGCTCCCACGACCCGAACCCGAAAAAACGTCAGACAATGGATGGATGGATGGACTATTATATATCATAATTTAATAATAGCCTCAGTAACTATCATCTGAGCAAATGTCCAGAAGGCAAGGCGAAATTGAAAAAAGTTTATAACATTTTAAAATAATAATTATCTGTAAAAACAACAAAGTTCATAATCACCATTAATTTCCTGTTAAGCAGCCACATGAACATAGTAATCTCAAACAACATGGACACTGACAAGTGGAAACAACAAAAATCTACATGAGAGTAACATAAACTTAATGTAGCTCATAGAAGAACAAAATTATCACAAGGACATTGCAAACTCTTAAACATATTTTTTTAAACAAGTGTGTTGATTTGCACAAAATGAAACATACTCTTTTCCATTCTGCTTAATCCAAGAAAACAAATATAAAGATCCTCTGCTTTCTGAAAACTGAACAAACATGGGTTTAAAAACCATTTGGGTAATATCTCACAGATTAGGGACACATAGGTTGTTTCAGCCAAGACGAAAAGCACTTACTCCAGGTTGGGCGAGTTTCTTGATGTCCTCGACCTCTGTGTCCGTGATAAAGTCATGGTAAAGGACAACATACGGCTGCAGATTCAGCACCTCCCGTCTTACAGGCTGCAGCAGCAGTGCATGATTGTTGTTGGTGAAGTAGTCACAGAATAGTCTGGGGTTTTCAAAATGCATTGGCTGTTAGGAAGAACAGGCATCTGAAGTCCATTAACAAGATCAAACATGGGTGTTTTTATTTTCATTTCACATGCAATAACTCTTTTCATGGTTCTCCCCACACATTGGCTTAAAAGCAAGAATGAATTTAGAATAATTGTTTAGAGAATTACAGTTGATTTTTGGGCAAAGAAACATTTCATGACAACAAATTAGCAAATTGATAAAGTATGTAAAATACTAAATAGAGCAGAAGCAGTTAAATGTTATTAAAACAGCATCATATGCTAACTTCAGCATGTTAGCATTTTGCACTGTCTAAAACATGTTAGTATGATATGTTAAATGCTAATGGGCAAAATTTTAAACAATCATTGGTAAAAGTAGCATATGTGAGACAAAAGGTCAGATTTCAGGCTCTTTGCCTACAGCGTTTCTAATTTTATTTACTAAGTAATTTGACATTGCTACAAGTTTTTTCATGCAGGCTTCCAAAAAGTGAACAATCAGAAGAAACTAGCATTTAGTCAACAAAAAGGTGCTTATAAAGCTTGTTTTAGAAAGATGGTGAACACATAATATGAATAAAAAGATGATGTAAGATAAGTGAGAATTTTTATTAAGGGTCATGAAAATTGTCCCCATGACTCACTGAAAATGATATTACAAACATGGTAATGTTCCAAATATTTCAAGTAACATTCCTCTCTCTCTCTCTCAGCTTTTTTTTTTTTTTTTTTTTTTGCATTAAATTGTTTTCAAAATTCATCTCTGCCATGGGAGAATATAACCTCTAAATTTATGGGGAATTGTCTTTGTTCCCTTAAGTCAGAGTAATAACATAGTGAAACCAGATCTTACTCTAACCCTGTGCAGTCATATCTGTCTGTATGCAAGACCGGCACCAAGAACAACATCTGTCCAGAATCCTGCATTTTGAAGAGTACCTGGGATCCTTGGGTCTGACAGAGTCTCTCATAAGTTTCCCTGGTCCTTAAGTAAGTGGAGGTGGGTCTCCTCATCCTATCACTCCTGGGTGGACCTGCAGCAACCAGCAGCTTCTCATACTTCTCAACATTCTGCAGAACTCGTCCATTTGTTGGATCTGAGAAGACATGCATGTAAACAGAGACAAGTTGTTGTAGTCACAAGACAGAACAGCAGAGAAGGGATTAGGGCAAAAGGAGTGAAAGATTTACCGTGATGCAGTAACTCGTGAGACACACTCAAAGCATGGGAGACGTTTCCTGTCTGAATCAATGAGAGGAATTAAAGATACTGCAATCAATCAAAAAACTTACAAATGTGCATACCATAAATGTTCTTTTACTTTAAAGTGGGAGAAGGCCAAGTGATCCAGAGCATCTTCTAAAGTTCCTTCATTCTCAGGGCTCCACTGTCCTCCTGCTCCCCTGAAGAGACGCACCGACTCCTCCAACCACTGTACCGAGTGATAATAGTCTTCATGCTCATATGCCACCTGCAATGAAACCAGTTCCTTTCACTATTGTATCATTTTTTGGCTATTCAAAGGTTTCTGCTCTGCAAATTTTTACAGCCTTCAGGCGCTGAGTCATATGGACAAGTTTAGTTAAAGTAACAATTACAGTAGTCAGGCCAACTTTCAGCCAGAGTCCAACAAGTTTCTTCCATCGTGCTTTTCAGCTGGCATCTTTTACATCGTGGTGTGGCTTTTATTTTTTTTCCCCTTTTATAAGGAAATGGGAAAAAGTGTTTTGTACAAATGGCTGGTTGGAGGAATACTAAAATAGGAAGTGAAACATAGTGGATGGCCAACACTGATAATATGAGACTTTAGAGGCTGATGGTCTATTGAATTCATTTCACCGTTTGATTTTGCTGCTTTAGAGTGGGAACCTGTTTTTGATATGTGTTCCTGTGCAGCTGTTTGTGTTTCCTTGTCATTTTTCAGCTGAATGTAGGTCCGTAATGAGCCCAAGAATTAAATGTAAGTTTTGATAGTTTGCTTTTTAACTTAAATGTGAACTGCAAGATGTGATGTAGCTTTTCTGTAATTTTCAGTACTCTGATAGTTATTGTCATTCCTTTCCCTTAGTGAGTCATGCAAATTCTTTGTACAAAAATGCTTCGTGAAAATGTTTTGTTGTTTGATTGCAGAGAATGCATTGCTCAGATTCTGGTCCTTTTTATGTCATATAGCTTTAATTGATCTTAAGCATCTTATTTAGTTGAAGTCTGGATCATTCCACAGTGAGCTTTGTTGTGGATGAAGATACAAGCCTAAGTAATATTTCCAGATACTTAAGATGTTACAAACTCTGGCTGCAATCTACTAGCTACTTAAACCAGTTGGAAATTAGTTTGGAAGGGACTTGAGTTAATAAATTTGGTAAAAACAAGACAGGTGGGAGTAGAAGTAAACAATATTCCGAGTCTGAAGAAACAATAAACTTTTAAAAATGTTAATACTCAGCCTTGAAGAAACGTCAGCAGTTTTTCAACTCAAACATCTAATTTCTCTTTAGTGAAACTAACAAGCCTCAAACATCTATCATCAAACCGCATGTGACTGAAGAGTGCTTTAACGACCACATAAAATCCCCTTTACTGCAAACACCCTAAAACTGAGCATGTCTGTTCACAGACCATCATCTTACTCCTTACTCCTGCAGAATGAGATAATGTATTTTCCATACAAGAGCATGTCTATTCCCCACAGTGCCCTGCCCTTACACATCACCACTGTACAAAAAGAATAGACTTTATTGTGGGAAAATCTTCTTTTTTCTTTCCTACTTGTCAGATAGCATATTTATTCTCACATGAAAGGATTACCAAACATACAATGGGAAGAATCCCACTTTTCCAGGCTGACTGGCTGAGCTCCCATAACACAGTGACTGACAGATCTTGGATAAAACTAGACCTTGGAATGGAAAATTAATCAGGGAAGGATAGACACAAGTTCCAAATACCTCTTCATTTACTGTCCTTGCATTAACAGTTTTAGCTTATTCTTCTCAGAAAACTGACCCTGAAGGATAGTGTTAGTGATAAACAGAATGTGTTAAAACAAAATCTCCCCTTCTGAAAATATGTGACAAACATCCATTGCTGGCACACTTTACTTACTCAAGCACCATGCTTAAGTATTGATTTAATTCATTGCTACTATTTTATTTAACTCTACAGATTTTCCTCACTAGATTTTACAGTAGAGCATAAAAATGTGGACAGCCTGCATGATCAGCATTGAGGACAAACCCCCTGATGTTTAGCACAGCATGTGAACACTTTTGGGGTTGGCTAAATGTCTTTTACCTCTTCTTTAAGACATTTTCATATGTTTTTTCCTGCAAAAAGGTTCAAATGCTATAGGGTTCCTTGGCTGTCTTGAATCCAATGCATTTTTGAGGTCTGTCTGCAGATATCTCATGATGTTTAGGTTGGGGGACTATAAGGGCTGCGGGAAACTATCAGCTACACCACAGATGGTCTTTTAAATTGGGTTTAGAATTACTGTAGAGGCAATCATCCTTTTCAGGTTTTTCTTTTGTTTTTTTCTTTTTTTTTACAGGCACAACGTTTGCTTCCAGGACATGATATTTAATTCCTTTCTACAGTTAATTGTCCCCATTTCTACTGGCTGTATTAGCTGTATTTAAAAAGAAAAGCAGTAGAAATGACATGATTATATCATAAAATAATATCTGAGTGACAGGAAATTATTCTGTAGAGTGGGTCCTAAGTGAATAGCAGATTTGTGCATCACCTTCCCAACCAGAAAGCAGTCATCACCGGTCAGAGAGACAGACACCGCAGGCATGTAAACATCAATCGCCTCGCCATTAGTTAATCTTTGAAAACGGCCCCTCACAAGACTCGAAACTTGGAGGGCATAAACATCCTGCAGCCTCATCAGTCCCTGTGCAGCCCCCTGGAGGTCCTCCACTTTGGGCAGATGAGCCTCTTCCTCCTCGTAACTGGACCTGAGGGCTGGACAGCAAAGTCAAAAGGTGAACTGGTGGGTTTGAAAATGACAGCTGTGAGGGGGAGTGTGTTTAGATATCACAACCAGATGTATCTGTGAGGGAAGAAGATGGGTATCCAACCTTGTGCATTTTCCAGGGCTTCATTGCTGTAGACGACATTCAGCCACTCAGAGTGCAGGCGCTTGATGAGGGTGAAGGCCACCAGCGGGTTAGACATTGCAGTCATGGGGCCTTTGTAAAGTTCTGCGTGCAAGTCAGACACTTTGGCATAAAAGCTGTGTGAGATTGTGATGGGATTGTGGTTAGAAAATTAGGGTACAGGTTCAAAAAATAAATAAATTTACATTAGATTTATGCTTTTTTTAACGGAAGATTCTTCAGAATGATCCCAAAACCAGACACGCATGATCATGTCCACTTCTTTTATCATTATTCACTGATTATTCTCTTCAGTTGAGTGAAGTTTCTCCTGTGCAAAATCAAGACTGCACTCTTTACACCCCACACACACACACACACACACACGCGCGCACACACACAAAACTCTCAGAGAATTTTATTGTTCTTCTGTGCAAATTAAAATGCTTAATAAGCCTCAAGGAGTTGTACCAAGTCTATCTATCACTCACCGCTTAATGTCCTCCAGTCTCTCCAACTCGTGATCAATGTAAGTTCTCAGGTAATCGATAAGTTTTCGTTCAACACTGATTGCCTGCTTTACATTCAGCAGCGATGTGTACATTTCTCCCACAGACTTGTGAATTACTGCAAAAAACACGATACCCCAAAGAATATAAACGCGCGCAGGAAAATTCATCGCGGAGAGAAGACTTCTTCCTCAGCAGCTTTTTCTGCTTTCTGAACACCGCTGTGAGATCAGTTTTAGGTTGGATTTTCGACAGATAGTCGCGCTGGAGCCGAGAGTTCTGTTTTAGGGACCATCAACGAATGACAGGCTTTCTGTAAAATGGATATTGTCAAAGAGGACATTAAGGAATGTTTTCAATGAACTGTCTATATGATCCAGTGTCTCCAAAAGAAAGAAGAATTCTGACGTAAACAGAGAGAAATATGTTTTTATACATAACTTAATAGAAATTTAACAATTTCCTATGAGAAAAAGAAAATGTATTTTTCAATGGCTTCAAAAGCAGGTGACCCAGTCACTTCAAAGCAAAGCTGATCTGAAGCCGATGTTCATCTCAACCAGACACAAGTCTTTGTTTTTTATTCCCCCTCCTGTAATATTTTATATTTATACTTTTATGAAAAATATAATCAATAATCGCTATTGAGAATCTATTTTTTTCAATAGCTTCTAAACCTGGTGACCTAGGCACTTCAAAACAAAGCTGATTTGATGCATATGTTCATCTTAACAAGACATAACTCTTCCTCTAACTTTCCCCAAATCTTGTAGTATTTTATATTAATATTTTATATTAAATTAATCAATAGTTGCCACCAACAGCGGACCTTATTTTAAAATAATTTAACAGCTTTATATTTATTCAGGCACACACAGGACATTTCCAGCTGTCTTTTGTTGCCTTATCCAAGGCCTTTTTGTCCATCGAGACACGCTCGGCGTGGAACCATCTTGCACAGTCATCACATTGTATCTGTAAATACAAAACATCCTGATAATTTATTTACATTATTGTGTTAGATATGAGATTAGTTTTTTGATGGTGCTTAATAGCAACTCACCCAATTTGTGATGGGAAGCCCAGATCCAGGAGGATTTAGAGCTGCGCACATTGCACATAATGTCTGCTCATCAAAGACTAAAGATGGAAATTTGACACGTTAATATTATGTTTTGTTTTGTTTTTTTACCTGCAGCTTATTCAGAACTCGACTCCTCAGTAGGACAAAGACAGGTCAGTCAGTTCCAGCTCTGATGTGTTTATCCTGGCCAGCTGTCTGTCAGTAGATAGACTTTAAAGTTCTGCTGCTGGTCTATAAAGCTCTGAATGGTTTAGGACCAGAATACATCAGTGACCTCTTGACCCAGTATGAACCTACCAGAATCTTTAGGTCATCTGGATCCAGTTTCTTATCAGTTCCCAGAGTCAGAACTAGACATGGAACTAAAATGGATTTTTAATACTTGATCATGTTTTGATGGTGTTTCTATCCATCTTTTTTCTTTCTGTTTTGTTTTTAATGTTAAATTATGCTTCTTATTATCTGTAAAGCATTTTCAATCACCCTGTAATTGAATTGTGCTGTACGAATAAACTTGCTTTGTAAACCAAATATAGTGTACATATAGTGCATGTGTCAGTTCCAGCATCTATGTACCTGACGCCTGTAGGATTTGGAGAGCAAGTTCTTTTCTCTCCTTTGTCATCTCCTTTCTGGAAGTGCCAAATGTCATGTTTGGTAACATAGGGAAGGCCTCCATCAGCGCTTTCAAACTACACACACAACATTGCCGTTGCTTTTCCATTCTTTTAAAATTGAATTGTGTAATTAAACCATGGTAAGATTAAGGCATTATACACAGAAGACATCCATTCATGAAAGCAGCTCAACATGTCCTAACACATGTGCAACTTCTCTTTGTCACATCATAACTTTTTTTTAACTGAAATAACTTAATTTTTAAGTTAAATTAATAAATCAAAAGGACACTGAAAAGTCATAAAACTGTACAGTGCAGATAAGCAGAAAGCATCCATTTCTTAGCTATTGAAAAAAATCACTCCCAATGGCGATTATTATTATTATTATTTTTTAAAAGTATTAATATAAAATATTACAGGAGGGGGGATAAAAAACAAAGACTTGTGTCTTGTTAAGATGAACATATGCATCAAATCAGCTTTGGTTTGAAGTGCCTAGGTCACCAGGTTTAGAAGCTATTAAAACAAAGAGGTTCTCAATAGCGATTATTGATTATATTTCATAAAAGTATGAAAATAAAATATTACAGGAGGGGGAATAAAAAAGAAACACTTGTGTCTGGTTGAGATGAACATCGGCTTCAGATCAGCTTTGGTTTGAAGTGACTGGGTCACCTGCTTTTGAAGCTATTGAAAAATATATTTCTTTTTCTCATAAGAAATTGTTAAATTTCTATTAAGTTATGTATAAAAACATATTTCTCTCTGTTTACGTCAGAATTCTTTTTTTCTTTTGGAGTCACTGGATCATATAGACAGTTTATTGAAAACATTCCTTAATGTCTTTTTTGAAAATATCCATTTTACAGAAAGCCTGTCATTTGTTGATGGTCCCTAAAACAGAACTCTCGGCTCCAGCGCGATCTGTCGAAAATCCAACCTAAAATTGATCTCACCGCGGTTTTCTGAACGCCCCTCTGTCCTCCGAGCAGCTCCGATGACACGCAGGCCTCCTCCATCTGATCTGACCTGAAAACAGCTGAGTTTATGGCACTGACCTGCACCGTGAATTAATTCAGAACTTTTAGTTTGCGATAATTTGCTCTATACTGACAGGAGATTTGTGGAGTTTTCTGGAAGCTGGTTCTGATTAAACGAGGATCTATTTTATTCATTTTTATACAGAAATCGCCCTTGCATCCTGTTGTTTATTAACTGACTTTTGATTTATTTATTTTAATTTTAAATTAATGTATTTAAATGAGTATTTGTAAGTGTAAGTGAAATGTTTGCTTTCTAAACACGCAGAAGTAGGCGCGCTTTTTTATCAAGCTTAGACTTACAGCGACATCTGCTGGTCAAGATTCCGCACAACAACCCAACTGCAGCGCTAAAGGTCTTTGGACAAGTGGTTGTTGTCACAGTCAATTATTTTCAAATTGGTGTTGATATAAGGAGAAAGATATTAGATAATAACCGAATAAATAAAAAAAGGACACTCTGCAGACTGTTCAACATCCTTCTGTAAAAAGGAAAATGCACATTGAAAACATCATGAAATACATATATAGTGAGAACATGAGAGCATGATTTTCACATCAGTAAAAAGGCTTACCTATTTTTTATCGTACTTTATTGGATTTTTGCACATTTCAGTATTGTCACAGAGCATAAATATGATCAAAATATGTCTTTTTAGCTAAAAGAAAATCTTCCAAGTGTAAATGTCTGCACTTCCCCAGGTTTAAAGGAAGTAGGTTAGTTATTTAAGCCAAAGTTGTGTTGTTTCATTATGTAAAAATATCAATATGGTGCTGAAAATCGTAATGCATAAAAACTAGAGATAAATCTAAAAAGTAGATAATATTTCATCACTTTCTGTTAAAAGTAGGAACTGTTTAATTCATGGAAATGTTTACAGTTTATTCAAAATTCTTAAAAAAAGTCAATCTGTATGAAAATTTTATCATTACGTGATTTTTATCTATCAACAAACCCATAAGAACTAAATATAAAAAATGTCCAACTATGCAATCAACCATTTCACAGGGACAACCTCCACTGATATTCACATTCAATTTATACAGCAAGGAAGACTATTAAAAAAAAGTTTAGACTTTTAAATAACTGGATCACCAAGAGTTAAAATCACACAAACAGTTAATAATCAAACCTGCATCGTCAGTCCTTCATGCTAACTGACATTACATGAGGATAAGATCCAGAACAGCTGCCAACCTGCATTTACCTCAAATTCAGTCAAAAACAGAGAAATATGTGTCCGTTCTGCTGGTACAGATCTGCAGCCTCAGTCTGGTTTATGTTTAACAGACTCAGACCTGCAAAACTGTTGATCTTGTCTGCAAAAAATTAGGGCCACTCTATCAAGAGGTCACATCATTTCATATAATCTTTTATTGATAGATTAGAGCCAGTCTTGAACTATGCAATGTTTTCATTCGCTGTAATAGAAGAGAGAAAGTCGAAGGTAATATTGTAACAGCTTTCTGCAGGTTACACTAAGTTATATTCAAGGCCATTCGAAATGCTGTTCATTTTCAGGTTTATAATAATTGTGAAAGTAGCTTAGCTGGTATGAAATTATCAAAAGGTTTATGACATTTTTGAAGATTTTATTAAGTAAATAGCACAAAACCTATTGGGATATGAGTAAATACAGTAAGGAACTAAATTAATTAATAAAGTGATTTCTGAAATCTGCTACCTTAATGAGATTATAAACTGTTCCTTATTACTTAAAAGTATTTTTTATGGCCCTGACAGAGCTGACTGAAACGCCAACACAGCAATATTTATGATTTGTTTTCTGCTTCTTTCTGCAGATTTCTCTGTAGTTTTATTGTCAGTGATGTGGAAGGAAATCCATAGTTCTTGTTTTGAGTGGAAAAATATACAGGAAATAAAGTAAATGCATGCCTTTTCTGTCTTTTTAAGTGATCAGTTTTCTTAAGGGATTGTAGCAAAAATAAGAAATACTTTCCTTGAAAGAAGTTTAACTGAATTAATTTCTTCATACTCCCATCAACTTAAAGTTTTACTTAGAATAAGGTTCACGGATTGTTACATTAACAGTTACTTTAGATGTGGAGGGTATTAACATTCAATATAAACAGGAAGAATAATATGTTCAATGGCATCTAGGAACTGTAACATGTAAATCAAGTAATGAGCTAACATGACAAAATTAGATTTGTGGTATCATTTAAAAAAACCAAAAAACAAATAGATGTACTTTTTGTCCATTTTAATAATTTTTCAGTTTTGAGGCACCTCAGTCTTTCTTTAAAGTTTTTCTTAAAATTATATAAATGTATTTGTATTTTCATATTTTACACATATAAAACAGCATAATTTCAGTATGAAAAGCTTGGTTAGAGGTGATATGGGTTTTAGTAGTTTCAGAACAAGCTTTTCTCGTGTGCTGTTTATGTGTGAGTGAAAACTATATCAGTGTACAACATGAGGTCTGACTATTTTTGAGAAGGAGAGGAATGTTTTGCTGATTTGGGCTCTGAGGCTCTGATCTCTGAAGCCATAGATGAGTGGGCTGAGGAAACGTGGGATGAGAATGAAACAGAAGTAATTTAGAAAGGCGCTGTCCTCCGCCAGCCAGTTTGAGTTCATCGTTATGAGAATTTCAGTGACGGGGTGAGTGAAGGCCAAGATGCACAGAAGCAGCTGAAAGCCGTGCAGCAGCACTGTGTGCATGGCTTTGTTCACCGACATCTTGTCCTGCCGCAGCTTCCTCGTTTCCAGCAGGATTCTCACATATGTGAAGAGGATGATAACAGCAACCACTGCAAAGAAAAGCACATTTACAGCAGCTCTGAACAGTCTCTGGATTGGAGATGAGTTGACAGCAGTAGTTTTGCAAACCACAGGGGTAGAGAAAACATCCACTGCAGGATCTTGTTTCCCTAGTAAATGCTCAATGATGGGGAAGATGAAGCTGATGGACCACAGAGACAGAACAATGATCCAGATACGGTCTGAGCGCCAAGCAGTCGGGCGCTGCAGGGGATAGAAGATGGCAACATATCGCTCCAGTGACATGGCAGCCAAGATTAAAGGTGTGTTCTGGAAAGTGGCAGTGGATATGAGGAGCATGGGGACACAGTATACAATGGCAAAATTAACTCGACCCATAACAAAGAGGAAGAGCAGCACAGAGGAGAGAAGCTGAAGGGTGTCGTTAATCAGCATGTGTGCAAACAGGATGTAACGTGAACTGTCCATGAACTGTCTGTGAGAGGCAAAGATGTGCAGCATGACAAAAATGCAGCAGAGGAAGATGCAGAAGAAGGGGATAACCACACACACCTTCATGATTACAGAGAGGCTTCTTTGGGAAGTTGCATTGACAGGAAGTTCAGTCAGATTTTGCATATTGCAGCTGTGGATTGGAGTGCATCTGTTTAAGAAAAACAACTTACAGCTCCATTTAAATACAAAGACATAATTTAATCATCTAACATAAAAGATCAGTATACAATCTATAAATGCATGACGCTATAAAAAATCGCCAGAAAAAAATGAATGTAGTCACCCATTACAGCAACTTTAATTCACATTTTTACTTTCATAATACTATGCTCACCAAAGAGGAAATCAGATATCTCTTCTTGTCATTATGAAGCATGTCTGCAAGGAGCAGCGTCTCAGAGAAAACCTTCTTCTTATCTGATATATTTGGTCACATTCCAGTATGTTTAAATCGACGTGATTTCTCCAGAGATGGATTGCTATCGTCATTAAGAGTTGTGTTTCTCATTAGTTGCAGCGTTCAGGGGGTAGAAGGTCTAACAAAGGGTTCCAGGAAAAAAAGCAAAGCAGTCAAATAAGTCAACATTATATAAACTTTGTTATTGTAGCCTTAATTGTCAGTTCAACACATGCAAACAAGGAAACAATGTTGTTTTCTTATTTTCTGTATGAGTATTGTAAGAAACAATCACACACTTAACAGACTTTAAGATAATTAACAGCTTATACTGACAACCAATTTCTTCCATCCATTGTCTATACCTGCTTTTTCTAAGGCAGAGATGAATCATTTTAGTCCACAAACCTAACCAAAGAGTGGGAATGTAAGTTAAAAGAAAGAAAGAAGAAAAATCAATATTCATTTCAAATTTAAATGATTACTTTTCAGGGTTAAGTTTATAGTATTTAATCCTATATGATTTAAAATGATACTTTTTTGGTATTTTTTTCATTAGTTAAGCTCATTAAAGTAGTTATGATTTCAATGATCTAAAATGGCTTCTGCAGTGGCCACACAACCAAATTTCCCTTTAAAAGTGTGTTTGAGCCATTGACCCTTTTCCAACTAAAGCAGGAGTTGTCATATTGATTTTGGCACTTATTCTGCTGAGTGGACATTTTTAACAGAGCAGGGTTCCTTGTTCCAGCCTTGTCTCCTCCAACAAACATAAACAACCACTGAGAAATGTGATTTGGCATATTAAGATTCAATTTGGCTTCATATTTCATGAGCTTGTAGAAGGATTAACAAACAGTTTGTTACTGCAGGGTTTGTCAGACTTAGTCCATATATGTCTTCATTTATTTTATTTTATTTTATTTTATTTTATTTTATTTTATTTTATTTTATTTTATTTTATTTTATTTTATTTTAT
>JBAMHW010000009.1:12786895-12801008 GCA_037177495.1 Rhadinocentrus ornatus | reverse complement strand
CTGAGCCCGACCGGGCCCCATGGGGAGAGGCCCGGCCACCAAGCGCTTGCCTCCGTGCCCCACCTCCAGGCCTGGCTTCAGAGGTGGGCCCCGGTGACCCACGTCCGGGCAAGGGAAACTCTGGTCCTTGGTTTTTTATCGTCATAGGGGTGATTTTGAGCCGCACTTCGTCTGGTCCATCCCCTAGACACCTGTTTGCCATTGGTGACCCTACCAGGTGCATAAAGGCACCGACAACATAGCCACTAGGATCGTCGGGACGCACAAACTCCTCCATTGCTCAAAATGAGTAGAACATCAGTCATTAATAAAAACAGACAATCAGACAATAATATATTATATATATTATTTATTTGTTGTATTTTATATTTTTTTGCTAATCACACAAAATACAGTGTTCCAGATGATTATGCATAGCAGCTTCAAAACATCAAATAGTTCACTATAAATGTACACCTGTGATTATTTTTTGCATCACTGAGGTGATCATTTTGTTAAAACAAATAAATAACATTGGAGCACTTTTTGAATTCACCTTAACTGTGTTTTCCATTAAACTTCTAAGTCCATGGATAGTTTCTGCCTGTATCTCATTTGCCTAAGAATTGCCAAAGTTGCTCTTTAGAAGTATACTGCTGTCCACCCTTGGAAATTTTAAGGATGCTCCAGTAGCTATCAATAGGGTTGGGGTCAGGTGATGATGGTGGCCATACCAAGAGTTTTTTCTTCCTTTATACACATAGCAGCCCTTATGCATTATCTGAATCCCCATCATTCCAGCCCAAAACATCACTCCCCGAACACCTTGCTGACATTGCAGCTTTATTATGACATGGAGGTTCAGCAATCATCCAACTGGATGATCTAGTGTAGCACAGCATTCATTAGTGAATAAAACAGAAAATTTGTCTTCTTATTTCTGAACCCACTGCATTCATCTCTCTTTGGCCTTTCACAGTGGCTGGGAACCGTGCTGGTGGCTGAGCCCTCATCTTTTCTCACTGAGCTCAGACACAAATCAGATCTTGGACACAATTCTCCTAACCAATGTAGATTTCATATTCGGGAAAAAAAAAAAAAGTTTACATTTTTCTACATTTTATATATATGTTTTCCCTAACAAATAACAATTTAAAATGTTTTTATTAAATTTCTTTAACTGGATTTATCTTTTTGGATTTCTTTAAAAAAAAAAACTGATGATGTTTTAGGTTATTTTCATAAAGAAAAAATCTAGACTACTAAAAAGACTCAATATATTTTTACACTGAGATGCCGTGCAGGAGAGTTACAGTCAGAACCAGAAGTATTGACTTGTTAGTCATCAGGCGTTGTTTTCCTTATTCTGATGATAACGATGATGATAAGCCTGTTGTTTGGCTCCCTGTGTGTATTGGGAAGCTCCTTTGAAACTAATTACAAGCGATGGTTAATGGCATCATTAATTATTCAGACTGCTCTGTTTACTGCCACTTAGTGAATACTTGTCTAACAGGAGGAAAATGACCTCAAAGTGAATAATAATAAGAAAACTTATTTTAACTGTCTACATAACTTTTAAACTAAAAGTTTGTAATGTGATGTTTGTATTGGTTTAATAGATGGAGGGAAAATCTGTTATATGATGTACTGTAGATGATGAAATCCCTAAATAATTAAAGGTTTTCCTAAACTAAGACTTATGTGCAAATGGCATTTTGGTCGCAAAAAGACTGTGATTTAGCACAAACAATGGCTCTGCTCTCAGCCTTGGTGTCTACCGATGGTAGAAAGTTGGAGGTCTTTACTTGGACTTGTCTGTAACATGAGGTCCATTACCTCAGAATTTGTACATGGAAATTTGTTCCCTTGCCCACAATGTTTCTTTGAAAGATTTTAAACAAGGGTTTTATTTAACTTGGTTTTATCCATCAACTTTTACTCACACATTTGGTGTAAGGCCCAATAATCATTTTGCTTAGTGAAGTGATTAATAATGCTCATTGTAAAGGCAGACACACGCTTCAGTATGTGCACCAACTGCGGACCAAGTAATGATGCTAATTCACCACTAGAGGGAAGCAGTTTGTGGTCTGACTCTCGTCTGAGCACAAGAGTGTCAGGATTACAAAGTATAGCACATGTACAGTGGCAGAAGCACAAAAAGAAGGTACAAAAAGAACAGATCAGAAATTGCTTAGGCAAACCTCTGTCCAAATGTAGTAAACAGAAATTCAATAGATACTCTCTGATTTTACAGTAGATTTGACCAAGATCTGACCAGTTTGAGCTGGCATCAAATTTAGACTAAATGTCATGGAAAAAACTCAAATAATGGGACACAACTGGCACGTGGGACTGTGGAATTTCAATATATTGGTCCATATTTAAACAAAGAAAAAGGATTTAGCAGATAAGACAGAAATGAAGAAGGGGGTTATGCAGAGATTGAAGAAATACAATACTAAGCTTAAAACAAATGCTTTTAAAAAAAAGATTTTCAATTGTGGGAAAAATAAAAATTTGCATCCAAGAAGAGCTAATAATAATATTCTGATACTGAAGGTTTAAAGATTATTTTAAAAAAGGCCTTATATCATTGTACTTTGATAGTAAAGTGAAAATGTAATTTATATTTTGCTTTTAGACAGCATCACACAAACAATTCCACAAGATTTACTGAACATTTTTATGTATATCATGGATCTTCAAGTATTCATTTTTAAAACTATAAAATATGTTAAACACATTAACCCTCGTCTTGTGTTAGCTTTCTACTACCAACTCTTGTGTTAATGGGTCGGTTGTGACCCATGTTTTAAATCAGCTGTAAAATACACTAAAAACAATTAGCTTTCATCCAATTTGTTTCTCATCTCTTGGTTACAATGTTAGACTTCATTATCCATGAAAATATTGGTTTTAATATTTTTGATTTGGGTCTTTAATGTCAGCACACTTCTCAATTTCAATATTAAAAATAAATGTAAAATGAACCTCAATAGAATCATATAAATAAATAACAGGTTGTTTTGTTATCTATTACAAAGGAGTGTTAGAACACTTTTCTTAAACAAATTTGTTTTATTTTTTCATTTAATATTAGTTATTGCTATATTTATGGTGTTACAGGTTATTGGGTACCATAGACTGTCAGTGGCCTTATTGCAGAATCTGTACACTCCAGCTAGAAGAAGAACACCAATGTAAGCATCCAGGTATTCCTCATCAATGTCTTTCAACATGCTGCCATGAATTTTTTTATCCTTCAAGGTTTGTTATAGCAATGATGACTCTTTTTAGTGACAACGGTATAAATAGCTCAAAACACGTCTTGATGTCACTGACTGTCGTCACAGCAAACCTTGTAATTCCAGGGATCATTTTGATGACATTTGCAGCAGCTCCCCTACCCTAATGTACATCATGAGGTACTGAGCTCCAAAAGATCTTGCCACTTTTGGACTTGAATCTTTCAAAGGGAGCAGCTTCAGCACTGGCTGTCCATATGTTGGCTGGCAGTGCACTTGTGATTTCAGTTTTGGATCTAATTATTGCTTTATAATATTATTTTTATAACTGGGTCAAAACCGACCTTACAACACAAAGGGTATAATTTCAACCAGAGCATTTTATAACTTGGTGAAATTTTTATTTATTTATCTTTTTTAAAATTGTTGAAAAAGAGGCGCCTGACAAAGTCAAAGAGCCTTGATTAAATAAAAACAATTATGTGGTACTTTTATGCATTCAAACCTAAGAAACGGGTAGTAACGACCCTAAAACAAGAGGAAGGTTAAAAGACAATTATTTACAAATGAGGGATGAGTTCTTCCTTTTTAACATTATTATTGACTAGTTACTTTTTTCTCAGTGTGAAGTGAATCTTTAACACTTTCCAACTAACGTCAGTGTATAAACCCAAGATATTTACGACTGGAGCTTTTAAAAGTAAAGTAAAATGATAATTCTCTCTAGTATTTCTGATAACAGGAAGGAAAATAATGTTATCGTTTGTATTTTATTTTCACCGGTGTCTCTGCTATATGCGTAGTTGTAATGATTTCTCAACAGCTATTGTCAACCAAATTATCTTCAGATCTGTGGACCTCTGCACTGGAATATATTGATTGATTAAATTGATGGATTGAAAGTTTTTATTTGAACAAAAAAAACAAAGGAAAGAAAAAAAACAGGAAAACAAAAGGAATACACAAAATAAGGAAAAGATAAATAAGTCTTTGTCCAAAGACAGAAGGAAGAAGCCAGCGCTATATACCACCATGTTGTCATCCAATATATGTTTTCCAGCTTCTTTGAGCAAATCAGAGGATATATCCGGAGTCGGGTCGCGGGGGCAGCTGTCTAAGCAGGAAAACCCAGACTTCCCTCTCCCTCTTCCCGGCCACATTCACCAGCTTATCCTGGGGGATCCCGAGGCGTTCCCAGGCCAGCCGAGAGATGTAGTCCATCCAGCGTGTCCTGGGTCTTCCCTGGGGCCTTTTTCCGGTGGGACGTGCCCGGAATACCTCACCAGGGAAGCCTTCAGGAGGCATCCTGACCAGATGCCCGAGCCATCTCATCTCTCTCGATGCGGAGGAGCAGCGACTCTACTCTGAGCCCCTCACGGATCACTGAACATCTCACCCTATCCCTAAAGGAGAGCACAGCCACCCTGTGGAGAAAACTCATTTCGTCCGCTTGTATTCGCGATTTTGTTCTTTCGGTCACTACCCACAGCTCGTGACCATAGGTGAGTGTAGGAACGCAGATTGACCGGTAAATCGAGAGCTTTGCCTTTTGGCTCAGCTCCCTCTTCACCACGACAGACCATCCTGGTGCCAAGTGCACATGTGGACACTCGTATGCCTGAACAAGGTGTTCTTTATAGACAATCCATGACGAGCACAGAAGTCCAACAACAAAACACCACTCAGATGTAGTACAGGGGGGCCATTTCTCCCAAACACGCCCCTCCAGGTCTCTCTGTCATTGCCCACGTGGAGTCCCCGGAAGGAGTGCCCTCCAACACCTACTCCAAGGACTCCAAAAAAGGGTGGGTACTCTGAACTGCCACTTGGTGCATAAGCACAAACAACAGTCAGGACCCGTCCCCCCCCCCCCCCCCCCCCCTAAAGGTGGAGGGAGGCTACCCTTTCGTCCACCGGGGTAAACCCCAATGCACATGCACCAAGCTGGGGGGCAATGAGTATGCATACACCTGCTCGGCGTCTCTCACCGGGAGCAACTCTAGAATGGAAGAGGGTCCAGCCCCTCTCAAAGACAGTGGTTCCAGAGCCCAAGCCGTGCGTTGAGGTGAGTCCAACTATATCTAGCTGGAACCACTCAACCTCGTTCACCAGCTCAGGCTCCTTTCCCGTCAGAGGTGACATTCCATCAGACCGCCAGGGTCCCCGCCTTTGGCCGCTGCCCAGCTCACACTGCACCCGACCCCTATGGCCCCTCTTGCAGAAGGTGAGCCTACGGGAGGGGGAGGCCATGTCACCCTTTCGGGCTAAGCCTGACAGAGCCAAATGGGCAAAGGCCCAGTCACCAAGCGCTCGCCTCTGTGCCTCACCTCTAGGCCTTGCTCCAGAGGGGGGCCCCGGTGACCCACGTCCAGGCAAGGGAATCCATGGTTTGTCATCATCATGGGGGTGTTTTTTCTTTGAATTTAACTTTTAAAAGAAATCGCTGTGGTATGTTTAATTGTACTGTTTTTAATTGTTATTCCTTAAGCTTTTCAAGTATTTAATCTTATTTGTAACTTATGTGGTGCAAAGTTAGCATCATATGCACACCATTTAAAAATCATTGATTATTTAAGAACTATGAATCTTTACATTGTCTCCCTCGTATATTTTATTACATTTCTCCATAGTTTACCAACCCATTTATTCTATAAAGTTATCTGTAATTATTGTATTGGTTCTTATTAACTAAGAATGTCTGTAAATAAGGATAAGTATGTAATAAATCCGGAAAAACTCTTGCACTTACACTTGATGAAGACATTTTATTACGACGGTTTAAAAAATTCTAACTGAACTAATTTAATTAAAGTAAAATACATTTTATTTTATTTAGATTTATTTTAGTTTGATTTAGTTTAGTTGCCAGTTGATAGCAGTGATGCGCCAAAAAAAGAAAAAAAATCAAGATGGTGCGTAGGAACCTTTGTTCAATGAGAAGAACAATTTAGTGTGGCGGACCAACATGGCCGCGCTCAGGAGGGGAGTAGCGTATTTCAGTTTCGTTAGGTAGGTCGTAAATAAAATTACATGTCACTGACAAAATGTTTTGAATTTCTCTTGAAATTAGATTTGTTATAGTTTAACAGTGAAATTGTTCCATTAAATGTTATTACAATACACAGTATGTTTGTTTTTTCAAGCTAATGCTAAAATGGTGCTCAGCCAAGCTGACGGTGAATATATTTGCTAAATTCAGTTTTTCCTTCAGTCTACTCTTTAAATTTTGTGGCAATACTTCATAAGTTTACCTGCTTGATTATGCTCTAAAATGTGTATTTATTTTGTTCAGGAGTTCTGCTCGTACCCTGTTCATTAAAAAACCTGCAGTCCGTAAAGTGAGCAAATGGACAAATATTCTGCACTCAGGTTTAGCATCTTTAGCCATCGGTGGTAGCCTGTGTGCTGTACCTTTTAAAGAGGTGAGTCTGTCCCTTCATATAGTCGACAAACCCGTTTTAATTTCACGGCGTTTGTAAAATCGCAGTGTATTTATCCGCTGCAGGTTGAAACCCTCTCTCGTGACTCCCTAATCAGACGAGCAGCCTCTCTGATGACAGACAGCTCGAGTACTTTCCTCTCGCAGACCACTTTGGCTCTTATAGATGTCTTTACAGAGTATTCTAAGGTATGTCTTTATCTTGTAAACGGTATCCCTAAATATTAAGATTACCGAGAAAACTCAAGTAATTCATTCCTGTTTAAGTGTCATTTAAAATACAAATAATAAAATATTATTACTCACATTTGCTTGGTAGGGAACTGTGGAGCCCGTGCTTTAAAAATACGTCACTTTTGGTCCAGCTGAATGTATACATACAAGAGTCATTTGACTTCACAACCAAATATTCTGGGTGTGTTAATCCTATTTTAAAAGGTTGTGTTACTATTGTATTATGTATTTGTACAGTACTTTTTCAACAGTAACAATAAATGAATCACCTGCTGCTGTTTAAAATCCACTCACCAGACCATCTGTTTGTAAGTTAGATAACTAATTACTAGGAATGTATTGATTGTAAAATTATGGGTTGATATCGATTTTTTTCTTTATACTGTTTTCCCCAATTGCCAGTGAAACAAGGAAATGCACAGTATAGAAAATAGCTTAGCAGTTTTAAGTGTTTTAGTGTATGTTCTTTGAGGATTTTATGCAAATTTATAATACAAGTTTGTTGTATTTTGCATAAAAAGATGTGAAGAAAAACAAAGGTAACTGCTTTAAAGATGACATTATTAAATCATTACCAACAAATGACTTTTCAATGCTTAAATGGCCCGACAAATTTTTTTATACCTGAAAGAAAATTAAATAAACATAAATAAATCTTGTTAGTTACAGGAAAAAGTTAGGATAATATTGATATAAGATTGAAAAATTCTTGCATCCTTACTAATTACCTCCACATTTACAACAGTTACCAGCATGTAATGTAAATACACCCCATAGTGACACTGTGGTCATCATGTTTTCTGCTCCCTAAACATGTTGCAAACAGACAGATTCACGATGATGCAACAACCTGCTTTTTGCTTTCTACTTGCTACAACATAAGCTGACCTGTAAGTCTTGGTTTAATTCAGTGCCAGATGGACCATGGAGCTTTTAGGGCAGCCTGTATTAGTGCATAAATCCACCAAAGCACAATTTTCAGTTCAAACACACTGGGATAAACAGGAATGATCAACAATTTTTCTTTTTTAATGATGCAACACCTTTTGCCGCTCTCTTCAACAAGTATTTTAAAATATGCTCCAATTGTGTAAAATATTCTGTGCTACTCTGCCTCCGCCTCTGGTATTTGCTTTCCAAATAGGCTGTTCACACACTCATTGCCCTACAAAGACGTTATCTTGCCTCTCTTGGAAAGCTGACTACAGCGGAAGAAGATGCAATCTGGCAGATCATCATTGGCCAGCGTGCAAAGGTTAGTTTCTCTCACATTAAAACAACTTCAGGGGAGCTTAAATTTGATTGGTTTATTTAATGATTATGACATGTAAACCCTGCAATAAAACAGGTGACTCTAAATCTGTTTCTGTGACATTTTTTTTTTTTTTTTATCCTGACAGGTTGATGACATACAAGATGAATGCAAGCGCTTTGAGTCGACCTGGGTCACCGCAGTGAAACTGTGTGAGATGGCAGCAGAGGCATCATATGTGTCAGGTGTGTAAAAGATACTGTGCTGTTGAGGCAGGTTTTCTAAGGCCCTTTGTGATGAAGAGTAAAAGTTTTTAGCTGTGGGTCTCCTGAAATCTGTACTGTTCTTGCCAGTTACTTTTTATCTGCTGTCAGCATTGCATTTTTAGATAATTTGTGCTCCTCCAGTGGATTTTTGAGTAAATCAAAAAGAAGATGGACAAGAGTGCTTGCTTAATGACCACATCTAATTTCTGAACTTGAGGTGCTGTGAGTTTAACATTTTAAATTATGTGTTTGCATACGCGTGTGTTTTCAGGAGCGGAGCATGCATCCATCACATTGAGGACAAACATTCAGCTGGCCCAGTCGCAGGTGGAGGAGGCTCAGAAACTTTTGTTGGATGCAGATAAAAAGCTGGCCGAGACTAAAGTGATGGAGGTGGAAATGATGGCTAAATATGGTGCTTCCTTAGAAAGTGGTGATGATGAAGAGGAAGTGCCTGAGGCTTACCTAAGAGAAGATTGAAACCAGTTTTCACATAAATCCATATTCATTAACTGCTATCATCTCTACACTACCTTTTACGTGATGTGTTTTATTAATTCATAATTCAGTTAAACTGCATCTATGAAAAAATAAAGAAAACAAAATTATTGTATCTCTAATTGTACTTTAAAGTGTTTAGCCATCTAAGATTATTTACTGGATTGAAGACTGTTTTTGTTGCACTGTGTCCTGCTTTGTGACTTGACCAGGACCAGGATTTGTCACGTTTCTTATTTTCTGGATGAAATATTAAACGGACTAGTGGGCTGCAATTTGTTTTGTGTTTCCAAAGCTCTTTTTTGTAGTAACACCATGCTGATCCAAAGACTTTTAAAATAGAGAGAAATCGATGTATCCACTTCACTTTATTGCTCAAGGGTGAAAGTTTTAATGCAACCCTCTTTACATTTGGCCTGAATTTATTGTTATTGTGAACAGATGTTAAAAATGAGATGCATCAGAGCCAACTATGTGAACAAAATATCCTCTGTGGTCATTTAGGGAAAAAAATCCGTTTTTCTTTAATGGCAAGAAGCCACATAATAAACAGCCAACTGGACCACACAGTTGACTAACTCTGTCTTTGTGAGGTTCCACCTCTCCCTGCCATGGTAATGTGCACTTTGATTGTTATAACCTAATTCACCATTGATACTTAATGTACAAGTTTTTGCATTAAATTTCCAATTATTTTCCCAACAGAGTAAATTTGATTATAACAATTCTCTGTTAATATAAGGATTCTTTTTATTTATTTATTAATTTATTTTTTTCTACAATTAAAATAGTAAAAGAAGTGGTATGAAGCCAGAATTGAGGCCCCCCAGAGTGGTCAAAACGAGCGCCACACCCTTTGGCAAGTATCAACACTTATAAACTCAACTTAGTCCCTCACTTTTCATTTGGGGGATTTTCAGTTTTCTCTGCAACAAACTTCAAGTTCTGTTAAGATTTCTGAACTGTTGTGTATTCTTCTGAGCGGCATGACAAAATCTTTTAACTTGAAAATCAGGATGTTCATTGCTGGATTTTTATTTGGTTTAGAATGACCATGTTGTAAAAGCCATAACCATCTTTTTTTATATTAAGTTTAATATTAAATTTTTTTTTTTCCTTGTTTAAAATGTGCTGTTTCCTTCAATAACTTAATGGTATTTAATAAAATAATCTTTCTGTCAGTCAGAAGTTCTCCATCTTGAAAATCCTGGCAGTAGCACAAGCCTGAAATTTTGATTTGCATTCACTATTCCTGTTAGCAGTCATTTCTTAATTACTCTGCCTTGGGGGCATCAATAATCTTGATATTCAGAGTCTTATGCAGCTGGTTTGGAAGGAGGAGTTTAGAGTTTTTATAAAGCTCTAAAATTTGCTTCACTTGACCTTTCTTTACAATGACTTAAGACATTACTTCAAAAGGCTAATTAAGGTTTGAGCTTGACCAAACAGCTGATATCTTTAGGGATGCCTAAGATTTTAAGTGCTACATTAACCTTTTCTTACTGTAAAATTGTACCTAAAATAAATGATACCCCAATCTTAAATAAATAAATAAAATGCCCCTTCTTTGACTTCACGTCTTTTAAAGATCAGTGGCATATAAATGTTTGGCTATTCTAATTATCAAACATTTACATGTCACTATGTTAGTTGGAAAATGATGTTCCTCTGCTTGTTATCTTTGTCACTCAGCAACTATACCTTCACAGCAAATTAGCCATGTCCAGATTCCGTCTTGCGGTGCTTTTAGGCTGTTTCTCAGCTCCCCTCCCTGTCATCACTTCATCTGCAGCATTGTGTCTTTCCACACTGACACAGAGCAGGAAACAAGCCGACATGCCTCTGGGCAGCAGGAGGAACTGGATGAGTTGTTATGTTTTTATGATAGGATTTAAAAAAGGGAAACACTTCATTATTGGAACACTTCTTTCTAGCAAGCGGCTGACCTATGGGCAGCTGGTCAGCCTTAAAAATCTGATTAATGCAGAGTGACCTCACATGCATGTGTGGAGTTTGCATTTAGATATTACTTGGAACCAATTTTCCAACATAAACTTATAATGTATAATTGTATGCTCCCAGTGAAAGTGCAATTTTGCAGAGGTTTGGGGAAAAAAGCTTTTCCCTTCATTCTGTTTTGTCTTTAAGCTTCATTCCAGCAGATGGCGAACTAAATCCATTGTTGCACGCTCATGTTTCAGAGTTTATTGCAGTTATATGCAAAATCTTGTCACATTTATCTTATCAATGACACATGCTAGTCACATTTTACCCTAAATAGATGATATTTTTATTGCTTTTTTTGGTGTGCAGTGAAAATGATGGCATGGGAGCCCTGGATTGTTGGAGAACATAACATATAATATGACAATGCTGCATATCCTGTTGTCAATATCTACATTTGCATGTAGTGTTTTGTCTTTAAGCTAGTTTGAGCACAATTTGTACAACACAGGTGTGCATGACTTTCCTCTCTCTGACTCATATGTTTCTCAGTAAATGAGGAACTCAAACTAAAACAAATATAAAGTATGAATCTTACTTGCAAGTATGTTGTCACATATCTTTCTTTCTCTATCCTTCATTAAATTGAAAATGCTCTGTAACAGGTATGCTGTCTTAATTGACTTCACATATATCTTCTAAAGGTCAGTATGTACTGCAAAGGGGTCGTTTCAGAGGGAGCTCATTATGGGGGAGACTTACGCGGAGCAGCAAACACAAGTGTGTAGCGTCAGCACTTAGTTGACCTCTCCCTGATCTAGATGGGTAAGCTTTGGCAGGGGATGGGGCTATGAGTGGGGGGAGGAGGCAGTGGAAGGTTTTGAGGTGTGCAAAGACTGGCTCACCAATGTGACTAGTGAGGAATGTTGTGTTTAACAAAGGCTGTTTTCACAGACTGTAAAACCAAATGTCCCAGACAGCCTGTGTGGATGTGCAACCACTGGTCACAGGGGAGGTGATGCCAATGCAGCTTCACCATGGAGGAACGTTTCTGCAGCACAAAACCTCAAATGAGGTAACCACAATTATAAAGGTCATGCACGATAAATGCTTTCAAACTTTTAAGTGCCACCGAGGGGATTTGAGCATTTATACTGCATTGTGTATTTGTGCTAGTGGTGTGAAATAAACCTCACTGAAATAGTTTCTCCCATATCTGTGATGCTTTTAGCACATTAAGTGTTTGGTGGCAGCAAATAAGATGTGAGAGACACCATCCTTCCTATTGCACCAACTTTACCGTTCCAATGTAAAGTGACCCAGGAGGAGTGATTGATTAGAGAAAAGGACAGCACTTTTACCTGGGGATTTATAGCACTTTGAGGGTATAAATAACCCGACTGAGGGTATAAAAGCAGGGGGTAGAGTGTGTTGACACATCATGGGTCATGCTTTAATCGCAGTGAAGCTGAGCTGCAGCACTGGAGGAGGGAGGTTCCCTGCACAGTTCACATCTCCTGATGTGGACCTGAAGTAAGGACGTCACTGCAGGATGAAACTGGAGGCACAACTCGAGGGAGCCCACAATGACATGAGCATTCTTGCTTATCTACAGTGAATAAAAATGATGTCCGCCTAAAACTGCTGAGGGAGCAAGTTTATCAGCTCAAGCTTCAGTGCATGATAATAACACTGTGCAGCATGCAGTGTGAGATTCCTAAATGAGTAAATGCTGTAATTATCTCAAAGAAAAGAGCAACGCAAGAGTGTTTCATTGCCACATTGTTTTAGGGTGAAGTAGTCGCAGTGTGTCTGCATTGAAGCTGTTGAAAGCAAACACTTTCAGCACTTTACTGGCATGTGATTGCTTTGTCCTTCAGTAGATGTTCTCCTGGGGTTTACATTAACTTTCACACTGACTTCCTTGTTTCTCCCACAGTTAGAGAATATAACTCTGGTTAACACATTGCCTAAGTAAAATTTTCACTGAATTCCAGCATCACATGTTTTACAAAGAGTGCAAAAAAGGACAAAAAATGATCACCATGTTCATCTTTATTACAAAACCCTTTATAAACTTTTATACAGTCTCATACATATACATTATTTATTTATTTTTTTGGCCAGAATTTCATTAGTTATATAGGACAAAAATTACCCTTAAGTGACTGAATCTCCCCTTTTTGTATTGAAAGAGCCCTTACCAAAGTGTAATGTGAAAACAGCATTCATATGAGCTTACAATTCCAAACCTGCAAATGAAAAGGCAATCTATAAATAGGTTGAGCTCGGATGGTGGAACGACTGCAGTGTAATCAGTAGGTTTCTGGTCTCTTCCTCACAACACCCGTGAGACCTGCCAAAACCAGATAAAGGTTTGTTTGCCTCCTCAAACAACACATGCACCTTTTTTTTTTTTTTTTTCAGTCAATGCTGCAAAGGCCATAATCATGCTTAAAACATAAATGGTTGTTTGAACAATGACTAGTTTTATAGCAGTTTTCCGAGTGTAATGCATAGTTTCACAAGTATGCCTTTGGAACTGGGGTTTCCCCACTGATGGGAGCACAATTTCACTTTTGTGTCATTGTTATAGGGAAAAGGTGAAGGAAAAAGTACAAGCACATCCATTTGGAACTATTATTTTTAGCAAGGGTTTTTATTTGTTTCTATTGTTTCTCTTATTTTATGTAAATTGTGTAAGAATTACTTTGAAATAGCTTGATTAGGCACATATTCTAGGACTGTGATCAATAAATAGGAAGAGCCAGTGTTTGTTTATGTGTGTGATCAGGTCAGCAGACAATGATTTAACAAGACAGTATTCTTGAACAAATACTCACTTAATCAGATTATAACTGTTATACACAGTAAAATGACAGTGAGACTTCTTAAATCCACAAATGATTTATGGCAAGCTCTTTAAGATGGTAAGGTAGTTTATCTGCTGGGTACACGCATTGCAAAAAGTAGTGGCACTTAACTTTTTCATTTATGTTTTGCACTGGATTTTAAAGTTAATTATTTCAAAATCGTGATTTTGTATTTCTAGTGTGTAAAACAATGAGGATGACAGATTATGCATCTTCCCTTATCTTGGATCTGAAGGATGGAGTTGTTTGGAGCTAATTAACATACTATTGTATTTTCTAGAATCCGCAAAGTAATAATATTGAAGAAAGAAAGAAAGAAAGAAAGAAAGAAAGAAAGAAAGAAAGAAAGAAAGAAAGAAAGAAAGAAAGAAAGAAAG
>JBAMHW010000009.1:12776207-12786684 GCA_037177495.1 Rhadinocentrus ornatus | reverse complement strand
AAAGAAAGAAAGAAAGAAAGAAAGAAAGAAAGAAAGAAAGAAAGAAAGAAAGAAAGAAAGAAAGAAAGAAATCAGTGACTGTTTGGCCTGTGTGGCGTCCATACAGTACGTAAGTTACGTGTGTCCTGCAGAAGTGGTCCAGCCCACGCGTTTCGGTCGCTATGGAGAGAAGCTTCCAGGGAGCGCGAGCCAGCCAGAGTAGGGACGAGCGACGAGGACGGATACGAGAGTGCCGTAGCGCACAAACACGAGTCATGGAGAAAAGATCGACGCACCGGAGGACTTTACCTAATGGCGGAATGCGACTTTTGACTTATCTTCTCATCCTTTACGGACTTACCGGTGAGTTATCGCTGTCTTTCTCATTTAGCTCAGAGAAGTTGCTGTGGCGCTGCTCTCGCAGGTCCTCCGTTATTAACCATCGTTTCAGTTGGACACACCAGAACTAGATAGTCCCGTGTGTTCTGAAGTAACCCGGTAAAACTCAGTTAGTTTTATTTAAGCCTAATGTAAGGAAGTTGGGTTTTTTTTGTGGACACATATATTAGATGTAAGGTTACAGAGGAAGGTAAATTCGTCGTTGCCGTTAGTTGACTGTTAGCTAAAACTGGTTTGCCTTTTCCATTTGAATGCAACTCCGTTAACAAAAGTTAATGTTGACTCCCTCCGCATGCTCGCCGCATTCAAGCTTACTCAAATAGATTTTGGACCCAGTTTAAGTTTAGGAGACACCTATAGCCGTTACTGTGATTTACTTGTGATCATGCGCACACTTTTCAGCAAACCGTACTTTATCAGATCATGCCCTAGCTAACATCATTGAGGGAATGCGAGGGAAATACCGACTGGGTTTCCCATTCAAATAGCTACAAGCCCATTAAGAAGTTGCACTGGTTCTCGGTGCTCAAAAACAGAAACCAAATGGAGTAATTTGGGTGACAGTTATGGTAAGCAAAGGGGGCTCCTCTTTGCTTACCATAACCTTTCTGAAAAGTTTGCCAAGTAGTTGGTTGCATATGGGGGATTAACGTTATGCGATACAGGAGAGAAGAGACAGCGGGCTCCCTCGCTTTGGGCGTGAGGGGTGATAGGGGGAAATTAAGACATATTTCAAGACAGGCACTACAGTCACAGAGTCTCGGGAAGTATTGACCTGCAGTTGGGCTGGATGCCAGACAGTGCACCTTCCAGTCCCGTTCTGCCCCGGGTAAAGGAGCTAGAGAGCACATTTGCAACACATGTTTTTGCAGAGTCTTCTTCATACCATGCTTTTTCCGTCTGTACCCACAAAACACTAGCTCATAAATCAACGCAGGGAAGTGATAAACAACACACTGTTGCAATCTAAGATGACTGTTGGGCACTATATGTATGCAGATTTGCAGTCCAGTTAGTCACCTAGACAGCCAAATTAATTTATTATCAAAACAGAAAGCAAACTAGCCCAGGAGAGGTTTGGTAGCCTCTTTGGAAAGGACATGTATACAGATGTCTGACTCTATGGTTTGAGCTCATGTAGCTTAGGGATACAGGGCATCTTTTGACAAACATTTTTTATATCAGCTTTCTTAACTGTTTCATGTTCAGATTCACTTGTAGCGCCAACGGGGTTGCGAGGAGGGGATTTGTTCAAGGCGTGGCTATGGACTATGAGGTCTGTAATTGAAGACCATAGTTTGGTGGTTTCTTCTCTAGGGGCCGCATGATTCACAATCTAAATAAATAATGTAGTAATGGAGCCACCTAAATTACAGACCCAAAACAGAAATAGATTTGAAAAAGCAGTGCACTGACTGAACAGATTTGATCCCTGTAGAGGTTAATAGGTTTGTCACCACTTGGCATAGGGTGGATCAGGTTGAGACCTTTTGTTGGTGGTGGTGATGAGGGGGGTTGGATTGTTAGATAACTTAATATAGATTCTTAGTCAAATGCCAACCCTTCTGGCTTTATTAGGCTTTTATAATATAAATGTTGATCATCCTTTTTGTCACAATTACTTTTACACCGTTTTCTTGAATCTGTTTGAAATGATTTTTGAACTTCACACATGACCAAACTGAAAAGTTTTTAATAACTGATGTTAATCATCAACACAGACTGTACAGAAATATGCACAAAAACCTTTAAAAATTTCACCATTTGAAAGAACATCTGTTAAACACAGCTGTCTCCTCCATCTGATCTTACTAATTTGATCTTAAAGCTCAGTTGTTAAGGACCTGATTGAATACTCCTAACCACATTAAATGCAGAGAGTGTTTTCTTTTTCAAGGAAAGCCATCAGCGGATGAGTGTGGGGCTTTGTTGTGTCGTGTGGGGTTTAGGCACCAGGCTGTGGTCACCAGCTTCTGTTGACTCCACCCTTTGCTTCCTTATCCACGACAGATGTGACTGACTGTCTGAGACTGTGAATATATATATGGCAACTCCCCAGTGGTCCATTAGGAAATTCAGCTGTAAACCCCCACTTTAGCTCATAGCCGGACTTGTCTGGAACCTAAAGATAATGAAGAATAAACCTGTTGCTGGTGATTCTGAAGATGGTGCTAACTTCTATTTATTCAAATGTAACCAAAGTATCCTTCAATCAGGATTTTTCCAAACAATTTATTTTACTAATCTTCAAGATAAAATTGTTAAAGGACTATTTCAAGTATTTTTAAATTGTGGCGTTTAATCTATTTTAGGACATCTACATATTCTTTTTAAAACTATTTTACCAAAACAAGGAGTTTGTTGCTCATAAGGGACATGTAGCGTTTGCATGCTCAGCAAAATGCAGAAATGTTTGATTACAAAAAGAAACTTAACAGACAGGAGAATTGAATCAATTTATTCATACGAGCCACAGCTGAGACTCCCCAGAGCAAAGTAATTTCTCTTAGCTTGAGATGAAATAAAATAGCTGCTTGGTTGCCTGTTTGGGAGCCCTTACAGCCCTTTCTGCCAGGGGAAACCTGAGCCTGTTGCCACACAGTAAGGATTGGGCAGTTGAGACCAAATTATCTCTACATGTCCCAGTCTCATCTCTGATGGTTACTCAGTGGTCTTAGCCACCTCTTTCTTTTGTTTGGCAAAAACGCTGAGAAAGGCCTACAGTTTTACCCTGAGGCTCCACCTTTCATGTTGTGCATTGTTTTTATTTATTTATTTATTTTTTAAACTGTTAGGGAATGGCTTTCCAAATAATCATTTAAAATAACTTGTGAAAATCACTTTGTCTTTTAATTTTTTTGATGAAAAAGAAAATAATGCAATGTCAGTGCAGCCTTTATTTGAATCATAATTTATTTAATTAACAATACCACACTTAACAATGGAAAATTACAGAACCAATATTGTTTCCGAACTTTTTTATGTTTCAGTTCATAAATGTTAATGATTTAAAAACAACAAGGAGGTATCATTGACCCCCTGTGCAGTCTTGCAGATATCTTAAAGATTTTATTGTACTGTCAGATATGTAAAAAATAACAAAAAACAAATAGCGTCAGAATGAGTCAATTGCATTATCTTTTAGTAAAGAAGCACCATCAAAGGTTATTTTGTTGTAGTCCTGCCTGCACTATGTGTTATCTTACAACCTTCTCACCCAAATGCTCTACTGCTTTAATCGTGTCTGAGGCACAAGCTGTGTTCCACAAGCTACAACTTTTAGAAACCGCATTAGTTTTTTAATGAGACTTAATGTTTCTTTTCTGATTGATATCTTCTACTAAAATGAATGTACTAAATGGCACAGGCAGGTTACGGAAGCTAGATCGGATTTTTATTGGATTTGATAATAATGTTACAAATATAGAAATGTGCCAGCCTTAACCTTTAACCTCACCATCTGGTTCCATGAGCCAATCACAACATTTTTAATGGCATTTAGTGCTTTGTGTCTACATCTCATGAAGATCAACGCTGGGAGTTAGTTGTCATTAAAACCACAGCGAGCAAGCAGTTAGCCATTTAAAAATAGGGAGGAAAAGGAAAATACTTAGGGTTGCTATTTTTCAGTTTGCTTTTTGCCAGTGTGTCTTGTCTACTGAATAAATCTCAAATAGACAGGAACTCACTGTTTCAGTTATTGAGTCATAGGAAACTGCACTATATAAATGGCTTCCAGATATTTCCATGGTTAATTACCTGCTGTGAATGAACAGAGGGGAAACTTTCTAAACTTGTTTTGCCTGCTGTTTTCAGGAATCAGGGTTTTTCCCTAAAAAGAATAGATCAGGCATTGTTATTTGATAATAGGATCACTTGGACACTCTGTCTTTACAGTCTATAGTGAAGAGGTATATATGCAGGATGTGCACAGTCAGCAACCGAATCCCCCAGGACAGGAGCACAAAGGTTATGGGAAACAGGTGTGGCTGAGTTTCACCACTCACTCTTATTTGTCTGTCTTTTCAGCTGTGGGATGGGGACACAGTCAGTTGTGTGCACTGACCCACCCCCTACCACCCAAGTGGGAGATTATTAACACCCACCAGTCAAATACTGGGCTGTGTTATCTGTAGGATTGTCTCATCTATAAGTACACAAAGAACGGTGACATGCATTATACCGAAGCAAAGAGAAACAAACTTCTGTTTGCATCCCTCGTGGACTATATGTCCAGCCTGGATATTGCATCAATGCCACATGCACCTACATCCTTCTTCACATCCCACCAGCACAGTGTTTTTTTCAGGAGTCAAACCTGTGATGTGCTCAGAAAAGAAAATACTTTTTTTTTTTTTTCTTGTTTATCTGCTTCTTTAGTTGATCTAATCCTCATTATGTGTGTATTTTTTCTATTTCATAAATAAAGATCAATAATCTCAAACAGACAAATAAATTGGCAACAGAAATGCCGAAAGCATTGGAGGTGCATCTCAGGATCTTAACCATAATGAGCAGGAAATGTTCACTGCATGCATTATTTAGATAATTGATTTGCTGATGACTGGTTACAACTGTGTTGCTTTACTGATGGCAGGGCTTTAACATTGCTGTATGTCAGTTGGAAATATTCATAATGACTTAAAAAAACAATGTAAGATTGCTTTTTAAAACAGATTAATATTGATAATTGGTTAATCTGCTCTACTGCAGAGAGAGTTTTATAATCGCTCACTTCTAACAAACTTGATAGTTCAGCATGGTTACTTTTTTTGCCTCTGCTTGAATTACAACTAAACAACTTTCCTGGTCCACGTGGGTTTCTAACAGAGTACTTCAGTTTAAGATATTGCTCAGATTTCATTACATTTTCAAGATGACGGTTTTGCAGCAGTTTAAAGGCATACTTACCCTAGAGCTTAGACCTGTTACACCCATAATACTTAGATTTGCACTGCACAAAAAAAAATATTTGTCTTTTACAGCTAAGTGAGCTTCATGTAATTGATCCCAGACACGTAACCTGAGTTTTTTTGTGTAGATTTATTTAGTTTTTGCGCGAACTGTTCCTATGTGAACAAGAAGTGGGAGGAAATTCTATAATTACTCATTTGAAAAGAAGTGTTGACACCTTTGACTAAAGTATGACAGTTGTATAAGATGTCAGCATCATCATAAGCAGAGCAGCTTGCGAAATCTTTTGAATTGGTACATTATTATCAAGACTTATCTGTGCCTTTTCTATAAGATCATTATGGATGTGTTCCTGTCAGTTGGGACTTTTTGAACAAAGGTCTTTAGTGACCTGGTCAGTGACCAAAGTCACTTTTCTCTCTCTGTTCATGCTGGGTGGTACATAGAAATTCAGATTACCTTTTTAATCTGACAGAAAAAGGGTGAAAGTATGTGCCTGGATAACTGGGTGTGCTGGGAAAATTGACTTCCAGGCAATCAAGATTTTAGGGATACCACAGTGAGCAAACTGCTTACTGTTTTCATTTACCACTGGATCAGTACATAGGCCAGGCTTTACTTCCTCCCACTGTTGTGAAGTTTTGACTACTGACATCTAGGGTTGCAAAATTCTGGGAATTTTCAAAGTTGGAAACTTTCCATGGGAATTAACGAGAATATATGGGAATTAACCAAAAATTGACTAGATTTAGGTTTATTCACTTAACAAGGAACTTAAATATAGTTGAGGAAAGTATATTGTAGCATAATCTTGGCTAAAACAACCAGATTTAATGCAAAAACAGTTGAATATCTATGTCATTCAATCACATGCACACAGCACACTGCAGGGTTTTCGAGGCCACACCCCCTACATGCACTGTGCGTTCACCCATCACATGAACTGGGGATTTCTTCAACCCTGGAGTACTGAGGCCACACTTGAGCTTACAACTACATAAAGCCAAGTAAGTTTTGATAATATTATGGGGTAAATATATTTTATGCATCAAATGTAAAATATTATGAAGAAAACTCCAGTTGTTAACTATATATCTGTTCATGCCGTTGCATTAGTGGTTTTAAAAGCTTTTTTGTTATCTTATTTTACAGAAAAATGCCACGTTTGCTATCCGATGTGCGGAAGCATTTCACACAAACTAATGTTGAAGGAAAGTCTTTGTATGCGTGTAAATATTGTGCAAAGACATACGTAAATGCTACAATAATGCAGCAGTGTATTAATTGCCAAAGTTTTCCTCAAGGCTCAAAACATATAGTTCCAGAATTTCCCAGCTTAACTTCCCATGGAATGTTTCTAGAAATTTATCAGAAATGTTCCTCCCCTGTGCAACCATACTGACATCCAGGGCAGCAATGCTGTTTGCTTGCAACGCCAAAGCGGCCTCTGTTGTCGATATTGTTTTGATAGACCAGAGAAAATATATAAGGAAATTAGGGCTGGACGATATGGCCAAAACTTGTATCACGATATATTTAATTTCGGTCGATGCGATAGAATTCTGTTATCGATATGAACAAAAATAAAAACCTCAGAAAAACTGCCAAAAATGCCCACAACAGATGCTGTAAAACTAAAAATTATTTTGCCAAGTTTATGAAACTCCTTCAGTAAAACATTTTAGAAATAAAAAATGTACATTAAATTAATGTTCACCTTTTATTTGTATCTAGCAAGGCTGAATCAGCCTTCAAACAAAGCAATTTAAAATCACCATCAAAGGTAAAAAAAAAACTTTTACCATTCTCAATAATAACTTTAACTTTAAACTACAACACAGGCTTATTATGTTATTCTTAAAGATTTAAACAAAGGTGCTTCAACTAGGCTTAAAAAGAAAAGTGCTCAGAATTGCTACAAAAAAAAAACTGAAAAAAAGAGTGAGCAATAATTGGTGCTTCATCTTCTGATTCTGCATATTCTATGAGTGTAAATGCTTCAGATGCACTGTTGCCTGATCAGCAAAAAATAATAAAATAAAACTAAATTCTAATGTCAATATTTTCTTTATTTTTTAGTTTAATTTTATTAGGTGTAATTTCTTTTTTTAATTAGGAGTCTGGATAATGTCAACACTTTTAACTTTTTAAATACTTTTGTTCACACTCTTAATGAATAGACATTAATATCCAAAAGTCTCCAATAATAACAGAAAAGGCCACTAGATCTGTTGTTAGTCGCATAAAAAAAGAAAAAAGTCGCTAGAGGGGAGTGAAAACAAACAGCACAAAGTCGCTAAGTTGCCGACACTGAGCCAAACCACTTCCGTACCATCGAGTAAGTCTTTACTCTCTTATCAACTATTTTGTCTGCTTTCTCTTCGCTTGTAGAAGCTTGTTCAGTCACGTTTGCATTACAGACATGAGCACTCATTTTGTAGCTAAAACTAGCAGCGTTGGAGATTAGCCTAGCCTAGCTTTCTACCTTGCGCTGAGCACAGCCAACTGCTGCTGGGCTTATTTATTTATTTATTTATTTTAACTGCTGCTGGGCTTGGTCGGGGCTCATTGGTCAGGCTCTGTGTCTGTGGTGTACGTCATCACTTGCGTAGCCAATATGTTGCAGCTCTTTCTGTTCGGCTTGAACGGCTATTATGGGCGTAGCATTAGACAGCTCTTAAAAGCTAAGTTGACCAAAGTCGGAAGACTAAAACTATTACTTCTTTGCATGAGATGTCTATTACTGAATATGTATTAAATAGGCATAAAAGGAAAAATGAGCATGGCAAGCATCTGTATGAGGCTGAATGGTACAGTTGTGTACTTATCCCTGCCCATGTGCATGTCTTATCTTTGTAAAAGTAAAACATAATGTTGATCCCAATAATGGTACATACATAGGGTTTGCATTGTTGGCAGGAAGGAGTGTTGCAAAAAATCTAAAATTGGACAATCATGAGAATAATTTCAAAGGAAAACACTTACATTCCCTATGGGATCTCTGTAACATGAGAAACTATGTTTGTATTATATTAGATCTGCCCTAATGAAAGTACAGTAGCCCATTTAGATCCAGGCGAGGACAGTGGCCTCTGTGTTCATTCCAAAACCTATTCA
Organism: Rhadinocentrus ornatus; assembly: GCA_037177495.1. Taxonomy (NCBI): domain Eukaryota; kingdom Metazoa; phylum Chordata; class Actinopteri; order Atheriniformes; family Melanotaeniidae; genus Rhadinocentrus; species Rhadinocentrus ornatus. The sequence continues at coordinate 12,778,275 of JBAMHW010000009.1, read as the reverse complement.
CTTTTTGTGAAGCCCCCACTGCCTAACAAGGACCAGATCTATTGCTGTTCCACTGAAGGATGATTATACTAGGTTATATTTCTTTATTTATTTGTTGGTGATTGAGTCTCTTGGCAACTTTCAGGGGACAAAGTCATTTAAATATGGTAAAAACAATCTTTGAAACTAAGCAGAAGCCATTGAGATGGGAGCTTATGGGTGTGATTGTTGTAAAGTAAAATAAATCAAATACCTAGATTAAATATAAGAGCAACATAATATAATCATGTGTGATGCATTTGCAATGATTACTAGTCTGTGTTAAACTTGGATGTAGACTTTACAAATACTGTAAATAAATGACACAGATTAGTTAAATAGATAATAAACCTTCCAAGCAACACCACGTGGTGTAGCTTGTAGCCATATCAGCTGTGTTATGTCTGGATACCTGGCCAGCTGTGAAAGACAGTGCTACAAACAAGTCAATTTACAATAAGTGACCAAACAACACTGGTCAGCCAGTAGAGTTTTAATATTAACTCATCAATTGTTAAGCTCTCAAAATGTTCTGGCACAGCTTCACTCCCAGCATGTAAGGGAGATGCCTCTGCACACCCATGGTAATGAAGGAGAAAATGAAATGTACGCTCGCAAGCTAGAGTCATTCATTCTAATCCAACGTGCTTGTCAAATTAAGTAAAGATGTTCTCACAACCTGCGAGCTGTCTTTGCTGACTCATGTAGACATCACTGGCTTTTTAATAGGAATAACAAAGTGGTTCAGATGAGGATAGTGCCAGTGAACCACTGCATGTTCTATGCTCCAATTTCCAATTTGGATCATCCGGATGAAATTTGCTTGGTTGGTCCAACGTATCCTGTTCCAGGATGTTGGCAACAAACACCAAGTTCAGAAGCGGCGTTGGAAACATAAAATGTAACATGCTGCTTCTGTGACACTTCTATTGTATTCTATTATTATTTGAAATTTTGCAGACGCTTTTATCCAAAGCGACTTACATCTGAGAGTAAGAACAACACCGGCAAGAATTCAAACAGGGTGCAACATCATAATTAAGTATTAGTCAGAGTCGAGTTGGACCCAGGTGATGTCATGTAAACAGCTAGACGCTAGTGCATGCAGCATATTCAGTACTGAGTTGAGCGAAAGAGCTGGACCAATCTTTCTAACTCATTCCAACGAGTAGAAGAGTTAAGCTAAGTGCGGAAATACTCCTTAAACAAGTGAGTCTTTAGTTTGCTCCTAAAAGTGGATAAACTCGGACGGAGTGTGGTAGATCGTACCATCACCGGGGAACAGCAGAGGAAAAGAGTCTAGCTACAGATTTGGCGCCATGTTGTGGTGGGAGCACTAGGCGTCTTTCACCGGCAGAGCGTAAATGTCGAGGTGGAGTGTAGCTTTGGATTAAGGAGTGAAGGTAGACAGGAGTCGTTTGGGTTATTGTTTTGTAAGCCAAAAGCAGACCTTTGAATTTGATGCGTGCTGCAACTGAAAGCCAGTGAAGAGCGATTAGTGGAGCGACGTGCTCTTGTGGGCTGGTTGAAGATCAGACGCGCTGCTGCGTTCTGGATCATCTGCAGATGTTTAACTGAGCAAGCAGGCAGGCCTGCCAGTAAGGAGTTGCAGTAGTCAATGCGTGAAATAACTAGAGCCTGGACCAGGAGCTGGGCCGTGTGATTTGTCAGGTAGGGTCTGATCTTCCTGATGTTGTAGAGAGCAAATCTTTGTGTGTTGCAGTTGTGTCATGGTGTTTGTATTTATTTTGCATATTCACTAAGTCCTAATTAGGGATTTACCTTTTTTTTTCTTTCTTTTTTTTATCTGATACCGACTCCGATATCTGCAGATACTGACTACCGATCCCTTACCTGTGATATTTTTATTAGAGGGCTATTAAATTAAATTTATATTTATTATAGGCTGTGATTAGGCCTGTCACGATAACAAATTTTGCTGTCTGATCAATTTTCTCAGAAATTATCTCGATAAGCGATAATGTTGTCATTTTGAGACCATTTTCAACTAATATAATGATAATGCCATAATAATGCAAGTACACCCTTT
>JBAMHW010000009.1:12749963-12775110 GCA_037177495.1 Rhadinocentrus ornatus | reverse complement strand
CTAGACTAGAGAGATCACTTTGCAAGAAACCAAAGTGTTCAGTCGAGATACTTCATAGTGAAACCTGTTGTCATACACAGTATAGTAAAGTAAGATAGAAAAAAGAACTAATGAAAATTATTGCAGCCGGCAAACTTATCGCCCTCATTTTTTCTTACTGTGCAATTAATTGCCTTATTGCTTATCGCGATACACATTATTAGCTGTGATGTGTGATTTTGTTGTTCCAGTCGTTATTAACACATGAAATCAATGATTGCCACAGAACTTTTTAAAATTATTGATTAGATAAACAAAGAATTTCTATTGAAAAAAATCTTGAAATTGGACTTAAAGTGAGCGCTTTCCACAACGGACAGGGGGCTGTTCATTCAAGACTATAAATTCTAATACTGTTATTGCAGTGGCTCTCTGGCTTTCTTTTGCAAATTCCTCATGTTTTTTTTTTTTAATCATTTGCCAGTGTAAGTTTCTGCGATTCATTGCACTTTTCTTTTAAGGCAACAAACTCCTCATGTTCTTTCACTTGATTGCAACCCAAATGCTGTATAAGTTTACTGGTAGGGCTTCATGATATCAAGAAAAAATGTGATATGCCATAACACCGTTGAAAGTTGTGATGACGATGTGATAAATTAAATGATAAAGCTGCTGCTTTGACGTTTTCTCATACGGAGCTCTCCTGGTAAAACTCTGATGCACCGATGTCTGCTGAACTTTATAGCTTGTGCTAAAATAAAGTTAGTAATTTTGCGAGCAGCACAAAAAACAGATCATGTACTGCAAATACATAAATATTGTGTTATGAATGTTAAACATTGAGTTAGGAAACTGTCTTCTGATTGGGTTCTAACTGAATAAAACTTCCTTTCTAGCATCATATCAAAAAAATCATGCCAATAATCCACACAGCATTTAATTTCTGCCCCTATTCCCTGGTCTTAAATGATGCTATTCTTTCACGGTTTGTGAACATATGAACAAAATAATATTGGCTTCCCATCTTTGAGTATTTAGCATTTTGTGCACCCACTAAAATACCACAAACCCCCACAACAAGCGATAACGAATCCCACATAGCAAAACCGGATGCTGAAGGAATGTTTTTTTTGCTTCGGTACACATCGGCAGACATTGTCCTTCAGAAGTCCTACAGCATAGCTATAGTTGACTCTGATGAGAGGTTGCAACCTCTCGTGACACTGTATATGTCAACACTATTGATCTTTTTCTTTTAAGGACTGATGTTTTAATCAAATGTGACTCAGATGAGAAGGGCACGCAAGTCCACATCTCTATGGGGGAGCAAAGAGAAAAAGGGTTTGGAGAGGACAGTGACATGTGAAAGAGGCCCGACTGCCCCCTTTTTAAAAGCCTGTCAGCCTGTGTTTGTCTCCACCATCAATTAGCCCACTAAAAAAGCCTAGCACCCTCACAGGATACAATGCTAGGAAGGAAGGGGGTAGATTAGAACTGGAGTTGGGACTAATGTTTTTTTCACGCTGCACAAATATTTCTTGCGATAAAGGCATGCCATAAAACATGCAATGCACCACTTGTCCATTCCTGTTTCTGACTGATTAAGACAGAGTTGTAGATCTCAGGAAAATAGAGTAAAAGACTGGGAGGCCCGTGTTGGATATATAGTCATTGTGCATTGTTTTTTTTGTTTTTTTTTCTTTCTTTTTCCACCCCAGGCTGCTGCTTTAGAAGCAAACAATGCCAAACAAATAGTTCTGTTTGGAATGCTAACCTCATTCGTTTTGCTGTCTTTAACTCTGACTCCTAGTCAGACCTTAGTGATAAGATCCCTGTTAAATAGGAGTTTCTTAATTGTCTCACAAAGCGTAGATTTTGTTAGCAATAGTCACTGTTCTGACTTTAAACCATGAGATATTACTGTCATTATTGAATGACTGCATCCAAAGATTCTACTGAATATCATTCTACATTCACAGATTAATTTTGTGTGAAGTTTGCAGGGTTTGCTGATGCACTTGTTAAATGCATGTCAATGAACATTTTCAAAATGTGACCTTGGTAATCACATGGCGGTTGAATAGTCAGCCACTATATCCATTGGTCTACAATCAACTTCAAAGCCTGTAAGAAGTATGAATTACTGCTCTCATTAAAGAGTAATGAGATCCCGCCCTTCAACTTGACTGCCTCCTACGCTCACTTGAAAATTACTGAAAAAGAGAAGAGATTTAGGACTACGTGGTGCACACGTTTGTAGCTCACCATAGAGGAGAATAATATTCACAGCCAAACCCACCTTATGCCTGCTCAGGGTGCACAAAAATTGTATTCCTGTTGGTCAGACCACCTTCTTTAGTGTGATCTTATCAAAGTGTAATCAACTTTGAAGTAGTGGTTTAATTTGCAAACTAAGTTTTTAATCACTATCAAGTAAGAATGTAGATGTATGGGAAGCAGTCAAATCAAGAGGGACAATCACATATTTAAAAATTTCTCCTTAATTCCAGATTCTAATTCCAAGTAAAAAATACATGTGTGGACAGAAGACAGAAGTAAGAGAGAAAACTGAGAGAGAAGTAAAGTCTTTTTCACACAGCTGGTTTAAGTTCAGACTTTTGCGCCTTCATTGCACCTCATCAATCCGTTGGTGATGAACAGCAACAGGAGCCCGACCGATATGGATTCTTTGAGGCTAATGCTGATTCCAATTTTTGGCAGAAAAAAATTCTGATCACTGGCTGATAAATTTGTATTAATATGTATTTATATGTATGATTACAATTTCTTTTATTTGATTTATTTTAAAGTTGCATTGTGAATTTTTCTTTCTATGGAGCATGCGTTAATATAGCTACCAGTTGTACTGATGAATTTGTCTTTGGATTTAGACCATAGGTGTATGGCTGACCATAGGGCGGCGTGGCTCGGCAAGGTAGAGCGGTCGTCTTGTAACCCTACGGTTGCCGGTTCGATCCTCGGCCAAGTCGACTTCATGTCGAGGTGTCCTTGGGCAAGACACCGAACCCCAAATTGCTCCTGATGGGTCGTGGTGAGCGCCTTGCATGGCAGCTTCTGCCATCAGTGCGTGAATGTGTGTGTGAATGGGTGAATGTGATGTACAATGTACAGCGCTTTGGATAAAAGCGCTATATAAATACGGACCATTTTATTCTATAAGTATTTAAATAAGTGAAGTTATTGGCAAAACATTATTTAAGCAGCCCTTTAGTGTTTCATCACATTTTCTCTACTCCATTATTTTCTTGGGCAAGTCTGAAGTCATGACTCATTAGAACCTAAATTAAACCCAGAGACGTTATATTCTCAGATGTCAAAACATTTCATTTTTAACAACGTTGCATTTCAAATATTTAATGGTCACAAATAGTCTGGCACTTATGTTACTCTACAGCAACTAAAACAGTGAGTTGCAGTTGCAGCCTCAGGGGCGTTCAAGTATGTTCTGACAAAGTAAAGCTAAGAGTGGCATGACATTGTGACAGCTGGTGAATAAAGTTATGTTCATCATTTTAACTTTTCCTCTCCTCTGCGTTCACATTGCTCTTTCTCAACACACATCTGACGGAGTAATTAACAGTCATTCTGTACTCTAAAATATTTTGTACACTTAACGTTATTTCTGCAGCCATTTACTGGCTTTCAAGCTGTTAGCTATGGTGGGTTGGCATAACTATTGCCATATTATTGCTAACATAAACAGACAGGGAGTAACTTAAGCTAGGTTAGCACAATTGCAATGTAAAAGAAAGCGTAACTTACAAAACAAAGCACAGGTCATTAAAATGAGACATGGCAAACAGAGTTAAACTGAAACTGGGGACACGTTGAGTCATTCTTTATTTCACAACGTTAGAAATGTACCTGTCGTAGTACTGTACTGTAGTGTAGTGCTGTCTGGCTGTAGCTACTGCAGTAGTTACTGACAGTGGTGAGGACTGAGGATTGAATGGAGTCAGAGCTCAATTTAGTGGACAAACAGCACAACGACATTATTTTGCCCGACTCTGATACTTGACTTTTAATGTTTTATTAGAAATTAAGAGTATATTGGCGTTTAATCTGCAAAACTCCAGCCAATTATAATTATTTTGAAAAGGGCTATGATCGGTCGATTTAATTGGCCGGGCAATTAATCGGTTGGGCTCTACCTTCGTGCCATGATTAAAGTTAGTTCTATTAAAGTTTCTATTGTTAGCTCTATTAAAGTTAGTTCCAAATTCAGCTGAATTGGTTGAAAAAATGTAAGCAAATGTTAGAAATATGCTTAGTATTAAGGTTGGTTAAAGAATCCCAAAAGTAGCATATTATTAACCCAGATCACCCAAATGAAGCTCCAGTTTTGGTTCATCAGGATTTTTGAGAAAAGGTTACAGTTCTGTGAGACTGAAAACGAATTTCACTTTTCACTATCAGTGTGAGCCGTTAGCGCTGTTGCACTGGCCAGTCAACAGCTCCCGCAGGCTCTGGCAAGCTGTGGCGACTCGCGGCAGGTTGTGGCAGCTGCTGGAAGTGTAAGTCGCTGCTTGTATAATTTGAGTTGCTGTCTGTCGCTAGATGAGGATCAGCAGGTTAGGAATAAAGTCCAGTGTTGCTTTTACACCCCTCAAAAGCACAAATCTGTCCCGTTGCAGGAATATATAATCAAAAACTCTGCAAAAGAACAGAAGTCTGAAACTAGCAAATTTACACCATGTAAGTTTACATAGGTTCGTATGCGTTGGTGGGCGCAGTTTTCTATGCCTGCAAGGCGAGGACCCCTCTATTTGCATCTGGATGGAGGGGGCTGTGAGGTTTTTTAACATTTTCTTGTGACGTAGAAAAGCACCAAGTACGGTTCAAGTATGTCTCTACATCACGAAAACAAAACATGGCTTTACCCTGTAGGGGGCGTTATGAGCCATTTTTGACCCACAAAATCACATTTTTTAAGAAATTAAAAACTGACTAATTTTATCTACAGTATAAGAGGTTTTCATCAGAATTAGGTAGTACTATATTGTTTACAGCTAAAAAAAACACACACATTTTAGGGTGCACTACCCCTTTAAGAATAGTTGTATTCTTAGAACATGATGCATGAAAATGACCCAGCCAGTCACATTTATATTTTCTAACATATTTTTTACACTTGTTCCAGTCTCCTCTTATGCCACCTCCTTTCGTTTATTTCCCTCTCTCAATAACTGCCTTATTTATTGCTTTGTGTCCTTATTCATCCTCCTTGCCCAGCTTCTCCTTGCTTTAGTCCTAAACCACATTCCCTCCTGCACAGATCTCTTGTCTGCATTCTTCTCTTGTGAGGTCTTCACATCAGTCCCTTGTGAGTGCTGTTTGACATGATAATCTATGCAAGGAGTTTGTCTACATGAACCTGACATATTGTCTATTTTGTTACTGCTTGTGAATGTCTCGGGCTGTGGTCTCTCTCGCGTCTCTCACAGGTCTGACATGCACTGCAGGCACTGGGAGGATCCAAAGTCAGGAGACAGTTTTCTCCTGGGGAGCTTAGGGCCAAAGCTGGGTCAGGTCTGGGTAGGTGGAGATTTTGGCTCATTGAGTGGCCGATGCAGAATGTTTTAGCCAGTTGCCAGGCAAAAAGGAAGGTTTTGATTTACCATTGCGTCTTTCAAGCAGCTTGTCGCAATTAGTGATGTCAGGAGGGAAAGAAACAAATATGAGGCATTTCTTCAAAGAGCAACCATTTCCTTCCCATGAGTTCATTTTTTCCTCAGGTTTCTCAAGGAAAAGGGGGTAAAAGTGCAGCCTAGTTGTTGTTGGTCTGAGCTCTTTTCTGTGAACTAAGCATTATAATGTCCAGGAAAATGCACATTTTCTCATGCTTTCTAATGTTTTTGTGTTTACTGTGTAAGATGGATAACCAGTAATAAATATGGTGACATTGCTGAGCTGTGTCTCTGCTCTGCAGCAGTATGCTTATTTCTCAGATGAAACTGCAGGACAGCTTTGTTTAACGCACTGCTTATATTTCATTTGCCTGCAGTATTTTAGATAATATGTCACAGTGCTCTCGTTTGTGAGCCCTAGCTCTGTTCTTCATACTTGCTGCTAGCAGTGCCAAGTTTCCCCACTCTCCTCCTGGCTGTAGGTATCCCATGCAGAGGCCATCTGTCTCTCCCCCCTAATGGTAAGGGTGGAGTCCTTTTAAAACACCTCCCCTCTATCCCCTCTTCTCTCCTTTCTCTCCTTCTTGTTTCCAAATGCTTTACTGTAAAACAAACAGAACATAGCGTGGATGGAGTCTAGTTTCTCTGTGTGCTTTGACAGGCCTGAAAGCTGACACACCGAGACAGACTCACGACGTACGGCAGCAGTTGGAGCAGCGTGTCAGGTAGCTGTAGTATGTAAAGCATGTTGACGAGAAGTTTAGTCTGAGACACGTGTCTGCAAACATCAGTACAATGTCATGCATGCCAGACATGTTGGTTTACTACTCGGACAACCAATCATGCAACCATTTGTGTTCCTGTTATAGATGCATTTTAAATATTTTGAATGGCTGTCTAGCTTTTGTCATTCAGATATAGATTCATCAGGTTTTTTTTTTGGTTTTTTTCCCTAACCAAAAAGACAACTAAGTCGTACAAATAGTTTGACAACAAACAGCTGTTGTGTCAGCTCGAATGACCGTGGACTGGAGAATGCATAAGCCACACAACCCTGACCCTGATTCTCCCCCCACACCGGTGTACTCAAAGGACTCAAGGAAGCAATGCAAACATAGGGTAACACATGCACTGGAAGGCGCATTATTTTACAAACGTCTTTTCCTAAATGTCTTTTCAACTGGATTACTACTAAGGGTGGAGTTTAATAAGTAAAGGGTAATGGGTTAACAGTCTGATACACAGCAAAGACAGAAACAGACAAAATATTTAAAAATGTGGATCTGCAGGGAGAAGAAAACAAACAGGAAAGCCCAAATGTGATGCTTGAGCGTTGAACTTCACAACACAATTCTCAACGTATTTAAGCTTGAGCAGCTATTCAAGCAGAAAGTTTGACTCTCCCCCACATGGTCACAACTTTTTTTTTTATTTTGGAAGAGAGATATTCTGTGTGTGTGTGTGCATGTGTGTGTGTAATCACTGAAATTACAGGGGACGTAATGGAGCACAGGGAGTCTCGGCCTCCTTGGCTATATTGCTCACAAACCATGATAGCATTGCTGTGGCTTACCACTCACATTCATGCCAAAGACTTGAAATACCAGTCAGCAGCCCACTTTTATAAGCTTTACTCCATACACATCCGAGACTACGTACAAAGTTGAAATTTATAGCTCCCAAATATAGTTTACTCTCACTACAACCATGTAAAAAAAAAAACTGAGTAGGAGATGTACTGTTTGAATATTTTGAATGAAATCAACATTCATCAACATCTGACATTTTTTCTAAGAAGCACACATTAATTTATAAGGTTTAATATGAATATACTCAGCAATTAAGTCTGGAGCTGAGTTGTAAATCTTAGCACAGTCTCTTAAAAATAAGCATGTGTTCATATCAGTGAGTCATATCTATGATTATTCCCATGAAAAAAGAGGACAAAAACAGACTTGGAGGGATTTTTATTTTCATCCCGAGCAGTAGCCCCAACCTGCAATTTAGGATTTATTTCAGGTTAGTTTTCCAAGATACGGTCTCTCACACCAAGCTGGAAGTTTTTGTTTGTTGTGCTTGAACCACGTAGCACATCTGTCAGCAGTGATGTGTAGATTACTAGGAGTTGGAGTCTTTGGCAGTCATACAATATGACTGGGATTGTTCTGATCCAAATCAGAATAGTGTCTTGATTCAAAACTACATAAAGAAAGGAGTATTATTAATCGACGCCTATGTAGACATCTTTTGTTTAATCCTTTTTTTTTTTTTTTTTTTTGCACCAAAGTAGTGTGTCTAAGGAAGTTTTTTAAACAGAGATGCACCCACTAAAACACGCTGATTAAATCCTTTCCTATTGTCAGTGGTAGTGCGTTACTGTTTACCATTAATGCTCTGGGAGGTACAACTTATCTGACCAGTAACACTACTACCTCCCAGCAGACAAGCCTGTAACTATGACAACGTTATAATTTTTAATGGACCGCAGATGTCAGCCCTACACAGTGGGGCAGAAAGTGAGCTGCCAGCTGTCTTGCAGACAAGTTAAATTGATCTCGTCTTGTCTTTTTTTTTTTTTTTTTCAACGAGTTATTGCTGTCAGTTTTAAAGTGCTCCCTGTGAGACGTTACAGTAAATAAAAATGAATAAAAGTAAACTGTGTCCTCTCTTGTTGGCCCAACTCCATCACGGTCAGTGAAAATCAGCATGTGCACCCGGATGTTGTTTCCATCAATGTCATGCCAAACGATGATCTGGATTGGTCACAGACCTTTCTTTTCTTTTTCTTTTTTTGTAATTTAAGGGAGTATTTAAAAGTATTTTAGCAGTTGATTTCCACTTCTTTTACAGTCCATTAAACTGTAACCATCTATCCATTCTCTGTATCTGCTTTACCTTGTTGAGGACCGCAGCCTAAATGAATGCCAGTCCATCACAAAACTGTATCTATACAGATCACTGTCTTACATTATTATGCTTTAACACACAATCCCACTAATTCCACTTTACGTTTTAATATATATTTTTTTCTATTCTGGGACTACTGCTTTTCTTCTCATACTCCTTGTTTTTGGCATTCAAATGGCTATAAATGTTCAAAGCCAAGCCTCTATGTAAGACATTCAAAAAACCTGTGGTTGGGCCCTGAGTCAAATTAGGGTCCTCATAAAAAACAGGAATAAAAATCTTTCATCTTGTTCCAGAGATTTTTTTCATGGTTTCTTAAAAGTTGCTCTGATAATTAGCAAGAGGAACAGTCTGAGTGTCCTGTGGTGAAAGTGTGCAGCTCGGAAAGCAGAACACACACACAGAGGAAGTCTGATATCAAATAAATGTTGTGACCATGGGAAGACTTGAATAATGTTGCTGCAGATATCTATCTTTACAGGTAGATATTCTGTAACATGCTCAGATAGTCTATTCCAAAGTCTCTTTTTGCAGTTGTAATGCTGATCAGTACTCCACAAAAGACAAACATTTTGTCCCCATTAATCCCCTTCTCACCTCAAGTAAATTTGATCTCATCTATCGAGATCACATCTCACTCTTTTTTGTTCAAAAGTATCCTCTAGTTTAATTACAGTTGCAGCGATGATGTTCTGTTATATATTTTTTAACCTAAATGCCATCTTTGTCCTTTTCTCTTTGCAGGTGTCAGCAGTAACCAGGTGGTTGTTTCTGAGAAAGTGAATGCAGTGCTGGGGAAGAGCATCACACTTGGCTGCAGAATAGAAGTAGGCTCTAACCTCAGTCTCACACAGAGCTCCTGGGAACGTCATCTACCTTCAGGCACTATTACCTTGGCAGTGTTCAATCCCGAGTACGGGACCTCATATTCTTCAGAACGCATCTCATTTGTTTCTCCTTCAATACAAGATGCCACCATTACCCTTGAAGGAGTTGAATTTGAAGATATCGGGACTTATATCTGCAAAGTGGCAACATTTCCTCTGGGCAACACTCAAGCATCAACTTTTGTCAATGTATTAGGTAAAGTATAAGTCTGCTTCTTCTTTCGTTACAGTTGTTCATCATATTGTCCTCAAATATCACTTTGAAAAGGACATTGTTTGTTGTGATTAAGCAAAGCTTAAGTGACCACTAAGTGTTGCTCTGGAGAAACAAACTGCTCCCTGAAGCCACCTAACATTTAAACCACTACCTGGAAAGACGCCATGCACATTTAATCACTACAGGAATTAACAGCTGCATGATGTGGTGTGGACTCACTTACCTCATTCAGTGAAAAATTACTATGAATATATGAATAAATGATCATACTATGCTAGCTTAAATGTTTCTATGAGTTTCCACGTTATCCTGTGTCCCCTTGTAAACTGGATGCAGAAAGTTCAAACTATCCCAGCTCGATACAACTTAGCTGTGCAACAAGTTAATTACAGAATGCGATGCAGAGTGAATCTTGTAATATCTAGTTGCATTTTACCAAGTTGCTTGAAAACGTTTTAGGTGTTGAACAGGTCTTTAAGCTACCTTTTTACCTTGTTTCCTCAAGACAGTGATGATTGTTGATAGATGTTCCTTCTTCCTTTTTGCTGAAAATGAAACACCACCAACTCTGCCATACTTGGCACAGTATGACAAATTATATTTTTTGCTACCTGCATTTTTGCATACCTGCACTTAAGCCCCATCAAATATTTGCATCCCTTTAATCAAATAGCCAGAATCACAAAAATAGATTATAAATAAAACCCACGCTGACATTCTGATGAGGATTTCCCTGTTTGATCCATACTCATTCTTTAATATATGGTTTATGCATCTATCTTTGAGAAAAAAAAAATTGTCATCTTAAGGACATGATAATACCTCTTCTCTGAGCACGAGGACCTTTCTCTGTGGTCAGCATAAGTTTCAAGTCTAAAAAGGAACCAGTGCTGAGAGTAGGATATTGCACTGTAGGCTGCAGCTTCTTGTCTTCCTCCAGAGACAGGAGGAGACTCTGGTGTCTAATGAAAGGTACATTAAGTGCTGCTGCAACAGACACAGTGTCTGAGACCTCACAGAGTTCAGTTGCATCTAGCTGTCTTGTCTTTTTTGGGCTCATAGAAACACACACCCATTTGCAAACACACTTTCTTTACAATTCAGATGTAATTAGGGTAGGAATGTAGTGGAAATACATGTTCTCTGCACTCTCATAGATATCGTGTACCACAGGGTGTTTATCTTAGAGAAATAGCATTACAATTAGAAGACGTAATGTCAGCAGGTTTATATCCCCAAATGGCCTCTTCATTTGCTTGGTTTTGACTCACATTTTAACATGACTTTCTGATCCCGATGAAATATTTACCCTGACTGTAACAAGGTGGCAGCAACCCAACCGTTTCTTCCCTGAGGAACTTTTTTTTTTGTTTGTTTGGTTGTTTTTTTTTATCTTTTTATGTGGATAATATTTTTATGAAGTTTTCTTCATTTTTTTCCTCCTCTTCTTCATTGCTATCTTTTTGTGAATCATGCAGCTTTTTTCTCTCTAAAAGATGTAAAAAGTGGCTCTTCCTGAACTGATTCATATACTTTATTGGCAGTCTGTCATTTACGATCGTCACAACATTGGCTTGTTTGGATACACCTTAAAACCCTTCAAAGAGACAGGAGCTAAAACAGAACATTCTGGAAACTGAAAATAGATCCTACAGTTAAAGTAGAGATGATCTAATTTTAGATCTTACCAAATTATGTAAACTGAATAAGATTATAAGCTGGAAAATTAACATGATCTTAGTTGATTTACAACTAATCTACCAAATATCATTGGTATAGTATGTATTGTATTTGCATATAATTTTTTAATATTTCAACTCAAAATTCCTAGTTTGATCCAAGTTTATACTTTAAGGTTTATGAAAAGCACATGATTGTGTTTTCATTCCTTTAAATCAGCGAAAGTAAAACAATTAAACATTCTAACCCATGAATAATAGACCAAAGTCACGGAACACATTGTAATGATTAACAGGTGCAGTGATCATTCACATCATGTCAGAAATCACACTCTTGATACAAACATCCACAATTGAGACAAAAACAGACAATATTAATACTGTATATAAGTTTTCCTGTTTTCTTTATTTCTTTCTGGGTTGGTCATGCATTACTCACAGGAAATGTTCAAACATTTAAGAAACAGTTTATCAGGAACTGGGTTGCAGCAGCATGTGTGAGGCAAAAGTAACCCGGGTAGGAAGGAAGGAACCAGCAGGCGAAAATATTAGACAAAGTGTATGAGCTACAATGACCTTTAGTTTTCTACTGCTGAGCTCTTGAGCTGAGCAGTTGACTTACTTGGAAACAAAACATGTAAACAGTTAAGTTTTAACAAGATAGATCACTGATTAGAAACTACTGCAGTTTTCAGTGTTTAAGCTCAAGGAATTTGATAAAACCTTAACTGCATTAGTTTAAGTCTCAGAGTTTTTAACTAAACCATCCAACTTTTTCTTTTTTATTAAGTTATTAACTGGAGTGCTGAGAGGGTTTTAAATTTCTTTAAATATGATGAGTGTCAGGGTCTCTATGCTATAAAAAAAAGGTTTCATTTCTGCTTTCAGTTAAAGTTATCTTGGACTTTCCCACAAGCTATAATTTGTTTGCATGTTGCTATAGATCTAAGATTTTGTTTTTGTAAACTATCAGCTTGACCTTGACGACAGATAGTTTGGCTGCTTCTAACTTGCAACCTCATTTCCACAAACTTTTTAATTTTTAATTTCCATTTAAGTGTTTTTCTTTTTGTCCCCTTTTTTCTCGTTTTCTTCTTTAAATGATGGGTGTTAAGATGATGCCAGACTCATTCCAAAACAGTAAAACTACCTGTTTTTACTCTGCTGATGTTAAATCTTGCTGGAAAAACTGTCCACATTTGATTCATGGTGAATGAATATCCAGTTAAATCTCATTTCTGCAGCTTTCCGCTCTGCTGTCAGTCCTCTGTGTGTATGTGGACCAGAAAGGGCCAATGCAGCCAGTTTGCTGAAAGAAAATCATTACTAGTTTCCTCTTTACAAATTTCCACTCTTCCAAAGGGTTTCCCTCCTTTTTTCATAGCAACTCCAAATTATCACGTCTATCTGATTTAGTTATTCAGATGTTTCAGCCGACTCGCCTCCTAACATAGAGCAGCTACTGTTTAAAAGAGCCCTGCATATAGGGGCACAGGGAAGTCTGTGAAGAATGTGAGGTGGAGCACTGGGAATAGCGTCCACACCCCTGCAACGGGTACGCGAGACAGCAGGTTATTTTTGGAAAAAGAGGAGGGTGCCAATAGTTATTAAAATGCGCTATTGGACCTCCTGTTTGGAGGGAGGAGGGTGGTACATGTCTGGAAGATGACGGCCTTGTGGATTTTGTGTGTTTGATGCCCATGCATAACCTTTGAACCTATCACCGTCGCATTAAGTGGGAAAACCAGAAGTGTAACCTTGTGCAACCCATCTAGTTTTGTCTAGCTTGTTTACTCCACTTCCAGCGTGTCCTGCCCTCCAACTGCAGAAGCCTGTCGTCTTGTGACAAAAAACAAACAAGCAAACAAACATACCACAAAATACCATTGCTGACATTTTCCCCTTGTTTAGAGCAGTGTAAGATAAACTGCATTGCCACTTTGCTTAACTGCTAGTGGGTTACATTTTTCTGGTTTACATCCCACTTACATGGATCTGTTTTTCTTCTCTGTTGAGAAAATGCTTGTGACAACTAAACCTCTAGTCATTTTTAGGCAGCTGGTGTAACATTAGCCCGGCTTTCGAGTAAAGTCAAGCATAAGGTGACTCAGGTGACTGTTTATATTTGACAACTAAGTCAAATATAAACATGGTACAAGATTTGGCTGCAGAATCCGATTGTGCAGTATTGAGGGCTGTTTCTCTAAGCACATGCATATTTTCAGGCACTGGTGGACTTTAAAGGAACCATATAGTAAGAGTAATAGTGCTGCTGTTGTATTACCATTTCTCAAGCACACTTTCTACTTGGCCTACAACAATAAAAAAAAAAGTCTCCTCTGAAAATAATCCATATCACTCGTTGGAACAGCTCATATATTTTTAATGCATGTAGGTGAAATGAAAGAAGTCAGTTTGTGCTCTTTTGGGAGTTGAGTACACTGAGGTCTCTAAACATTATTTATTCATACATACACATATACACAAAAAGATCGATAATCATTTTGTCATCTTCTCTCTCTCCTGTAATTTCTGCCCCTCCTATTTCTTTCCATTCTCTGGTAAACAGTGGAGCCTAAGGTGTACGTGTCGGCGGGCCCAACAGCTCTGCTGGATGGCGCCAACGAGTCGCTAGTGGCCACCTGCATAGCAGAGCGTGGACGCCCCACGGCTGAGGTTTTCTGGGAGACTGAACTTTACGGGCGATCTGAGCGCCAGAGTCAGGACGAACCCAATGGCATCACGTCCGTACATGTGCACTACATGTGGAAGCCTCAAAGCTACACCCAGGGAAAGACGCTCACCTGTGTGGTTCGCCACCTGGCCCTTCAGACAGAGTTCAGAATACCCTACATGCTAAACGTTCAGTGTAAGTGCTTAAATTAAAGGACGGGATATTTGTAATGGTTTATAATGACTACCTTAAATAAAAATTTAGATAATCTGGATCTTAAATATGTAAAAAAATTACAGCTCCAGCTGTAGTAGTGAAGCTCTAAATGTTACTTCCTGCACACTGCTCATTTCCTCCTCACTCATAAAATGATCATTTGAGTCATCTTAATGTCACAATTACTATTGCAGTATGTTAGCCTGTGTTTGTTCTGTGTGAGTGCAGGCTAATGAAGGTATGCTATGAAATATTGATCAGGTTTAACAGCAATACAAGTAGCAGGAGGCTGCTGTGGATAGAGACGCACAAAATCCTAAGTTAATACAGGAAGAAAGAGGCTCTGAGTTCAATAAATCATGTCAATTGCAAAGGCAGGGGATTTTAAGTGCAAAAGAAGCACAATTTCAACATTGAACTGTGTGAAAAGGGTCAGCGAACACAGAGTAGAGGCATCTTCCCACATCCAGTAATGAGTTCCTCATTTGTCCTCCAGAGACATCAAAATGAAAAATTTTATATCCAAGTCAGTGTTTGCTGTGTTTTATTACAGTGGCATGTACAGGGCTTTGTTTCTTTCTTCTTTTTTTTCTTTATGTCACGGTGAGGCAAGAATTATTACTAGCTTATTATTAGCTGCAGTTCATCTACCATCTGAGTGAGTCTGTCATTTTCTAACCTCCCACCAACCCAGGCTCATTTGTTTGTTCTCCTGGTTCGATTTTGACGAATAGATCGTATATCCTGTTACTGTCCTGCACAGCCTTTGGTTTGTCATCGCTTACTACTGTGCTTATAATACATGCTTTGTTCCTGCTGAAAAAGCTCATTTCTCATCAGGGTGCTGGGAACAAAGTGACTCATTAAGTCCTAGTCATTTGGGAAAAGAAATAAAATGTACAGTTCATTGTCTAGTTGGTAAAATTCTAAATGAGGGCATTCGGAGAATTCTGTTCATTGTAAATCCTGCACATCTCTATTGCAGTAATTTTGCGTCTTGTTCAACAGTTGCACCGGTTGTAACAATCGAAGGAACTGACAAAAACTGGCATGTGGGTCAGGCGAATGTGAAATTCACCTGCGGAGCCAAAGCCAACCCACCCGCCCGTCGCTTCACATGGATCAGGTCAGTATGACGCTCAGCTCAGTATTTGTGGACTTTTCCTTTATTGTCTCTTAAACTATTGATAAAATGTCCTTTCGTCACACATAACATACATTCATGCTCTAGACTTTGCAGCTGAAGACAAAAAGAAATTAGAAACAGCTTAAACAAATTTTCAAAGTAATCCTTAGTTTTCTTTAGAATTTTTTCAGGTGAATGTGATCCCATCTCATATTTAATGGCAAATGATTGTAAATTTGAAACCTTTTATTTATTTTTAATAATTTTTATTTAGTTTATTTTTATCTATTTATTATTTTTATATGTCTTTTACTTATTTTGACATGCATGTTAGGTTATTTGGTGACTCTAAATTCTCCATAGGAATGAGTGTGTGCGTGATTGGTTGTTTGTCCCTATATATGTTGGCCCTGCGATGGACTGGTGACCTGTCCAGGGTGTACCTGCCTCTCCCCTGAAACACTGCTGGAATAGGCTCCAGCTCACCCCGCGACCTATAATAGTAATAAGCGGTACAGATAATGACATGACTTATTTTGTACTTATGTACATATTATGTATGCACTTATTGACATACTTATTATTTTATGTTATTTTTTATGGTTATTTGTTCTTATTGTTTTAAATTTTTTTTATCTTGTTTTTACTTTTTCACTCCAGTGTTTTCCTCTGAAGGATCCTCCACATCGGGGGCTATGCCTACTCAGTCTGTGGGTTGTTGCTGTGGAGATCGCCCTGGTCAGGGTGATTGGTGGGGTCCTGCACAGCAGCCCTGGCTGTGGTGTGAGCCCCGGCCTGCCCTGATCAGGGTGGTTTCCTGTGGTGATGCCCTTTGTGGTCCTTGGTAAAGCAGCTCCTAGTGTGGACGGATCCCCAAGTTTTAATTTCCTCACCTCAGTGTCAACAAAATCACATGTGGATGTTTATCCTCAGATGTTTATTTGCAGTTTTGTTTTTATATTGATGTTTTTGTTAAAGAGACAGAAATTAGAATTCAGAGTTTATGTTTGTGCAAAGAGCGAAGGAGGCTGTATATGTGTGCTGTGTGGGCGTGATGATGTGTGTGTGTGTGTGAGAAAGAGAGTATGATCAGTTGTGTGAATCATATTCTGCACCATAAAAAAAAAGCTGTTTCCATGGGTTAAAAGTAAACCTTTACTCAAACTGGGGTGTCCCAAAAATTTAACTAAATATGTTACTGGCAAACAAACTTTGCTGGCTACAGCTACAATTTATGCCAGTTTTAGAAAGATACCCAAACGACTGAGGATAAGGTTTTATTATTAGCAGCGGAAACGGAACATGTTTGATGAACTAATATTAGACGATGAAACATGACAGATTGGCTACAGTTTGTCTCTCATGAGTCAATCTAAACTGGGTTTAAATAAATTTAAATGGAGCAGCAAAGCAAAGGTTGTATCTATAAATTACCTCCAGTTTAACTTTGGAACCCTGACACTGGAGCTGTTGAATGTGCTGCTGCACCATTTGGGATAACTCCCTGCTATAAATAAAAGATTCCAAACAGTTCATGCATCAGAGCAACACTGGCCCATGGTAGCTTTTTGTCATCATCTAGCTTTGCAAGTAAAGCTGCTGGTTCAAATGAACTGAACCAGCCGAGCAATCATGTCATTGCATTAAATGTCCAATAAAACAACCATTTAGTTGTGTAAACTTTTTTCTTTTGCAGATTTGTCTGTTATTTTCTGCACAGTAAATTATCTGCTGTGCTTCATTTCTGTCCAGGTTGGATGGATTGATGCCTGAGGGTGTTGAGATTTCCAACAATAGTCTTGCTTTCCGCCGCTCACTGGAACGCAATGATTCTGCAATATATCGCTGCGAAGTGATGAATGACATTGGTCTCCGGAGTCAGGATGTAAACTTCTGGGTACAAGGTACTTTAGACTTTTTCCACACAGTTTTTAATGACTTATAGATTCAACCATCAGCTCAATTGAATTATTTACCTATAAAACTCAACATTAAAATTTTGTTTTCATGTAACATAAAATTCTCAGTAAAATCCGGCCACAGAGTAAGACTTGTAGCTGAACTAAGCCTCCGTATAAATATAAATGTCCCAACCCAGATCCCTTTTCACACATTCCTGGCAGCAGAGGAGCATGAAGTGCAGATAAAGAGTATCAGTACCAAACGTTTCCAGTGTTGTGGTTTTGGCAACATTAGATGTCTCGGATAAGGAAGAAGCTGTTTACCCCTGCTGGTTCAGCAAAGTGTGCACCCATGTAGCCTTTTTCTATGCTTTGTTAAGGTCTGGTTTCACAGAAGGATGTAATGAACTTTGCTCACAGATTTGCAGTACACTGAATTCTGTCTTTATAACCCATAAAATCTGTTATTCAGCAGTATGCTGTATTTTTATAGCACTGGTGTACCAAATGTGTTCAAATTATTTAGCTTAATTCAACACCTAATAGATTAACTACTAAACTTAAAGGTAGTGTGTAGCTTATTTGGTTTTTGTTTAGCAAAAATCAAGTATCGTTTTCATAAATACATATTTTACCAAAGTCTAATCACAATCACATCCAAATGAAAGCATTCTCGTAGCTTAGAATTAGATGTTTATAAATACATAGGTGGTGGCGCACCCAACTGTTGGCTGTCATGTTGCATCGCCGTCTTTGACAGTCGCCGAAAGGGGACAAACTTGTTAGCCTTGCGCGTTTGACCTGCGAGTCCCCGCTGTTTTGAGAAGAAGGGGGCAGGGGTGGTTTACACAAGCCATGACAACCATGATGATTCAGCTTGCCAGTTTACAATGAAATGGAGGACCATTCACACTCTTTGCCCCACTAGATGGAGGAAAAAATAGCCAACAAAATAAAAAGAAATAATAAAAGAGAAAATAAGAGTGTACATCAGTGGAGTTTTTACCAGATGGAGGCAGCTGATGAGGAGAGGGACTTCAAAGCTAACGCGGAGGTTGCAGCTTTCTGCTGCATAGGCGAGTTAATGCAATCTAACAGTGAAGTTGTCCTCCTTCTAGTCAGACAAAATAGACCAAAGTAATACCAGTTTCTCGTTCTGATTTAATCACCAGAACCGCAGCATTCTAACGCAAAAATATGTCTCAGATAATAATTATTTCAAATCAATATGTCCCCCACCTCCTTGGATAAATCAGCTGAAATACATGTTATTAAACACAGAGTAATGTTACAGCACGGGATTTTCCTCTTGCAGCACCAACAGGTCCACTGCCCCTGCTTTGACTCCCTTCATCAGATGATCTCTAAGTCTGCAAGTCACGAAAAACAAATTCACACGATAAAATTAGCTATTAGCAGTAGCTTGATACCAAATACATGGAGGGCATGCTTGTAACCTATCGACATAAAAAAAACATTATCTATCGTTCTGTACCTCATCACCTGACGGGTCACTCAAACTTCTTAGAGATATTGACATTTTCACATTTATGATTCTCCACAGCTTCCGTAGTTGTAATAATGCTGTTAAACGGTGAGGTTCCAGTAGAGCGCTACTCAGTTGCTTGCAATATATTAGCGCACCACTAGATAGGAGTAATTCTTACACACTGGGGCTTTAACTCATCCATCGGCTGGGCTTCCCCTTCGTTTGGGCTTGATGCTGTTGATACAATGATATAAATCAGAAAACATCCAGTAAACTGAACTACTCCCTCTGCTTCCTTTGTCTCTGGTTGGCTTCTCAGGTTCATTATTATAAAGCTGAGGCAAGAATCCTGAGAACTCTGCATCTCTTTTTATTTTCATTTCTTCCCTTTTTTCCTTTTAGGCTTTTTCCAGACAAAGCAAATGCTGCTTTTGGACACATATTTCTCTAACACGCGCAGTCCGTTTGGTTTCTCATTGTTGAGAGAGGCTGGAGTAGTCCCAACACAGCCTGTCAGGCTCCATCTGTGTACAGCTCTGCTTTTGGAATCCTGCTCCAAATGAAAGCACAGCTGACATGTTGTCCAGGGTGAACTTGCACTGAGCAATTATCTTGCGTCTCTTGTCAAGTATTAAGACTGTGGGCGTGCAGCCTCTTGCCTCTCTCCCCTGTGGAGATGACCAGGTTGGGGTCAGTAATGCTCCCTCCCCCCTTCAGGTTTTTTTTGGTGTGGATGTTACACATTCCCACTTGTCTGAAAGTTTGTGTTTTTTGGCTGCTCTTCTTTCAGATGATCAGCTAAATGGTTGCAGAACCTTGTGACCTACATGAGGTTACATTGTCCCACTGCAGAGTGGGATTAATGTTGATTAATAAAGGTAACTGCAAGCATATCTGCTGCCCAACAAGATCTCTCTCCTGTATCCTTCCCCAATGCTTTTCCCTCATCCTGATCCTTCAGACTTACACACTATAATTTTACATGATTAAATTCTTACTCACACAGTTGTGGAAATCATTATAGCTTTACATGTATTGAGGCTTTGGCAAGATCATCAACCCTTTTAGTGATGTAGACCTGCTCCTAAATGGAACTCATGTGGCCATATGGTTCAGCTTTTAAAGTGCCTGTAGACTGATCAAACTTGTGTAATCAGGCTGCTCTCAGTCCCTGAGGCTGTAGGTCATTAGAGAGGCACTTAGACTGACCTTGAGCTCCTTGCAGCTCTTTTCTTTCCCCAGCTCTGGCCGCTATCACAAGGACCAACCACTGGAGGAAACATCTGATGCAGGAACCTCACATCGATCCTGCAGTGTTTCATCTTCTCACATGACTTCCCCACAGCAGGGTTTAGAGAGAAAGGCGGAAGAGCTAATCACATTCCCTCAGATGCTTATGAGTGCATGTCCTCACATCTCTTTCTGTCTCGCTGTCTTGCTCACACATGGACATTTAGCACATAACCTCATTCAGCCTCTCTCATTTGCCCCTTTTTTACTCTGCGGCATACCGTTCAACAGATTCGAACCAACTCTCTGCTCCACCTCACAGTGATGTTAAATATTAATCTAAAAAAAATTCACACCTGCTATGTCAGGTGTTACAGAACATAAAGTGCAGTCTCTCCTCCTTTGTTTTATGACTCCTCACTCCATTTGCTGTCTTCTCTCTTTGGTTTAAATCTTTTCTTCGCATTTGCTCTGCAGATCCTCCCCCCACTACTGCAGCCCCCAGCACCACTGCTTCACCCCTCCACGACACCTCCATAACTGTGGACCAGCGGAGAGCCCTCTTCACCTCCCCCACTCTGGCCTCCATCCCTGACAGCAGTCTGGGTACTATAGTTGGCGGGGCAGTGGGTGGAGTTCTGTTCCTGATTCTCTTGCTGATCCTTGGGGGGGCTTGTTTTATGCGCCAGCGCCGGACCTTCAGAGGAGACTATTACACCAAACAGTACTTGGGGCCCTCTGACATGCAGAAGGAATCTCAGCTGGATGTGTTGCAGCCGCATGAGCTGCAGGAGGTCTACGGGGACAAAATGAGTAAAGGCAGCCAGGAGCTAAAACCTAAATTAGGTGGGGATATTATTTACCCTGACTACACCCCAGAGCAGAAAGACGGGGACGACTGGGCTGATAGAGGGGATGCCAATAGGAGCTTTGAGGAGGGAAACTACTACCCGGATCACTACAACATCCAAAACATGCATCCATGTGGGCCTCCTGTGCACAGTCCCATTGTGAACAACGGCTCCCCCTACCTCCCGGAGGACTGCTATGACAATGGCACAGACAGCGACTATGTGTCCCACATGGACGGATCTGTGATTTCCCGCAGGGAGTGGTATGTTTGAGGAAAGATGCAGATACAAATAAAAAAACAACTGACTGAGAATAAATCAAGAAGTGACAGATATTTCACTAAAGGATGTATTGTGAGTTAAAGACGCATAAATGAAATTTCTCAGCTCAGTTTCACAATGAGCTCTTTGAACAATTCTGCTCTGCCTTGATTTAACCACTTAACCTTAATGATGTATTTGTGAACTGTATTACACTTTCGTAGCATTTTGAAGAGCTACAAATGAGCTGGAATGCCTCAGTGATGTTATTATGTTTGCTTTGGCATGCAGACTTGTTTTGACTGATGTGAATGAGGTTTTGTTTTGTTTTTTCTTCTGCTTGTTTGTGTTTGCACCTGTCTTTTCACAGGTCACAGGTCAGGTGTCCAGACTCATTAGTAAAGTATTTATACCCCTGACTGACTGAGCTCTGCTCCCATAAAACCTCACAACTTCTGTGGCATTTGGGAAATGGTCTCTCGACTGTTTGGAGCATTTTCACAGAAACGTTCATCATGGCTGCAACCAGTCTTTAAAGCAAAGGATATTGCATGCTTTCTAAATGCAAAAGTATCTGGTGAAAGGGAAAGTCACAAGATTAAAAGGGAGAAAGGCACAGGCATCATATCAAGGGAAAAGCAAGCTGATTGATGGGAGTTCGTTACATAAAAACACTGCCTTGTTTAAACTTTTTAGTGCATTTCTTCTGTGGCTGTTGCAAACTCACAGTATTTCTTGTCCATCAGTCACGATGTGGCAAACTGGCCACCTGAGCAAAGTCCCTCCTTTACTCTCAGCTTTACTAATACCTATATTTTACACACATCTCTGTTCCTAAAGTGGTGATCCAAGATGTTGATAGCAGTGGTTTCCCAAGCTGCATTAAGTGAGCTTTAAAGCCGATGCATTTATTTATTTATAAAACAGTTTGTTACCAATGCACAAAGCGCACAATCTCAGGTTGCTTTTATATAGTTGAAAAAGAAGAAAAAATGTAACCATGATCTGATTTTCCACTTTTCCAACATGGGTTACCGCCCAGTTGCAGGGCCCAGTAAAATTAGTTAACTGCTAAAAGTTTCTGGCAGCTCTTCATCAGTACATAAACTGAAAGTGATTGGTATCTGGAAACAAAAGAGCAGCGACCACTGTTTTTACCTGATCTTAGATTTTTTAAGTTGTTTCTGTAGTTGAGACGCTTTGATTCTCTGTGATCATTTAAAGACGTTTTAACTCATTAAAGATGAGTAGCTATGCTTACACTGTGTTTAGGAGTTCACTATCCATTAAAAAAAATAAAAGATTAAGTATTTGGTGATGTAGAGCTTGATTAAAGTCCCACCCTGGCAACCACTGTCTCATTTTGTTGGCAAATTTTTGCTGAACAATTGCAGTCAGTGTTAACCCCTGCCACATGATTTACAAGATGAATTCTTACAATGCAAATAAAACACTGACGTGGTGTAAAGAAGTGTTGAAATTATGTTTGATTACAAGTAGAACTTTGGCACCTCAAATAAAACTGCTACACAGATGCTTGTATGGCTGTTGAAGGAAAAGTCCTGACCTCAGAGTAAAACAGGTTTGATAATAAAATAAACCAGATATACCATTATCCTTTTCAAAATGTGTCATTCCAGCCACATTTGTGCAATTAGAAGCACAGTTCTGTTATTACAGTTGTCGGTAAACATCAAAAGGGAGCAAGCCAGGCTTTGGCCTTCTTCACATAGCCATGATAACAGGCTGCACTGCTGTCTTTTCCATTTTTTCCCTCCCCGGTCTTCTACGATTTCTCTCTGAGAGACCAACAGCAATTGGTCGTCATAGGTTTTTATAACAAGATCAAAGTAATGACTTATAAATACCAGATGTGACTAGCAGCTGTCATCATCTGACATTATGCGGCTTCATAAACCACCAATAGTTTTACTGCAACCGTTTCGATGCTGCGCTGTCGTTTGTGATTCTAAACAAAAAACAAAGAAAGGGGCAACAACTAACTGATCTTTCAGTTTTAGTTTGATGTATGATCATTCATTTTGCTGGAAACTGTGAGCAGCTGATGTCACTCCTGAACAGGCTATAATGTTGGGGTTTGGCTCCTCTCAGGATATCCAGCAATCATGGAAACAAGAAATCTAATCCGTGAGTGAAAAAAAATTCTGGACTGCATGGTTTGAAGCTGTCTATGTAAAGGCTTCCCAAGGCATATATATATATATTTTTTTTTTTCCTCCAAACAACAAACCCAGTGAAATTAAGTTAAAGCAAAAGAGGTGACATCAGTGATCGCATCTCTTCCTGCTTGATTTGACCTCACACTTTTCCACTTCGTGCTCTTTTTTTTTTTTCTTTCCTCAGGACGGATACATGGATCAAAGTGGCCTTTGCTAAGTCTCATGTGAAAGGGAAAACTTACCCCTTTTTTGGAAGAGTCCCCATTTTTGGTCTGTGAGGGTGTTTGTTGCTAGAAAAAATTGCGTATTACAATTGGATCATTGCAGGAGGTTGGCTACACTTTGTCTTCTTTCTTTTTGAGGTTTTTATAGATTTTCGGTGCACTTCTCCACCCTTATTTTCTTTTGCCAGGGCTTTAGTCAAAGGTTTAGATGTCTTAGAATAAACTGCTTTAATCTCTTTAGCTCACCCTCATCGCCACACGCATACACACCCGGTCGCCACACATCTGCTACTGCAGCCTGCATTCAAAGAGCAGTCTTCACCTCAAACCTTCAGCTTTTTAATCAACTTTTATGTCCTTCCTCATCAAACTCAGTGCTCAGACTGTGTGATATACGACACTTCGTGTCTGCATGCAAATTTTTCTTTTCTTTTTTTAAATAAGGTTATTCATAGCTGACAACTTAGGTTTCTCATTTTGGAAAGTCACTCCATGTAATCTGCCTCTTCTGCTTTAAAAAATATCTTTTTAAAGATTATTGACCCCATCTTCAATTCAAAAGTGACTGAGCTGAAGTGATTATTTTTTTTGTACAGTTCTTTGTCCTTTATGATGGTCCCTTACCAGCTGGTTGCATGTACAGTTTGCTGTAACAGTTTTCATTATTTTCCATCACTGATGTTTATATACATGTACATATGAATGAATGGGATTAGTTTTTCTATTGTTTGTTTGTGTACAGTTTGTTCTGGTCTCCCCTACTGAATAGCTGGTGCCTTAAATGGGCTGAGCAATGCACAGAAACTTTAAAAGCTGACACATACTGAAAGCATTGATGTAAAAGATATTATCATTTTCAAAAAGGGGCAAATGTGCCCTTTTAGTATGTATTCCATCTTCATATTTAAGATTTGCTGTTAGTAAAGTATCAAAATAGACTAAAGGTTGATTATTATGCCTTACAGACTTTGAAAGGACAGATGTAACAAGTTGGTTACTGAGAAAAATGTAATGGTGCAAAGTTTCACTGGGAATTTAGGCAAGCCAGATTTATAGAAAATATTATTGTCCTGTAAATATGCTGGCTTTTTTTTTATTATTATTGAATAAAAATCTTATTTTTTTGTAAAAGGTCTGTAATTTTCACAGAGTGTTAGTTTATCTCACGAGCGTCCACAGGGCTCTTGTCTGATGATAATGTAGAGGGCAATCCTGTTTCACTGCATTTTATATTTGTTCTGGAGAGTTTGTGACCAATGATTTTGTATGATGTTCTTTGAGTGATTGATATCTCACATGAATCAAATGAAAGGGTGGTAGATTGTCTTGTTTTTCTGTTTGCAATAAAAACCACCATTATTGCGCTCAAATGTGTCCTGGGATCCTGCTTTCAGAGAGGATGTTTTTTTCAGATTCTGATTTACTGCCGGCAATGCGGACCAAGCTCTGACACCGGTCGTACAGGGACTGGACAGCTCGTACAAGTGGGTCCGGCACTCCATACTCCCAGAGTACCCCCCACAGGAGTCCCCGGGGGACACAGTCGAATGCCTTCTCCAAGTCCACAAAGCACATGTAGATTGGTTGAGCAAACTCCCATACCCCCTCAATGACCCTGAAGAGAGTGTAGAGCTGGTCCACTGTTCCACGACCGGGACGAAAACCACACTGCTCCTCC
>JBAMHW010000009.1:12731337-12746021 GCA_037177495.1 Rhadinocentrus ornatus | reverse complement strand
GGTGGAAACTGACATCACAAGGCATGCTGGACTCAATTTTACCTAGGGAAACCAGCTGTGTCTCCTGTGTGAAAACAAGGATACAGTTCAAGGGGTTACATACAACTTCAGTGCATTGATGATGAAATCGTTCTGGGAGACACAGACTGATATTTAACGAGTAATGACTTCCTATATTGACCTTAATATTTTTTTTTTCTTTCAATGATGCTAAGCTAACATGTAACCAAGACAGCCAGTCGAACTAAACGAAATAATGATAGCATTGCAACAAGGAAAGTATTTTAGCCTTAACCATAGTTATTCTCTAACCTGTTTTTTGTGTGAACCCTAACAGTGACAAAGTATAACAACTGAAAGGAGGATGGGGATGTATGATGCAATCATTTATGACTGCATAGGCTGAAAGACTTGAGAACAAAGCAGGATAAAGCATTTGACATCCGGCAAAAGTCTATTACTTAACTGGGAGCATCTTTGTTACCAGTCACTCTTCACACACTAATTTGATTGATTAAGTTTATAGAATCTCTTTGTATACATATTAAATTTTCACATTTGAGGCATAGATACACATTTAAAAAGTAGATTGATATTTTTTTTTGTTTGTAAGATGTTCATTTCGACATTTGTCCCATATGTTTCTGGTTCAGACTGGTTTGATGTCTTGATTATAAAGATTTCTTTTTGGTTTGAGTCCTTTTCACTTGATTGCCCTGATTTTATGATCCTGCTGGTAAAATACCACTTAGGTATTGTCTGTTTTATTTCATCCAGATGAAAGCAGCTTTCTTAAACACTGAGCTTTGTTTGTTACAATAAATGCATGTGCTCTTTATTACTTTATGTTACTCAAAAAATCTTGCCCTATCAACCCTTTAAAAGCTGTATTGGAGGCTGATTTTAATATTATGGTTTAAAGAATGAAGAATGGCGTAAAAACCTCTGCAATTTAAAGAAGATGTCTAATGACATTTGTACTAAGCTAACACAATTTACGATTATTAACATCTTACAATAGACCTTCTTAGCTGTACAGCCTTAAACTTTAAGGTGACCCGGGTTGCTGGAAGTGGCAGGCTGTTGGCACATCATGTCTTAATATACTGTCCTAAATCTCCTTTTCTTTAACACTCATCTATCCTTCTTGAAAATCATAATCTACATATGCGAAATGGTTTCAGACTGCTATCAAGTTTGGTAGGAGACAATAGAAGTCAACTTGTGCACCATCAATCCCTTTCTGGCAAAATCTCCTGGATAAGTGGTAGCATATCCTCCTCAAAAAGCATTTATTTAATAACTAAACAAAGGCTTGGCTCAGTCTCCCTAACAAAAGGACAGGCATGTAGTTGTTCATGTGGTGTGAAGAACAACACAGTCCTGCCACTTTTCTTTTTTTCTGTCTATTTTGTAATGTTTATCTTCTCATAGTTTATTATTGTGAGACTGTTGTTTCAAAGTCTCAGAAATATGCTATTCCAGCAGGCATTGTCTCCTTTATTCCCATTCGTGTCTGTGCATATATCATTGAACTATTAATAAAGTGTTTATCATAAAAATGCATGGGATGTGCGATTGTAAAGCAAGGATTCGACTTGTGCTCAAACACTTATTCATCAGTTTATCATCAGGTAGTTAATGAAATTCAGCTATTTTGAACCTCAATGAATAAAAGCTGCTTATATTGTTTATATTAGTTGAAATCCCACTTTACAGCTTCTACCACAAGACTTAGAGCTTATTTTTACTCAAAGAAAGAATTGTATTTTTTGTTTGTTTTCTATATTTATTAATCAAAGAAAAAAACTCAGACAGATTGATGATAAACAGAGTGACAGATGGTAGTTTTTCTCCTCTACATGAAGCAGAAACCATTAGTCTCTGTCACCTTCAGCTTCTTCCACTGTCCACACTTGTGTAGGGACTAACTGACCCATCTCAAACATCTCTCCATCCCATCTAACTCAGCACCCTCTTCATCACTGGCTCACAGAAGAAGAGAGTCAGGCTGCTGTTGTCACACCCGCACCAACTTCAAGGCTGCTGACCACCCACAGCTCTCTCCTGTCACCCACCGGTCCTCAGAGAGTAAGAGTTTCTCCTCCATATATTGTGAACTTCTCACACTGAAATTATGCCCTGAGAACGTTTACAAAGGAATTTACAATGGCATCCCTAATCCAGGCCCTCCTGCTCTAAGTGCCTGGCTTTAATCCCCAGAGTTAACCTAGCTTTGGAGGTGCCACAAACAATATCAATATGAGTTGTTTAGGAAAGTGACAATCGTCCCCTCCGGTCCAGATTAAGAACTGGAGGAGAAACCAGATACTTAATCCCTTGTGGCATGTTGGGGAGAAATCTCCCTTCTTGGACTTCACTTTCATCACTTTAGCATCCACGTCAGTTTGGCCCAAAAGCACTCACTCTATTATCGCAGTGTTGCCTGACTGGGATAACCCCGGCCTAATCCATCACTGCAACCATCTGCATGTTTGTGCAGGCAGAGTGGGTAAATAATGCTGTGTGTTGGTGGGCTTGAGTTACCACTTATTTTTTCCTTCTTAAGTTCTTGGCAGATGGCTGCAAGGGGTATTTTTTCACAGGTAATGAATCAGTCAGCAAATGTGTTTAGTTTGTTACCTTGTAAAACAGCAGCGGGTCCTTTCAACATTCTTTAAAGACCCCACCCAAAGAAGTTAACATCAGCACAACATCAAACCCTTCATGGTGAAAGCTCCTGCTTTCTTCTTCCTCACTTTGTCTCAGCAGCATTGCTCACTGATGTTACTTTTCAACATTTATTCACTCAAAGTGAGAAGTGGTCTGTTTTGTGCTCCCACCCAGCTCCTCTTCTTAAAAACCACAGATTTGTAGCTAACAAACGCCACCACAGCACCAGGGAGCTCACATCAAAGACAACAGCCGACTGGGCCGGGCAGACAAATTGTTTGAGCTCATGGGTTTGGAAATAATGAAATACTGCACAGGGTGGGAGAGTGCAGAGCAGTTACAACAAAAATGTTGTCACATGGCCTGCAGCCTCTCCTGGCCCTCGTCTCAGTGTGAAGCGTGCGAGGCTCCAGGGCTGCAGCCACCTGTGGAGGCCAGTAGGTCTCTGGGAAGTAGTACATTTCTGATTGAGTCACAAGTTGTAAATGTTGTCAGTTGTTCTTTTTTCCGTTTTTTATAAAGTATTTTAAGTACAAGTATTTTGCCTGAAGTTGTTCTTGAGCTTTCAAACATAACACAGGATATTTGCATGCTTGTCATAACACTGCAGGAAAAACACATATACATACTATATAATTATTATTTTACAGTTTCAGGCCATTAAAGTACTCCTAAAATATTAAACTTGAACATTTGCATTTTTATGATGATAGAAAAGTCCACTTATAGTGCGATTCAGCAACTAGAGGGACCTCACATTAAGACTGTTTTTACATTATAACACAAACCATGACAATGCCCAACCAGCGTTTTGATTTTTCTTTGTTGTTTTATATTTTTGTTTTCCTATTTTTGCTTTTACCAAACAATTCTACAGAAAATTAGGGAGTAAAGAAGTCAGTGGAAAAACTCTGCCATTAACTTAAGTTAGTCCATTGTCCAATAAGGACCAAAATAAAAAAAAACTTCCATTCTTTGTTCAAGTTTTCTTACACCATACAATTGGACAAAGTGGTCTGTCTGCGTTTCACTGCCCTTTTGAGATTTACTGGCCACAAGTGTAGGTTTTCATTGTAATGAACAAAGGATCACTTAAATAATGGGGTTTATAACCAATGTGACAAACATGGTGGAAGCTGTCCTGTTAGCTGAGAAGAAAACAAGAAATAAACAAAGCTTCTTCTTCAAAGAACAAAAGCTCAGAGAAGTAACAGATATACAGATATGGCTCTTATCTGTAACAAGACACATTCAATAACCTCCCTGCATCACCTTTTAGCAGCACATTTGACTTGTTTGAAAGTATAAATGGGTATTCATTCCGACAAAAACGAGAGGTCGGGCACTGTGACAAAACCCTCTTTGTGTGGGGACTCCTCTGAGACCAAAAGCTAAGACAATGAAGGTTTTCATTGATGAGCCACATTGTTACTTTAGATGCACTCAGGGCCTTTCACAGATCAGATCTTGTAGGCTGCTCCCAGCCCATTCTGCTTCCATGGATAAAGTTTGCTGCTGAGGGGATGTGTTTCTCTGCTGACTGAGAAAGTTTTCTGAAAAAAAAGGTTTCTGAAGTACTGAGAGCAGCACATCTCTTTCCACAATAGTAAAATAAACTGTAATGATTGAGCAGTTTTCACTGAAGTCTGAAAAAGGTGCAAACACATAGTGAGAAAATGTCCCTTTCTGACCAATACCGCCACCCACTGCAGTAAAACTCATCTTTAAAATGTGAAAGGTCTGGTTTCATATATGTGGCCTGGGTCCTTCCAGTGAATCAGGCTGTAATTGGGCTCATGCTGATGGCTCTGATCAGAATGGGTGGGCGGTCACCTTGCTGAGCTGTGACAGAGGGACCCCCACATCCCCCCTACATTGTTCTGCAGTGCTGGAGCAGATATAATTTTCTGTGAATTTTAATCCCAGCAAAACAATGCTGTGCTCCCTGGGAAATGTACATGGGCATATAAAAGGAAACAACAACACACATTTTAATGGAGCACACTACACTACAGCCATTGAAGGACTGCATCTGTATTTGTTGAAAGATATATTACATGGAAAAACTACACAATTTAAGAGTTTTCCTAAATGGATTTGAGATGTTTGAAGATAAAACAAACACATGATCTGTTGAGATATATTTTTTTTTGTTCATGCAGTCACATGAAAATCTGAGCGTTGCAGCTGTTTCATATAAAATAAAACAACAAGAAAAACTTTCATTTGATTTCTCTTGCATCCTAAACAACCATGTTTATCAGTTCCGCGAAGCTCTCGCTAAATGTTGTAAATCCTTCATTCAGAGAGGAGCAACATCCTTCCTCCCTGGGTGATCCAGGAGTCAAACATGTCTGTTTTGTTCTTTCTTTTTTTCATTGCCACAACCAGATTGTCTGTCCCACCTCTAAAATATCACAAATAAATATCATAAAGCATACACTTGTGTAAATCTGTCCTTTGATGCAATGCCACTAACTTTGTAAAGGGAAAATTGGTCCCATAAATCAAACACACTCAAACATGTTATTACCTTCTTGATGATTACATTTAATATCTAACATTATAGTTACAATAAGTTCTTGGACTACTCTTTCTGATATATAGTGCTTCTACTAATATAAATTAATTATATCTGTTACTTTTACATATTCATATTTTACATAGTAGTAATCAAAATGTGAAGATGTGTCCATCATGTGAGCAGCCATGTATCCATCCACCAATCAATCCATTCATTTTTTTCCACCAGGCAAGAACCAGGGTCCAGATTATATTGTAAATCAGTATAATGGTATATAATGTCTAAAATTTACCTCATTATCAATGTCGCTAACTAAAAAAATTAAAGAAAAGCAACATAAGCAAATATGTTCAAGGCTGTTCCCACTCACCCTTCTGTCCTTCTACTTGCTTTCACAAATCTCAGTTAGTATGGCTGTATGAAAATAATTAAGCGTCTCTTTGAAAGTTGCAGCCACAAGAAATTACAGGATATAATTTTCTCCTTTCCTTTTATAAGAGGATGCTATAGTGGTTCCTACTCCAACGGAGATAATAAAGGCAACATCCAAGCGGCCTTTCTTAGTATTCAGATAACTTGAGCAGCTCCCATCATGGCTGCTTTACTTTATTTAGGATAATTTATTTAATTTGTAACCTTTAAAGCAGAAATGAAAATCTGAAAGAAAGTCTTTGCACCCAGTGACTGCACCGATATAATAATTTAAATAATAAAATAATTCAGTAATATTTCATTAGCATATTTTCATGACAAGCAAACAACAGTGCAGCATTTATGTGATATTTGCTTATATTTTGTACATTCATTTCAATCTCTAGTTTTGATTTTAATTGTGTCTTTAGATTCTGTTTTACTGCTAATGTCTGTCATCCTAAAAATCCTCAGCTGTCTTTACCTGTTCTCCAGATTGTTACCACCTGTTTTCTGTTCCTCATTTACTCACTTGCATCCACTCAAACATCCCTCCTTGTTTTCTGGTTATGTTTGCTGTCACCATTTGGCCAAAAGTGTTGTCTGCATGTACGAGGCCTGACTTGTGTTGCTTGAGATAGTGCTCCACTAGATCCTTTTAAAATGTGACAAATTTCATGAATATCCATCTATTTCTCCAGACATGACACTAAGCAACTGGGACAAATCCACTGGGGACCACTAGTGATGACAAGTCATCCAATAGTTAAACAGATCGACTCATTCACAATGTGCTCATGGGGCTAAAAGGGACTTCTGCTATTTTCTGCTTCCCCTGTTAATTTTAGTGTTGAAGGTCTGTTTCCTTCACCTGTCTGCATCTGTCAGTCTGAGAATTCTATGAGGCCCAAGAAGCAGCATTTGATCTGACTGACCAGACACCCAGCACTCCCTTTGCGTGCTCCCTGAGAGCAGCTGGACCTGGTCGTGTGGATGCAGTCTGACAGCCGCACCGGCCGTCCACTCCCCACTCTGTTACCACCAACCGTGTGCATTTGTGCATGTGACAGCGCCAGTCATGTGACTCCTGCCTGCTTCAGTGTCAGAGCTCAGCAGACCATCACCAGTGGATGTTGTGCTTAGTTCCAATTCCTTGAAGCAGAGGAGTGGACATAAAACTTCACACCACATTAGGCTTCTGCCAGCTCAGCTTATTGTGAATAAGTCAGCTACTTTGAGTTTTATAATGTTTAATAATCTGTTTAGGTCTGATATGTGCTTATTTTCCAGCCTTCCTTCGGAGTCTGTTATCAGGCAGGGAAAGCTCTCCTGACTGGGGCAGATGAGCTTGTCACAGTCAGCTGTTTCCTGGGATGATGAATCATCAGTGTTTGGGCTCACAATCAGGACATGTGCTTTTTTGTTACAACAACATCAGTCAGGCTGTTAAATATCTGATTAATAGCTTTGACTCACTTCCTGGGCTGACAGAATCCTCACATCTATAGAAGGAGGCCTGCATCATTCACGTCAGCCTCGTTACTATTGTCATGCTTTGGATATTTTCATTCTTTCTCAGATTGTAATTAATTTCACATTTGTTTTGAGATTTATGTGTAAAACTGTGGTGAGTTTTCCTTCACCATTTTTTTATTTTATTTTTTTGAAAAGCATCCAAAAGATATGTAAAAGCTCCCTGGGCTAAAATTAGGGTAATTTGGTTCCACCAAACTACTAAAATGGTAGTAAACTTTGCTGAAATATGGACTAAATGTGGGTTTATTATTTAACACTAAGCTGAAAACTTATTCAGTGCTGACAGAGATCATTTTTGTTTTGTCTGCTGTTTTCCTCTGCGATAAATAATGTTGCTTTTTTTCACCTTATCTGTGATGTGTACAGTAATTCCTTGCAGGTTTTAAATAGTTTCAATACACTCGACTTTAAATTTCTTTAGAAGAATATTTGTACAAGTGTTTGAATTAATTGGCTGTTAGGGGACTGTGCCAACATCACTCTTATCATTGATTAAAGTTAAAAGGTTACAAAACAAAGTAAACTAAAGCAGTTAGCTGCATCACTGAGTGTATAACAGACTGTAAAATAAACCATCATCATCCTCAAAGCTGGTGCAGAAGGAAGAAACTTCAGGATTTTTTCTTCCCTCTCTACTTCTTGGACTTGTTTTCTCTTTACATTCATCTCCTTATTGACTGTTTGACTTTCTAATGATCTGCCTTCTGCTTAAAACTAAGGCACTTGTGACTTAATTAAACACAGCCATGATCATGTACAGAGGCAGGAATGACAAAAGCAAATAGAAACAAAAAGAGGAGAGGAACGCCATTGTTCCACCACAACACTGGCGTGTGTTTCCGGAGAGGCAAAGATGAGGTGAAGCACAGCTTACGTCAAATCGAATAAATTACTTTCAACAGGGAAAGCAGGGGGGAGGCGGGAGGCCCATTTTGGAGCTTTTAAAGTTGAACAGCGTGAAGTCTTAATTACTGAGACTTAACACTGGCCAGTGCTGCACTCAAGCTGCGATGGTCAGGAGTTGGAGGTTGTTGCCCCCATTGTATCAGAAGAGGAAAACCAAAAACTGAAGACCAAACATAATTTTTTCTCTTTCTCTATCAGCAGAATGGGGGAAAAATCAAGGTTGGTCAAATTCAATCTCATACCTGGATTGTTGGATAAAAGCAGTTATTGCCTCATCCTGTTCTTCACTTGGTGTCATGATGAAATTCGTTTCCAACATATTGCGCTTTCTTTCCACCTATTATTCAGCCTGTCAGATTGAACTGTCATGCACATCTGTGTTTATTGGCAGTAATGATCGCAAGTTTGCTCCCCGCTGACCAACCACATGTTAATGCTTGTTGTTCAGATGAAGAGGGGAGGGGTCATGTTCTTGGAAAAAGATCAGAGATGCTGAAAGCAGTAAATCCAACAGTATTAAGATGTAATGGTGAGAATCATGTGTATGTAATATTTAGCTTTATTAAAGAAATTGTATTCATATCCATCAACATAAAATTACACAAAAATCCCGAAGATCATACAACATAGCACAATACAGTTCTCAGCAGCTGCTCTGATAACTAGCCAATGCTCCTATACACTGGAAGATTAAACTTTAGATCAGCTTCTACACAGATGATGCACTTATCTATAACATCACTAGCCTACCAGAAGAGGGAAAAAAAATTATGAAATGCCCCAAAACCACACATTTGATCTATAAGCAGCTCTAGAAACTGCAAAAAGTGAAAACAGTTAAATAAAATAAAAATGTTAAATTCTCATAGATGAATAAGATTATTGCACTAAGAATCTTCTTCTGCAGCAAAGCCAATGTTGACAACCCAATAGAAATGTGTTTCCTTTAAATATGATAATAGTCTGTATATTCCTCCACACGGAGCATTTGGGCATTGTTTTCTATTTTTCCTGTGCAAAGGCAGTTGTAGTAGTGTGCATGGTTTAAACTCAGCTGTAGGATGAAGCAGTGAGGCTGTGTTTCAGGGAACAGTGGCAGGTGGAACAATCAAGCAGCCGTGTCCACTTTCTAATCACCATGGTTTTTCTGCAGTAGTGTGCTGAGGCCCTGGGAGGGGAGGGTGTGATGTGGAGTAGTCGGACAGTGCTGCTTGGTGCCACAAATGTCTGTGGCTACTGCTGAACAATAAAGTCTGCTCACTTTCCCTACCGTGTGTGTCTCCTGCTGATGTCGAGGCAACCTGTAAAGTGCAGTTGAGTGGCTACAAATATATTTATTAGGGATTGACTTTTTTAGGCAATGAGGAAGTTTATAAAAATTATATTTTTTATTAATACCTACTGGGAAATTCTGCTCTGCATTTGACCTATCTCTAAATGTACTAAAGAGAAGTGGACTGCCATGTTCCAGGGCCCACTGTAGTACATCTCTGTTGGCACTCTGGAGACTTGATCCAGGGCTCTCCAGACCCAAGCCTACCACTGTAACCACTAAGCTACAAAGCAACTAAATGTTTGGTTTTGGTCTAGCAGAATTTTCTTCTTTTCTTGACTCATGCACTAGGTATGCTGAATGAAGCTTGTTATTATAATGTGAAGTCTTAATGTAAAGTCACTTACTGACACAACAGTGAAGAAGTATTAAGTAGCATAAGACGGAAACGTCTGAGTAAAATACATCTAAGTTTTACTTAAAGACACTACTTAAGTGAAGTTACTTTTCACCACTGATTTTAGATAAAGATTACTCATCGTCATTTATTATTAGATCATCCTCGGTATCTATAGGGTGTCTTTAACATTTGGCACTGGTGCGTTCTTACACTTTCATGCTGGGTTTGCTAAATTACACAAAATTTTACTAACAAAGGTGAAATTTAACTTCATTTAGTTAAGTAAGAACTGTTCTTTTCACTTCAGCAAATTTATCTGACTGCTAAAACATATGATCTCATTGTAATATATGAAACCTCTTAGTGGATTAAAGCTGGCTCTGATATAAGCAATGACATAAATGCATTAGACATATCTTATATAAAACAACAAAGAAAACTTTTTTCACTACTCAGATATGTCTTAAAGCCAATTAATTGTTTAGATCTGAATATCTTTTTTTTACTGTACCTTAGTGAGTTAATAAGAATATTTGAAGTATTCTTGCTGTTTTAGATAGCCATACTCACTAAATGCTGCAGAATAACTGTGTTAGCATGCTAACTGCCATTTTGAACATGTTTCAATGGATCATTTGAATCAATGTTAACACCTACAAATTCTTCTGAAATGTTTTCTTTTTATCTGTTCTTCTTAGTAGAGTAATTTTCTTTAATTAATTAAGTAAATAAAATCTCACCCAACTTGAACCCCACATCTCTCTTCACAGCTAAAGCTCATTTCCTTCTTAATTAGTCAAATAACCGGGCGTCTCCTGTGGTGATATCTTGAACAAATGTCACGGGGCCCTCACTTTCAGCCAATGTTCGTGACTGTTCTTGTGTAAATAAAACTCCCCAGGCTGTGTTACCTTTAGAGGCCACAGACTGACCCATCAGCAGCCGTGAAGATCAGGGGTCTGCAGCCGTGACTATATACTTTCATTTCAGCCAACTAGTAATCCCACAATGTAATGAAACTGTCTGGCCCCTGTGTCTGGCTCCAGTAAGACCAACTTACTCACAAAACTTCCCAACCCCCCTCAGCATTATTAAGTAGAAAGTAAATCTTAAAATACAAGTCTACATCTCTCCTTGCCTGTTGTTTTTCTTTTAGAATGTCTTGAAAGAGCTACTGCCAAAGACAGAGTCAGTAATTACATACAAGCAGAGGGTCACATGTGTTATAATGAGGGAGTGCATCTCCAGCAAAGCAAGACACCAGTGAGGTCAGAGGTCACTGCAGTGTGGTCGGCTGTGTTTACGTTGGCAAAGCAGCTGCAGTTTCATGCAGAAAGTATCTCTGGGTTGAGACTTTATATCACAGCTGGTTTTGATCAATGTATCAAAACAAACAATTGGCTACTGCACTGTCTGTTTTGTTCTTCTACATCACTTTATGAAGTTAAAAAGTTGCATAAGGAATTCTCACATATAATGTAAATATATATAAATCACCTGTTAGGCTTAGTTTAAGGAAACACAAGTACAGCACATTTATTGCTGATTCTGTCATAGGTTTTGCAGGTACTGAGTCATGAAGTAGCCTGGGAACCAGATAATTCGGAGACCTCATGTTTCGTTTGATCTGGCAGGATGGGTCTGGCCTTCCTCCCGTTCAACAGATTTCCACCCAGCCTTTCACAGGCTCAGCCAATCACAACTGTTTATATAGTTGTGCTAGTTTTGTGATAAGACTATAAAGAGAAGGCCTGTTGAGGCATGTTGTTCAGTGTTTAGTCACTAATTCACGCTTGCTCATTTGTCTGGCAATGTCACTTTTATCTGAAACCCGCTTGTTGTTAGTGATGTTAAAGCAAAAGTGAGAGATGCGACACACCGCAATAATGGATAACACTACACACCCTCTACAAAACACATTTAAAAAGCAACCAAGAGGGTTCAGACATCTTCAGCTCTGCTGCAGTGAGGATCCCTACAGGAGGTCATCCCTGCCTACATCAACAAGTCACTGGGTGTATTTTTGTTTCAGCTGTTGGTGATTTGAATCTTGCACTCCTCAGAAGTATTACACTTCATTATACTGTTATTAGCACATTGATTTCTATTTATAATATTATCTACAATAAGAATTTTTTCCCTTATTATTACAACTGAAAATGGTGTTTGGCTATTTCCCTTTGGAAATTAATGAAACATCATAATTTAATTCTACCTACTTGTTCAAAAGTCAGTGTATATTATGTTACGGACTCTGCAAGATATTTGTTTTGGAAAAAAAGATGCATCAACATATCACCCTCCCTAAATCTATTCTACGAGCATTATTATGAAGTCTTAATTTTTGGAAAAGCTTAAGTGAAATTATCTCGTTTAAACCTAATACTCAGCTTAAACTCTTATGTGAATCTGTGCAGCAGTGACAGCTTGTCTCTATATTCAGTACTGCTTCTCAATACAGAAAATCTGAAGCCTATTAATGACCTTAGTTTCCTTGTTATAGATCCATTTCATGCAGTGCAGCCTGAAACCTAAGCTTCTGATATTAATATTTCTTCCTGTATCACATATTAGTTTTCTATATGAAGTCCAAATGACCCCTCAGCATCACATAACCGAAATACAATAAAATTAGATTGAGCATTGGTTTAAATCATGCAAATTCCACTTATCATCCCTTTCACCCATCAGAGATATGCACACTTTCAAACTGTGTTTAAATCTACTTAATGACTGACTCTATACTAATAAAATGCTTGACATATTGAGGACTGAATGGGGATAGGGGTAACCAGCTGTTGATGCATTTTGGACTCTATGGCTTCATAATTTTCACACAGATATTCACACTAACATTAAAGAAAGATAAACAAATTGATGCATGATGTCAGCTTAGCATTCTCTACACGAGCACAGCCTCAGCCACCTGCCAACAATCCCACAGTCAGTTCCTCTGTGTTCATTTTGTTTTTTGGTTTTTTTTTCTTTTAAGTTTGTCTAACTCTGCCCTGCATGCTTGAGTCTCATTTTGACATCATATAGAGTTTTTTTTATACTTACAAATAAAGCAACATACCTGCTTCTGCCTGCTTCTTTTTCACACATAAACACTGATTTATTGCCAGACTCAGGAACATGAATCAATCAAATCATGGTCTGGACAAAGGCTATGCTGTTATTGTAAACATACACGGCAAAAGCTCATGAATCCACGTGGTTTGGATTTATTGCCAAGGATTTTAAAATCTGCTTAAGTAGATGCAGGACCCTTGCTTGTCAAATGCAGATCACACCCGCAGTCTGTCACCCGCAGCATAATCACTTAACATCAAGAAGCAAATGCTGAGTCAGTGTAGATAAGTTGAAGGTCGGGCTGTGTGTTGGCAGATTCAGAGAGCGGCGGTCACTCAGGGACAATGAATCCTCCTGGCTGGAACCTCTTGTTTAGGACAGTGTGTGCTGATGAGGTTGCACAGATACAGTTTCTGTCTGCCCAGAGGTTGAATTTGTAGGAATGGCCCTTTAGATCCTGTTATTAAAACTTGTGCTAACATGGGCTGAGCTGCAGCATAGTGTGCTGCAGGAATGCACTGACTGAGCGGTCACTGCGTACACAAGAGGCGCCATGGGGATTCCTGAGAGTCCCTATCCTCCGCATGTGTGTGTGAGGATCATGACTGTTCACACTCGTAAACAGACTGCAACTCACCCCAGGAACCACCCCAGTTATTATAAACAAGTGCTTTCCATTTATATGAGCCGCATGCCTTGCTGGTTTGGGGTTAATTTGATTTGATTGATGGCGTGACACTGTGAACTCAAGGTAACTGTGCACTTCAGGATATAATTGCCTGTCATGTATCGTCTATTTGTAACTTGACATTGGTGGAAGAAGCACTCATACTGATACAACAGTAGATATAAAAAATATATATTATCATTCGTTACAGAATATCATACTGATAGATTACAGTCATTGATGTATATAGTTTCTAAATCTGCAGAGTAACTAATTATATAATCTGTCAACTTCATTGAAAAAACATTAAATAAGTAAGCGCACTTGAAGCCATGATGATCCTCAATGCATGCTCATGAACTTCTTCATGCCACCTCTTAGCCGTAATCAGTTCTTCCTGTAGATGGCAGTTGTGAGATTTATTTAGCAGTAGTCCTGAACACAGACTTCTTGCACCAACTTTTCATCCGGCACTTTTTGTGTTTTACATCTGCTACTTGAAACTTGAGAGAGGAAAGTGGAATGGGCCCATATCAAGTACAAAAACAGGTGCAGCTGTCAGAACGGAGACATCACTTCAGCTAAGCATCTTCGTCTCAGTCACAGCCATGGGAGTGTCACTGGAGTGTTGCTTCTCTTGTCTCCTGAACAACCACAAGACAGAAAGATGAATGAAAGCTACAGAGCTAAAGAGGAACATTTAGGTGTGATTCAGGTCTATAAAGCTCTATTGATCGGCTCCTCGTCTTCCTCCACAGCCCCTGTCTGGCCGGTGCCAGAACAATTTGTCCCTTAGGTCTAAGGTTGCATGTGAATTTTTCTGTTGTGTCAGCTGAGTTTAAGTGCAGCACATGCTTGAGCAGAGGTGAACTCTCATTATCCCACACTGCTTTAATTAAGAATTCACTCTCAACCAGTGCAACATCTTTAAGTCATTTATTTCCTCCTGCAGCAGGCATCCCTTAACTGCAATGAGCAATATTTCATTTTCCATGGTAGAGTGTGTGTTCGTTCTGAACACATCTGAAGCACATAAATTCAACTGAAAATGAAGGTTGTATTTAGCAAAAAACAGACTGAATTACACTTCCAGAAATTAAACTTAGGTATCGTATTGTGGTTTTGTATGTATGAAACCAAGCAAGTCTTGTTATCACAAGTTCTTTATTTCTATATTAAATTACTCTTGGCCACTTGAGGGCAGAGGAACATGATGGAAAAT
>JBAMHW010000009.1:12669053-12717314 GCA_037177495.1 Rhadinocentrus ornatus | reverse complement strand
GTGAAATTTATTGTCAATCAGTGTTGCTTCCTAAGTGGACAGTTTGATTTTACAGAAGTGTGATTGACTTGGAGTTACATTATGTTGTTTAAGTGTTCCCTTTATTTTTTTTAACAGTTTATATTATTAAAATATAGTGGTTTTTTTAGTCCTTTTGGCTAATATATTACAATCAACGTGACATAAAAGTCTGGTAAAAAGAGAAAAAGAAAATACAAAATGAACTGATTGAGGCTCAGAAGGTCTAACATCTTCCACCAAACAAAAGGAACTGAAACTCTTGTTTTCTTTTCTTTTTTTCTCTCTCTCAATTTCTTTAAATATCAAGCCAGAAACACAAATTTCTTTTTGTGTATTTGCCACATAGAGATAATGGACCCCTGCCTGATGGTGTGGATTTGGTTGCTTCGAGCCTCACGCTTCAAGGTCCTGTGGAGCATCAGCATGCTGGTCTGTATGAATGTGACTTCTCTTACCACCACCTCAACACAACACTGCGGCTTAACGTCACAGTAAAACCTCAAGCTCAACAACTCGGTAGGTTAAACTTTTTTACACATTGAGGCTACTTTAAATTTCTTCATCATTTTACCATAAAGGTTTGATGGTGAACTTTCTCTCCTCACCCTTCCAATCAGTTCCTCCCATAATCCGAGTTGATTTGCGGAGTGAAGACGGACACAGGGTGATTGAGTGTGCAGCAGCCGATGCTGTTCCTGCAGCCAACGTGTCCTGGCTTCTACCAGAGGGTGTTTCTGCAGACTTTTGGTTCAATTCCACTACTTCTAGTGGGAAACACTCTGACAGAGAAGTTTTACTCCTCCCTGCCTGCTTGCCTTGGGAGCTCACCGCAGAGTGTGTGATAAATCACTCTGCGTTTGAGGAACCAGAGAACAGGAGCGTTACACTCCCTCTTTGTGGTACGTACAACAAATCATCCGATGGATTAGTTTGTCTCAGTAGACGACATGTATGCGCACCATAGATTACATTTTTCACTCAGAAGAAACACATAATTTCTGTTGTTTAACCTCTTCTTCCCCTGCAGCTCGCCCCAACATCACCATCAGTGCCAGTTCTGAGTGGAAAGATGGTCACAAGTACACAACGGTGCACTGCTCTGTGGTCAGTGTTGCTTCTGCTGCTGCTATAAGCTGGCATGCTGCAAACAACAGCATCAGTTCTCTGACAGAAACTGAAGTCCAGGCTGAGGGTTTGGTATCAGCACAGAGCTCTGTGCATTTCCGGTCCTCTCTGTATGCCGGTCAGAATTTAACTTGCATGGTGAAGCATCTAACCCTGGAGATACCTGAAAAACTAACAGTTCATATTCCTGTGCACAGTATGTTAGCTTTTTCTTAGAAACATCTCTTCCCCTGACACACACAGCTACTCACCCTCTATCTGTCACCCCTCTTCTCTTTTTTAGAAGCCGCTCAACTGAGTGTGTCTCTGGTGAAACAGCAAGACTCTTCTCTCTGGCTGGCGGTTTGTGACTGTAGAGGGGAGGGTGTTGGGACAAACCTTGCCTGGGTCCTTCCTGAAAATACCAGGGGTGAAACATCCCTGAACACCAAATATGAGGGACACATAACAAAAGCCAGGCTGACTTATCAGTTTCCCCTGGCCCTACATGAAGGACAAGACCTGACCTGTGTACATCAGTTCGAACATGGGATCATAGAGAAGAAGACAGTTCAAGTCCCCAAATACTGTGAGTGGAAATGAGATGACACTCTTATATAGAAATTCATATAAAAACAGGGTCCAGACATCTGTCTTAAAAAAATTCAAAGAGCAAAATTAGAATTGAACCGATATGTTCTGCAGACATTTCTTCTTTGGAAGTCCTGAACCATACAACTCCTCTGCGCAGTCGCTACAGTGACCAGCCTGTAATATACAGACTGTCTGTCCACGAGAATCATCACAACCAGAAAATACTGCTCAGAGTTGAAGGCAACGTGCCAGAGTACAACATCGACTGCAGAA
Organism: Rhadinocentrus ornatus; assembly: GCA_037177495.1. Lineage (NCBI taxonomy): Eukaryota > Metazoa > Chordata > Actinopteri > Atheriniformes > Melanotaeniidae > Rhadinocentrus > Rhadinocentrus ornatus. Next base: position 12,715,322 of record JBAMHW010000009.1, on the reverse strand, counting down.
GGTGGTGTATCCTGAGAAGTTGGGCTTTTGTCTGAAATGTGAATAAAAACAGAATGTAATGATTTGCAAACCACCTAAAGCCTGTGTTTCACTGAAAATGGTACAGAAAAACGTCAAATGAGAAACGGAAAAATGAAGAAATATTGTTGGTTTGAAAACCACAGCAGATGCTTACTTTTAAATGTAATGTGATTTTCAGACCCCCTCAGGCAGCTCTGTGGTAAAACCAGACAAGATTCAGCCATGGAAATCATTGCATGGACTTAGGAACACCCTAAAACCATTGCTAGACAACAGACATTGCAGCTTCATTCACAAATGCAAGTTAAACCTTTACCATGCAAAGGAAAGAACATGCAGCGCCAGTCAAGTTTTTACAGAATAAGGGAGAAGGGGTATGCCAAAACCTTTCATCAATTCAAAATGGGGTATTTTTATGAACAAAAACAAAACAAAAATACATCTTAATGTTTGCTGATCTTAATGTTTTGTATCATTTTCATTACCTAATTTTAGATCAATGAATCTGTCCACTGAGTTGGAAACAGATGTTTTATCTGATGTAAGACAAGATTTGCATTTTACACAATAAAACTACAGCTTTGAAAATTGCTAAATCCCTTTCACAAAGTGTGAAGTGTACAGCACCAAATTTATTATTTCTCCCAAAACTCAATTAAGAATCAACACACTGAAAATATTAACTTGCTTTTTTCCACAACACTGATGTCATGGAGCAGAATTGTGGTAAATTAGTGACAGCATGGAAATGGTTTTCTTAGTTTCTTATAAGGGCTGGTGACAAAACGTTTTACATTTTGGAATTTGTTGCCAAAAGTTTTTCCTCATGAACCCCAGTTACAGGGAAAAAAGGTGTACCTAACCAATGTTTAACTTAAACTTGTTTTATAGGAGGGATGGCTCAATTGTTCAAATGAATGGAGCCGCAATGATCATCCAGCCTGAGCTTTCAGGGCAGAATAAAGCCTTTTACACCTGTCGTGCCTCTTTCTATCACCACTCAGCCACGGTCAACATTCAAGTGGAGGTCACACGAGAGGACGAACAGCTTAGTAAGTGTCTTCAGCTTGTTCATTTCAAAACTTCTGATGCTATCAGCTGAGGTGTGCTTGTTTCAGTATTTGCTTTGTTGACACGTTTGACTGATATCTGTGGCTTTATGTTGTGTGTGTTGCAGTGCTGGTAACCATGATCTGCATCCCATCAGCCTTAGCCATCCTCCTCTTGCTCATCATCATCCTGTGTGTGTGCTGGTGAGTTCCACAGGTGTTAGATCACCAGGTGATGTGCTGATGGGTAAATGAAGCCAGCAGTACCAGTGCAATACAAGACAAACAGGATGTGTGGATCGTTAACCAACTCACCAACCATCCTCTCACACTAGTGTAGTTATTCACAAACAGGAAGTACTGTGGCTGAAGCAGACAGGTGCCTTTCCCACCGCAGCTTGATTGTAGACTGGTAGAAATTGTTCGTCAGTGCGAAAAACAGATTTATTTTCCAGCTTTCTGTTTGGCTTTTAGCTGTTACTTCTGGCAGTTTCTGCAGAAGACTGCTGATCGCTGGCCCATTGTCATCACGGCCACATTTCAGAAGCCTAGGTAAAGAAATCAGAAAGTCCACATGTTCGGAAGTGATTAATATAATGAAATTCGAGTTGCCATCCGTCATTTGAAAAGAATCCACACAGGAATGTCTTCATGCTGTTGCTCCTGGAAAAAAAAAACAGTGGGTCACATCTTTTACAACTGATAGGAGACATTTGTCATAATCCTAGAGCTATTTGGTTTCTGTCTGCATAAGTTTCCACTGCAGGCTGTGAAAAAAGCTTCACAAGAACAGTTTGCATCTTGTTTTAATAAGCATGATGCTCTGACCAGAATATTTGGTCAAGGTGTCATTAATTGGAAAAGTTTCTTACTTCCTGGGCCTTGCTTTGGTGGGAGGGTCCTGTCAAGCTAATTTGGGAAGGTCAGTCACCCGGTGAACAACAAAAAAACATGACTCCCAAAGAGGAGAGCTATTTTGGGACTAGCATATAGCCCCCTCACCCTCCTCTCTGCTCCTGGGCACACTATGACAGCAGCAAGTCAGCACTGGTTTGATGTCACTGAGGTCATAATATACAAAGTGAGCTGCTACTCAAGATCAATGATGAGGACTTGGGTCACCACTGCTATTCATTGATATTCCTGTCACATACAGTGCATTCAGCCCTTCAACTAGACCGAATCGATTCTGTGTGATTATGTTACACTGCCATCTAGTGGCAATAATTATTTTATTTTATTAATACAGATTGGGAAATTTGGCTCTGCATTTGACCCATCTCTAGATGTGCTAGAGAGCAGTGGGCTGCCATGTTGTGGCTCTCGGGGAGCGGTTGTGAGGGGCTTGAACCTGGGTTTTCCCAACCCAAGCCCACCTACGTAACCATCAGGCCAACACTCCCCTAAAAAAGCAATTTTAAAAAGGCAAAATTTTTAATTTAACCTTTCTTTCTACTTGTGTTGCAGCAAAAGAAACAACAGGACACAGTACAAGGTATATATCACCTGAAATGTACATTTAAAGTTTAGATTAATAATGTCTTATATATTCTAACCTTTTTGCTGCACTCTATAATTCAGCAGCGGGAGTCTATTTCGGCCTTGACAGCATTGATGCAGGATCCCGGCTCCTCTGAGGTGAAGAAGCCAGCAGCAACAACCGGGGAAAGTAAAGAGTACGATCACATCGGTTATTCCATCGTCATTGACGTTAAGAGTACAGTGTGAAGAGGAAGACGCTTTGCAGGGCTTTTCTATTTTACCTTCAGCTTCCATTGCGCAGACCGGTTATAAAGGCTTACTGAAACTGCAGCATTGTTTAAAATTTGACAGTATTTTGTTTGATTGTAGCATTTGAAGTTAAACTGAATATGTACTGAGCTTTCTTTTTTTTTTTTTTAACAGACTGGCATTAATGGTTTGAAACGCGTATAATTTGCACTTTCTGTCTTACTTGAATTTTCCATCTTGGTTTACACACGTATTTTTTTTTAGGATTTTATGTTTGTTGTTTTGTATTTTTCAATAAAGCATTTCAAATATTATATTCCTGTAGTTTTCCTGTGTTAAAGCACATGCACATTTGTAGCAATAGTCGAGACAGCTGTCAGACTGGTTTGGTATTTTCAATAACCTAAATTAGTGTGGGCCACCTGCTGGGTCAACAGGAGTCGTGCTATACATAAATACTTGCACAGTATCCTCCATGATGAAGCTGCAGACTGAACCTCAGTGAATCTGCCTAATGAGACTGCAGCAGTGTTGCACCCTCTTGTGGTAAATGACTACACGTGCAACTGAGTAAATTCTACTGAGAAAATAACTATCTCGAATGTTTCCTAGACAGTTGTCAACTAAATATTTTAGCAAAGCACTCCAGAAAGACCTCTACCCTACCCACAATGCCAAAATAATCCATTATAAACATCCTGCGCCTGGAAACTCTCTCATGCTGATTGGCTACGTCCTAACTGGTCAAAACATTTGGTGGTATGCGAAGACATTCGGGAAGATGGGTGATCTTAATGTTGTAGCTGATACATGTACATCTGCCTCTAAAGTTTCCATAAATACATACATAAAACATTATAAGCTGTTCAAGTCTGAATTAACATTGGGGGTTAATACGTCCACCGTATCCTGGATCACCGACTATCTTACAGACAGTTTGTTCAGCTGGGGAACATCTTGTCTGATGTGGTGGTCGGTGACACAGGAGCCCCTTATAGGGCAGTCCTTACTAAACGTACACGTTTAATTTTAAATACATCTCTGACTTGAGCCACATGCATTATCTAACGACACTGTGGTTGTTCGATGTATCACAGATGGACAAGATGAGGAACAGAGAGCTGGAGAACACCTTTGTGGACCGGAGCAGCAAGAACATTCTGAATGTGAACAAAACGAAGATGGTTATTTGGAAGAGGAAACCTGCATACCAGCCCACCTGCACTTCCCGAGGCAGCTCAGATTCTTTAATGTATGCAGCAAACTGCTGGAAATGTTCTTCCAGTCTGTGGTGGCCAGTGCCATCATGTATGCTGTGGTGTGCTGGGGGAGCAGCATCATCTCCACGGCTGCCAGCAGGATCAATAAACTGATCCTGTCAAGATCATTGGACACAACCTGGAGTCAGTCAGTGGTCTCCAACTCATCCCATCCGTTAAACAGTATAATGGTGGGACAGCTGAGCTCTTTCTCAAACAGGCTGCTGCAGCTCCGCTGTCATAAAGAGAGGTTCAGGAAATCTTTCCTTCCATTTACAATAACTCTGTACAAGACCTCCATGTGAGAGGATGCATTTTGTACGTCTCTTGCATATATTCTGCTTTTTTAGTTAACTGTTATCTGTTACACTTTTCTTATATATCAGTTCTCTAATTATGTTAATCTGACTGCTGCTGTAACAAAAAATTCCTCCCATGGGATTAATAAAGTATCTATAAACATGGTCTTACAAAACTTAAATCTTAAAACTAGAGATTCATTCCAGAGTGCTTAGGAAACCTGCATAAGCTTGATTACTAACGGCAAATAAAAGCAGACCAATGAATTACATGCATAAGCAGATTTACATGATGCATATAATTCATAATGTATTTAGTGTGGCATACACACATTTGTGCACCCTTGGTCTTACTTTCCGCAACTGTGAAGAGGTGAGGAGTGGAGTAAAAACAGATACACACAAAACTAAGATTAAAGCCCAAATAAAAAGCAATCAGAATCATCATAATCAGAATACTTTATTAATCCCGGAAAAAAGTTATTTCATTGGTGCTATCAGATCATTTTAATCACCTTGTTAGGGTTGCGGTTTCTTGTGTGGCTTGGTGCACTACTCCACTTTGCACCAGAACAATCTTTATTGTAGAAAACATGTCCTGTATCCTTCACATGAGAAGTTTTTAACTTTTAGGCTGCTATGGCCAAAAGGATCTGAGGGGGAAACGTTAAGAGCAAGAATCTCAAACTCTGCAGGTGTGTTTCACATTTTTCAATGAACCTTAAAGCAGAACACGTAGAAAAATGCAGGAACCTGACAGAACCAGAAGATATCTGAAAGCTCTTAGAACCTGGAAGGAACATTTATAAGGAAGTAAGTCTAAATACTTCGGGGTGTCCAAACTTTTGTGTTCACTAATATCCATTTTTTAATATATGCACTTTTTACGCCACTGAAAATGAAAACAGATTTGTACCATTAATAAAACACTGTAAACCAAGCGCAGTACATCAATATTCTGATTTACATAGACATTTTCTATATGTGCAAAATATTTGCACATGTGCACAGTCGACTCCATCATCGACATCATCTTTTCTTGTACACACAGGGCTTCAACTGCAGTCCATATTTCTTTACATTTTTTGGAGCATTTCCTGTCTTCTTAAACTCAAAGGAGTAGAAATGTGTGTTTTCTGTATCCTGAAAAAAAGACAGAAAAAAAACCATGTAATTCTCACACTTTAAACTGAATGACTGAGCTGCTGTTTGCTAAAAGTCTTGATTACATTGACTTGATCGTCATCTAAATGCTTTAAATTGAACCATCTGTCTGTTGCCAACTTTAAACCAGTTCCCTGAATGTTCTTTTCAACCTGTGGTTTTCTACCCGCAGCACCACCAGCTATGAATTATGAATCATGCAGCTTCCAGCCACCAACTCCCACTGCCAGCTGAGACCTTTTTAAAAGGAAAAATAAATGATACCTCTGCTTGCACTAAAAGTTGTTGCATATTTATGTACATTTCATTTGCAACTGGAAACACAAGTGTAAAATGCAGATGGTTGTTGGGTTTTATTGTTGGAGGCTGAGCTTATTGTTTTATATCTGACAACAGCCACAACGCCTGCACAAACATCATTAATATTTAAAAACATGGTCCCTGATATTGTCTTATTTATTGCCTCACCTTGGACACCATCTTGAATCCAAGACTTGCTAGAGAAGAGATGAAGTTCTGCACGTTGTCAAATCTACTCGCTACTTCTGCGATTTTAATGACCCCCCTGTGAAAATTAAGCAAAACCAATTACTCGTGCATTGTAAAACTAATCCAGCTCATAATCAATCATTATTACATTATTTACCCATTTTTTAATACTCGATTGGCCTCAGCTAAGAAGTCAGCCAGGTTGGTCCCCATGAGAGAAAGACAAAACACAGCGATGTCCACAGAGCCGTCACCAAGAGGCACCTGCACAGACAGATTGTGTCTTTTAATCACGGTAACAGGAACCGTTCAGGGATTATCAAACGGAGGGACACTCACATTAGCCATGTCACAGACCGTGACGAGGTCGCATGTAGCTGCAAGATCGAAGCTGTGCACTTTATTCTTCACGCTGCGTGCTATTTTACAGTCACCACAACCAAAGTCTGCAACCACCAGAGAGGGAGATCTGCAGCAAATGATAGAAAAAAAAAAAGGCTTTTAACCAAAAGTTATAATTTATACAGTGTGGATTTTAACTGGACAGAGCACAAGTTGTTTTTCTCCTCACATACAATTGGCCCTCTCCTCATGGCATCAACATGAAGCATCCGATATATGAAACTGTTAAAGGCTAGCATGCACATAAGATCATAGTCATTTTTATTCTATGGCTCCTTATACAAGCAGATGTTTTTTTGTTTTATTTTATTCTGAATAAAAAACCTCTGGAAAACAATCTAAATGTTGCACATTTACAAGTTTAGGATATTATCTGGGGGGTCTTCTAGTACAGGATGATTTCATTTAATATTCCACAAGCATATTTATCTACTGTATCATCATTTATGAAAGTTTTTGAAACCCTGAGTCTAAAACGCTCTATTTTAGCTCCTGTTTCTTTCCTGCAAAGAAACATGGTGAAAACTGAGTTACATGCCGTGACCCTGATTTTATGCATATAGATCTTATATAACAAATATCCATCTCAGTTTATGTTATACTGCAGAACAAAGGGGAAAAATAAACACAAAATCATTCCACTCTTTTAGTTGTTTACTAATTTTAAAATATAAATAAATCAGGCAACAAGTTCCCATTATTTCTGATTGTTCCTCTGAGTTTCACAATATCCAAAGCTATTGATCAAAGCTAATAATAAAAAATGCAACATGGATATTGTACAAGTTAATTTCAATTCTTGCCAAATGGCCCAAGTCCTATCACAATGTGCTTATTTTTAAATTATTTTTAAATGAACACATCTCACTTTTTCTGAATGTAAGCGATGATCTCATCCACTGGATTTGCAGGCCACCTCTGAACTTGTGCCGTGTAACCTTTGTGGTAAATCCAGAAAGCCTGTGGGTCTTGTTGGAACATTCGCTTCGCCTCGCCGCTGGTTGTACTGTACAAGACTTCGTTGATGTAGCGGAAACGAGCCGATTCCAACCGTTGCTCCATGCGTGCTCGGAAGGAGTCACTTGGTTTTATCTCCTCCGGCACGGCCAGCCTGTCTTTCTGCTCAGCCGGACTTGCACGTTGATCCGTTTCCTGACCGAGGAGGATCTTCCGCAGTTTCTGTCTTTTCAGACTCTGTTCTTTGCCCAGCTCAGGTTTCTGTCTTTTCATGGACTCCTGCTGATCATCTGTGATCTTCACTGAAAGTTCACCTGTGATCTGTTTTGATCCAACTCCAGAAGAATCAGATGAGCTTTTTTCAGCTTCTCTTCTTTGCATTTTGTTCTCTGCTTTCTGTTGCTGTTCCTCTGTTGATGTGGTGTCCTCGTTAGTGTTTTTCCTTTCCAGTGGTTTACGTTCTTTCTCCTTCCTTTTCTGGGTTTTTGCATGACTGACATTTTCATTTTTGTTGTTGTCGTTTTGTGACTCTGTTTTGCCATCTTCCTTTGGCTCCTGTTTATAAACCGTCACTGCTGTGTTTGCAATCTCATCAGGTTTATTCTGTCTGTATTTATTTTTGCATTTTCTCTTGTTCTTCATCTTGTTTTTCCACTGTTGTCTGCTAATTTTGTCTGTGCTTTGTGGTATGTTTGTATTAACCTGAGCAGGATCTGTGATTTCTTTCTCTTTTTTCTCTCCAGCAGTGATTTTGTTAATGAACCCTGTAGGGAGAAGAAATATTTGTCTATTCATTTTACAGCCAAAGTGTGAGCCAAAGACAAACAGCAAAAATAAAAATCCACAACCTAGATGGTGATAACTGTTCATGTAATGTGCCAATATTTTTTTTATTTCTTATGCTGATATTCCAAGTTATTCTGCAGCTCTAAATGTGGACAAATAAATGTAAACATACAATTAATTACTCACCAGTTTCCTTTCCTTTTGTCTTTCTTTTTGATAAAGGTTTTTCTTCCATGACTGTGTGATTCATATCTTCATTGTCTTGTTGCTCCTCCGATTTCTCTGTATGTTTTCTTTTCCTCCTGCTTTTCTTCTTCTTCTTCTTACTGTGTTTTGGTGCTGTTTCTGTCTCACTGTCACTACCCTGCAGAGGGTTGTTGCTCTCCCACTCTGGTACTGACCCCAGCGTCTGCAGGGTCCGCAGCAGGCTCTTTTTCCCAATAACCTAGGAAATATAAGGATGATTGTAATTAGACCTTAAACTAGTAAACCTCTTTATCATTGCTGAGCGGGGTGATTCGGTTTTATTTATATTGCTCTATAAAAGACACAGCAAGATTTGCTCTACTAGAATGTAAGAGTCACGTTTTTACTTTGATGCGAAATTTGCTGACAGCAAAAAACTTAGGTACCTTAACATCTGCGCTGCTATTCGCCTTCTGTGTTTTTTTGTGGACAGTTTCATTTAAAATCTGGGCTTCTTGTTCATCACTCCAGTCTTCATCCTCGTTAAACATGTTTCCTCAAACCTTGTAAGAAAATCTGCAGTTCAAATCCTCAAATCTGCGTATCTGATGCTGAAAAAATAACCGAGTTACTTTTAAACAGCTTATGTTGTTGACGCTGTTTACATGAAAACTTTTCTCCACGTAACATGTAATTACATTAAACAAAATCAGAAATTATTTTTAAAAGCCGAAGGCCACGTTGGTCTGTCAGGTGGCGTCGAGGAAGCAAAACAGAACTGTAGGCGCAAGTTGATGACGTAGCGAACCAGAGATTTCTGGGATATGATGTATGATGGTCGTGGTTAAAACACCTATAATAATTAATTATAAATAATAAAATGCGTTATATTTCACTGTGAATTTGCCCGTTCCACTTTTGAACATTTCTTTTGTTATTTTACTAAATGAAAGGCTTAGTGCAAGTGAAAAGAAATGATCACTCATAACAAAGAGATGTTTTTCTCTGTTTTGCTATCTAATAAATGTAGTTCCTGTTTAATTCAATAAGATTTTGTTCTATTACGCAGTTTGCACGATAGTTTTTGTATGCATAAAATGTAATCATACAAAGATAAACAAAAAGCATAACCTCAGGCTATGAATATTTGAATCTTGTATAGTTCTCTGGTTTGCCTGAAGGGGGCGTAGAGCTCTCCACTCAGCATTTGCACGTACGTACGGTGGCTCTGAGGGTGTGGACGTCCCACAGTACTCAATTTACAGGATACAAGCATAGACTGTACAAGTCGACTGTAAACTTCTTCTCTAACTGTATAATACGTCCATTGGTGAATTTCACAGGTAGGTTTATTGGTATAGAGGCAATTCTGTTCAGTTAAAAAAAATACTTGAATTTCAAAGTGCTCATTATGATTGTAATCATCAGTAAGTCAGCGGTAAATTAGTCAACCCGAGACAGCCTGCCTCGTCAAGATACTGCGTTAGCTTGCTAGCAGAAACTTGCTTGAAGCTTGTTCTGTCAGTCGGACTAATATGTTGGTTATATGAGGGCATTGTTAAAGCTATTTAACGTAGCGTAAAGAAATAAACCGCTGGTACTGTCAAAAGCTGTAGGCTAAACTTCCGACTTTACCCCCTCTACGTTAGCTAGATAGCAGTGCAGCTAGTTAAGCCGCTTTTAGGGTAGTAAGTTGATAACAGTCGACTCGTTGCAGTGATAACAGATTGTTTATGACTTAGGTTTTACTTTGGATAGACGCATAAAATCAAAATATCTATGCCTGATAACTGCAAGTTACAGTGTAATGCAATGTTTCTCGTTTAAGGGCTTGTTCATCCTGTATATTTCCCTGTTTTAATAGTGATTTATAATTACTGCAAACTGGGATCTCAGTTATTTATCATTGTGTGCAGCTTTTTATCCTCGATTGTTGCATTTATGTAGCCAAGAAATAACTGCACATTAAGGTATATAAATGTGCCACAGCATACAGGATGCTATTCATAGCAAAGTTATGTGAATCACAACACCACAAATGCACCCCCACCCAGTAATACCAATAAGATTACTCAGTACTTGTAGTTGCCTAGGTTTTTATGCTGGGGTAAATTTCACACTGATGGAGGATGGTTTTGCATAAATGATTTCTGTTCTTTTCTCTCTCTTTTTTTGTTTAACTGCCCCCCAAATGATGTTGCATACCACAGTGCTTGTCTAATTGTGTCCCAGATGAGGGACTGATGCTGGCCAGGAATTGGCTTAACCACTCAGGTCATCAGTCAAAGTTTAATTCTGCATCTGCTTTCACGGGTGCATCATAAGAGAAGAAGAATACGCCAACAAAATGGATGACATTTTCACGCAGTGCCGGGAAGGCAATGCAGTGGCAGTTCGCTTGTGGCTGGACAATACAGAGAACGACCTCAATCAAGGGTGAGTTAGGGTTTATTTTATTGACCGTGAGATGTTTATGGCATCCAAAATTTACTAGTCACATCTGTCTGCGATCATTTAAATAAAAAGGTATTTGAACACAAGGTAATGCTATCAAAATTGTATAAAATTGTTTAATCCCACTAATATGCAGACTGTTGTTATTCAGGGTGTGTTATTATAACATATAATATTAAATAGGAGTTTGCTTGTTCTCCCCATGTATGCGTGGGTTCTCTCCGGGTTCTCCGGCTTCCTCCCACCGTCCAAAGACATGCATGTTAGGTTAATTGGTGACTCTAAATTCTCTTTAGGAATGAGTGTGTGCCTGAATGGTTGTTTGTCCCTATATATGTTGGCCCTGCGATGGACTGGTGACCTGTCCAGGGTGTACCCTCCCTTGTCTTCTACTTTTTGTCTTTTTTTTTTTTTTAAGCCAAAGTGCATTTGCACAGTGATTTGTATGTAACTTGCCACAGCAGGACTTTGCGATGCCAGATAATGTAGATCAGAATCTCAAAGAACTATGCTCTGTCGTTGCTTACTTTTTAATGATGCATTATGTAACTCAGTCACTGATGCTTGCTCAGAGCCTGCCTTTTCACTCCCTAGTGAGATTGTGGCCTGACACTGAACCCATTTCCTTGTGGGCGCATGTTTATGTTCTGAATGCCAGTGGAATAAACCAAAAGCATGATGTTGGACAGGAAGCTTGCTGCTATGGCACAGTTAGTCATGCTTTTAGAGGTTCACAGACATTAAAAAGAACACTTTTGATGCAAGAAATATTTAATGTATTTATTTATCTCATAAGACCCTTAGAGGAATTAAATGATTAGCTTTAATATCTACATCTGTCTACCAATGTTAGTCAATGCTTTGTTCTGACATTTATGTGAAACTGGCGATAGCCTTAGTTTATGTGTAATACTTTCTATTTGCATGTGTTTGGACTGTAAATAAAGTGAAACATATCACTAAAGTCATCGTGCATCTCCATAACAATTTATTTTGGCGTTCTAAGTGTGTAGCGATTGTGTAAAACATTGCAGTGGTGGAAACGGTTGAAAATAGTACTTTCTTTCTTTACGAACAGTCAGCTTTATCACGAGGGTTTAATTGTATTACAGTAACTGCATAGCCCTTATTAACTTAAGAAAACCTTGATCTCTTAGTTCACTTTGGAGCATCTTTTTCACTGTTGATGCTGTTTATCTGATGTAAAACTGCACCACCATACAAAAACTCTGTAGGTATGTCTTTTTAGAGCAAAATGTAATTTTGCCATACAAATTCACGGGAAGCTAAAGAAAAATAGCTTTGTTTAAAACGAGCTAGATGTGGATGGAAGCTGTTAAGGCAGAAGCTTCAGGCCCATCTCCAACTATTTTCACAGTTTTCTTTTGTTTGTTTTGCTTAAATGATGTGAAAAAACAAACAAAAAAACTTGCTGTAGCTAATTAATTTTGGATCAGCAAACTATGGACAGTACCATTTATTCATTTCATGATAAAGTGTCAGATTCATTTTGACATATGATGAAATGTAAGATTAACTTACTGCTACTGTGTGTCTGCGTGTCAATATGACTACAGCCGTTCAGGGTGTTGCCATGTTGAAAACGATACATGTGTTTTATTACGTCTGACCTAGTCTAATCTGTTGCGAAAATATAATTACCATTTAGACATGACACTGACATGTTTAGCCGTCACCAGCGTAAAATGGAAAGCAGTGACTGTCTGAAAGGACCTTTATTCAACACATTTAGTACACCAAATTTCAGTCCAGTGGTCACAGATAAACATTCTGTCCTTAGCAGGATCTTCTTTTAACCAAAGCAGTCTCTGTTTAGAAAATGGGAAAGTCAGGAAAAAACAAACAAACACAAAAAAAAGTCTTGTCCTTTGGATGTTTCTATAATGGATTCAGAAAACTGGTATTTGTTTACATAGCACACAAAGAAAGAACAAATAATTCACTTTAATTAAATTCTCCCTATCTTGGAGCAGCTTCCTTTTGGTCTATTTTTCTCATGTTTTAGTACATTTAAGGATAAGAAAGTGGATTAAACTGACCCCTAGATTGATTTTTGTAATGTTTTTCTTTCTTTCTTATTCTTTCTTTTTTTTATAGAAACAGTGAATCATTATTTGGATACACGTCAATATTTCATCCTTCCAATTGTTCCTTTCTTGTAAGATTATGTTTTTGCACTCAGCCACCATGGACATGCCTCCCCACATGTGACGTGCCCATTAGCTGATTACATGTCAGGTTCCCTTTTCCGGTTGATATATCTCCACTCATTGGGGAAACATAAAAGAATTTATTCTTGGTTCCTTCATTTTGCCTACAGAAGCTTTGCTTCTTCTCCTGCACCCACTACACTCTGGCCTCTCACATCTTTCATGTAATTTCTTTGTGCTTCTTGATGACAGTGTGTTTATACTGATGTATCTCCCAGACAAAGAGTAGTTGTGGAATGCTGAATCTTCTAACACGGAGTAAAACATAGGCCTCAAGGGAACCTTTTACCACCTACGAATACTGAGAAAGAGGGGGGAGGAGATTGTTGTCACGGGCAGGGCGGGAAGAAACTGAGAATCTTTGTGTGTGAAGCCAAATAGTGAACTTTTCAGAAGAGGAATGCACAGTTAAGCCATAGCAACACACATCACTTTGCCCTCCTCTTATATGTTTCCGGCATTAGGCTCCCAGCGGTAAAAGATAACTCCACTCATTTCCCCTCAGTACTTCCTCAAAGCTTGGAGAGCTTGATTGCAGTTTTAAATATAGTCTGCCCAAACTGTGTTGTATAGTTATAAACCTTGGTCTGCTTTGAATATGTTTTGAAATGCAGGCTTGGTCTTTGGAGAGAAATGTTATTGCATGGTATAGTTCTGTGCAGAAAATTTGTACTTGGGAATTCACCAAAAAAAAAAAAAAATTTTTTTTTCAACATTGGCAATGTAATCATCTTATCTAAAAATGTCAGATAAAAGGGGATAATGTCTGTGATACTTTACCAGAATCCATGTCTTTATATTCCTCTTTTGTATAAACAGCAACCATAAACCAAAATGATTCAGTTCAGTATTTTGTATTCTAAAGAAAAAAGCAGCAGATCATCATGTTTCATAAGTGTCATTCTTATGAGGAGCTTTGGATTTTATGAGTAATTATTAACACCAGTGTTTGCTATTGTATAGAGCTGAGTTTTATAATAAAAATAAGCTTTACACAGTATTTATGTCTATGTCAACTTCCCCCTTTTCTGTGATCACAGTTAAAGTGACTTTATTTGAATATTTTGTTCTGAAACCGTTAAGTTTTCTGTCATTGTCAAAATGACATCATGTCAAACCTATTTTCTAACTCAGATTTAAATGGTACTTTTCCTTTACAGTGCCATGTTTTGTTTGTTAGAGTTTTCTTGCATTGTCTGCCCTCCATCTATGCAGATTGTGTTAACAAAACTGTTCCCTTTTTTAAACTTGATGCAGATAAACATTGTTTATGTTTACTTTGATTTCTGCTGCATTCATACATACTCATAGTTGAAGAGAAAGCAATAGTTTGAGTGTGGTGTGTATATCTGTTGTGTGAGTTTAGATTTTACATCAAGTGAGTTATGAATAACAAAAGTTCCTATAGAATAATGGTTTTCATAAAGCAGTATATATGTATGTATATGTATATATTAAAAAAAAACTGTGTCTAACACTACATTACAGCACCTGGGTCCAACTCGATTCACAGCAGTCTGACTACTACTTAATTATGATGTCGCACCCTGTTTAAATTCTTGCTTGTGTTCTTACTCTCAGATGTAAGTCGCTATGGATAAAAGCGTCTGCCAAATGACTGTAGAATAGAATAGAATAAAAGCAGTATATCATCACAATACAACTGATTTTATATTGAAGTTCATGTTGAAGAATTGGCTGCTTGTTTTTCTCTTATGTCATATTGGTGTTGGTTGAACAAAAGATTAAGTTGCCACATTTCTCAGAGGTGTCATCACTTTTGCTTTTTCTTTGTTTTTTATTCCAAAGATTTTATTTCTTACCCCAGCTGAGATTTGTCATTTGATCTGGAGCTTATCTCAGTGCAGACATACAGGGTGCAGACAGGGGCTCTTCCTCTGGCCCTTCAGTCTGCCAAACTGAGCTCTTTTGGCAGGTGGAAATGCCTAAAATAAATGACTGCAGTCAGTACTGGGTGGGGGGTGTGAGTAGGAGAAAACCCTGGTACTTAAGTGCCTCTGGGTCCGGAAAATGAAGTTAGCTTAAAGGAAAAATCTGTTCTATATAAGAGCTCTGAAATATAAATACATACAGAATCCAAAAGGCTGAGCCTCGCTTGATGACCACAAAAGTAGATTTTCAGTACTTTTATTTAGACTGTAATGTTTGATTTATATTTTATTTTTATGTTATGACATAGTTGCGTGCTAGGTCTGAACAGTCTTTTTAAAAATTATCCGCAGGATGTTTTGCGAAAGTAAAACAAATGTTAATTATATTGTTTCCCAAAACAGAATCATACAACCAGGAGAATTAGATTAGATCTTAACTTGACTCCTCTTGGTATTCAATACTAAATAAATCCATGTACTGAGAATGACTGAAATCATTCATTTGCTGCATAAGCTCAGTGAGTGCTCCCATTATCGTATTACAGCCTATGCAAATGGAGAATTGCAGGTTAATTTTGTAGAGCGGTAGTTGATTGTTCTCAATCTGTTAATCTGCAGATTATTTTAAAGATTATTTAATGTCTTGTTTCAAAAACAGAGTTTTTCAAGGGTTGCATTAAAGATGTCCTTTTAGATACCGAATCCAAATCTAGTTGATACTGTAAGGACGATAGCAGCAGACTGAGTTACTGAAGTATCCTAAAATTCTGTGGGTGTTGTTTTAGCCTGGGTCTTGTTTTCCCTCCATTAGTTTGCGTAGTCTGTAGAAATCCTTTCTGTGATGTTGTCAGGCACTACTAAGACACCACTTTATCACGTTTCTTTCATGTTATCACGTACAGCTGTTGAGCAGCAGCTGGTCACTTAACGTGTCAGCCCCTTTTTCCACAAATACAACAGAAATGGGGCCTAAATTAAAAAATACTGACTTTTTGTTGAAGCAGTTTATCTAATATTAAAGAAGCACTACTGAACCATGAACCATCATTTCGCTCTTTCTTTTCCTCTCTTCCTCTAATACTCTTGATTTTTTTTGACAAATCAGCCTCAGCGTGCACTGAAAAATGCCAGTGTGTTGAAGTCCAGTTGGTGGCGTGTGACATGGTGCCGTAAAGTCAAACTCTGTCCTGGAAGAAGAGGTTGTGAAGTGCAGATTCTTAGCCCCAGTATGCTAATGGGGCAATGATGGCTCCAGGAATTGACATAATGAACGTTAGTGTGGCATCTAAACGAGTCAAATATATATTTTTAAGGTCAGAAAGTTACATTGTGCCCCTTTAAAATAGCTGGGAATCATTTCTGCCAACTGACTTATCATTGAAAAAAAAAAACTAATCATTTCAGCTCAAATATACAGTATAAAATAGTTGATCTAGCTTTAAAAGATTTATTGTAGTTTTTTTATTTTGTATTCTGTTCATTCTTGCTTTTGAAGAACAAGGAATTGACCTCTTAACTCTTACCTACTCCAACCAAACCGACCAGGGTGTTGGGCTAAAAGTTAATGAAATCATAGAAATGAGTCTGTGGGGAGTTTTTCTCTTTAGCAGCGGCTAATTAGTGTTTTTTTAAGATTTGGCTTTTTGGTCTGAGAGGACATTGTCCTCTGAGTGGATCTGGTATGATGGCGGCCGGTCACACAGCCAGATGTCTGTTGTGGGACTGTGGGGCTCTTGATGCTCTTTTGAGTGGAGCGCTGCAGGATGTATGAATGCAAGTCAGTAAACAGATATTTTTTTTTTTTTTTTTTAAGGGGAGGGGGGGCCAGATTCCTGCAGATTCATAATACCGCCTCAGTTCTCAGATCTTTGTTGTTATGCTATCTGCCCACTCACGACTGCAGGACAAGTGCATACTTTTTTCTTTTTTTATATATATAACATGAGCATTGTGCTGTTCTGTGGAGTTAAAGACGAGGCTCACTGTAATAGAAAAAACATGTATGAAGGGTGGAATATAAACGCTGTAAAGCTGAGCTGCTTTGATGAAGCAAGAAGGAGAGGACAAGGGAATGGAGGGACTCCACTGTGGGAGGAAAATATAACAAAACAGGAAGTGACTATGAGACCAGAGAAATGGAGAATGACAAATTCGTACATGGCAGCTGGAGTACGTGTCAGTTGAAGGAAGTTTTACTGGACCTTATAAGGTCTGAGTGGATGCTTGTCTTTTCTTTGTTTTTTTTTTGTTTTTTTTCCTTTTTTCCCATCCCGACTCTATGGCTTTTCTTGATTGACTCACTGTCAGTCAGCTTCTGCTGTTACCTAATCTCTATGTCTTTATCTCTTTGTCACTGAAGTAGCACTCTGTCAGTCTCTGACATGTAATCAAGGCCACTGTTTCACATTTTTTGCTGCCAATGGCAGTGCGAAAAAAAGGAGTGATGCGTGTCCGAGGTCCATTAGTTGTTGTCTCAGTCTGTCTGAGTTGCATCAGCTTCTGTTTTAAAGTTAGAAACTGCAGGTTTTTGGGTGATACTATGATGCTTCATGAAACATCCCCAGTCATTACAATTTAGCACTGTTATAAAGCTGTGGCTCAGTAGCTTTTCCCGTACATCCCCCAATTGTGTTTATTGTGTTTGCAAAATCTGTGTTGTGGTGAATGCATTGCTCCTTTGTGATTGCAGAGATGACCATGGCTTCAGCCCTCTTCACTGGGCATGCAGGGAGGGCCGCTCCAATGTGGTGGACATGCTCATCATGAGAGGAGCACGCATTAACGTCATGAACCGAGGAGACGACACGCCTCTGCACTTGGCTGCCAGCCACGGACATCGCGACATTGTGGGGAAGGTAGTGATCATGTACACAGAGACACAGGAAAAGGTTCCTGTCAGTTTCCTGTGTCAAATCCCTGGCTTTTCTTTTCCTTATTATAACATAGCTGAATATAGCTGTTTTCTCCATTGCAGCTTATTGCTATAAGCCATGTTACATTAAAGCTTAATGTAATGTTCTGCCAGTCAGCGAAGGGCTGTTAAGTTGGCCACCGACGCAGCAGAAGTTGCGTCAAGGTGGTTGTGAATCAGGAGGGGAGAGGCGTGGCAAGTAGGGCAGCGCTACCTGGACACAAGCTGGGGCCTGATCAGCCCTGGCTGGGTTGCCTGGAGGAGGGGGTCTGATTGTTGAAAGATCCGAAACCCCGTGTGATCCCAGGTTACATAACTGATGATGTGTCCAGGGGCACCATAAAGTGTATCTGACAAACTGTCTAATGCTAACTTAAAAAAGTAGTAGAGAGGCTAACATCACTTTTTTAGACACAGCTGTGAAATGATGTCTTAACAGGGTTTGTTAAAAAATGCAGGATATTGTGAAACGTGTAACGATATCATCTGAACAGCGGTTCTAAATACAAAGGTCTTGTCTGTTCTTGCACTGCCACCATCACCAGCTGCAGCTGTTGAAATACAGTTTAAAACTTGGTTACTACATTACTTAGTATGGTTACAGCAAGCATGTTAAGGGAATGAAAAGTGCTTTAGTTATTTATAATCACATTCTTATTGTGTCTGTAGCCAGAAACCCTTTCTACGAATTCTCAGGTGTAGCAGCTCACGTGTTCTCTCATCATCCTGTTCATGTAGCTGACACTTTGTAAATGCAGCCATATTAACTTCTACACAAATAAAGCCTAAACTAACACACATCAACCGGAATTAATAAAAATACTCATCAGAAATTCTGAATAAGAAGGAGATAACAAGACGAGAACCACTGCTAGATTTCTTTTGTTGGTTTTTGTCTTTTTATTGGAGACCTCAAATGGTCATGTTTTGGTTATCAGGTGGTTTATGTGGAGAAATGTGCAGCTCTGTGCCATTCTAGTTGATAAAAGAGAGAGAAATAAACTGTAAATGTGTGTGTTAGAAGTTGGTGATGTTAGTCTTTAGTTGAAAAGTTAAGATCAATTGTAAATCAGTGTTGCAGAGAGAACTGCTGACAAAGGGAGGCTTCTGCTGTTGGGTGTCTGATTTTGGAATAGCTGCTAGGCAGCTATTGAGTTTAATATTAGGCATGTCTCAATAGCTCTGGTATGCATCCACAGGCAAGACAATCTAACAGGAATTTTCTTGGCAGCATTAAGCTTCACCTCTGTATACAGCCTAAACAAGATCTGACCAGCCTCACTTTGCTTTTAATCCCTATTTTGGGTTTTTTTCAGCTGATCCAGTGCAAAGCAGACACAAACGCAGCCAATGAACATGGGAACACGCCACTGCATTATGCCTGCTTCTGGGGCCAAGACGAAGTAGCTGAGGTTGGTGCGCCCTCTGGTGGTAACAAAACCAAAACATTCGTTTTTTAACTACAGTACAGTATTTAGTCTTTTTTTTTCCTATTGTTTAGGACCTTGTGAATAATGGGGCTCAGGTGAGCATCTGTAACAAATATGGGGAAACTCCCCTGGACAAAGCCAAACCTCACCTGCGTGAACTCTTAAGCGGTATCACAACTAACCTTTATAACCAGTTAATTCTACATTCTTAAAAAAATCTTAGTATGAGTTGTAAATGTTTCTGGTATTTTATTTTATCCAGAAAAGGCTGAGAAAATGGGACAGAACTTGACTAAAATCCCCTTCAAGGACACTTTCTGGAAAGGCACAACCAGAACTCGACCACGTGAGTCCCAACAACTCAAACTAACGTACTACCTGACCATGTTTCATTCCACTGGTTTGGAAACAAATGCTCCATACTGCTCTCCAACTATTCTCACTGTGGCTTTAAAATAATCTTTATTAATCTCCTTGATGCGAGTTATTAATGTTCTTTGCCTGAACTTCTCTTGAGTTGGTTACTATCTTGTATTTTCAGGCAATGGTACTTTGAACAAAGGAGTTGACTACAAACAGCTCTCTCTGCTTGCTAAAATAAATGAAAACCAGTCTGGAGAGGTACTTAATTTTCTTGGAGAACTTTTGTTGCTTGGTGATCATTTAAGAGTGCATGTGGTTCACTTCATTTTATTATATTTCTTTGTTATGTGTAGCTGTGGCAAGGACGTTGGCAAGGAAATGAAATTGTTGTGAAAGTGTTAAAAGTTCGTGACTGGACCACAAGGAAGAGTCGAGACTTTAATGAGGAGTATCCCAAACTCAGGTTAATAATAAATCCTGACTTTTCAATTATCTCTTCCATTTTTTTTGCTTGTTGTGTTCATTTTTGTGTCTCTTTGTGTCATGTTGAAATAGACTAAATGTATTATTTATGTTCAGCACACAAGACATCTGTTTATGTCTAATCCTCTGTGTCTTTGTCTGTTTTTATTTTCCGTCTCTTCCTCCCTGTCCTTCTTTAATTGGCTTCATCTCAGGATATTTTCCCACCCAAATGTCCTACCTATGTTGGGAGCATGCCAGTCTCCTCCCGCCCCTCACCCCATTATCATCACACACTGGATGCCTTATGGCTCCCTGTACAACGTGCTGCATGAAGGCACCAGTGAGTAATTCTGGACGCAAAGTCCATGTTTGCCACCAGTTTCAATGATTTGCGGGAGTTATTTGTCATTGTGTTGCCATTATTTATCTGTAGCAGCTGTTTCTCTATTATCATGTTATGTACTTAAAGGCAGCTTGGCTTGGTTTAAACCTCTTATTGTTCTTCATCCTGCTTTTAGATTTTGTGGTGGACCAGACACAGGCAGTCAAGTTTGCTCTGGACATTGCTTGTGGGATGGCCTTCTTGCACACACTTGAACCCATGATCCCTCGCCATTATCTCAACAGCAAGAGTGTAATGGTAAGAACTTTGTCATGGCTTTCCAGGTTATAACCTGTGTATTTGTTATGCATGTCTTATCAAAAACAAAATCTTTTGCTAAGAGAGAAAAAGAAAGAAATACAGAAAACCACCAAAGGAAGTGACATCTCAGTTAATTCTCTTGTTTCTACAGATTGATGAAGACATGACAGCGAGGATCAGCATGGCAGATGTCAAGTTCTCCTTTCAGTGTCCTGGCAGGATGTACTCGCCTGCATGGATGGCCCCTGAGGGTAGGCATCACTCAAACGACATAGATCTAAAGCGACATTTGAAACCACACAAGCCTGAGTGAGACTGATGGATTCAAGGAACTCTATTCTATCTCAGAGCCAAATGTCATTTATTGCAGATTTCTCCATGAGATACGGTGAAATCCAAGCAAGTTCCAAACATAAACCGATTACAGAATGTGAAAATAACCAGGGGAAGTGTGCTGCAATAACACGGGTCCTCAGAAAAAGCTCTAGAGTTTACAGAGCAGGTTAGATGTATCATTACTGGTAACCATAGAAACAACACCCATACAGTGAATGTAGAGTAAATCATCACATGGAGAGCACAGAGAGCTTTTCTATTTTTATGACAGAAGTTTACCCTATGTTTGGTTTTAATAGGGTCAATGTTTTTGTAAACCTTTCCTTTATATAACAGATGGGAAGAGTAAGTATGTTAGCAATATATGCTTTATATATTAATACTATAATATAAGTATAATATGTATTCTTAAAGTAAAATCAACAACCGTTCTGTTTGGGTAAATATGTCTCGATTAGCTGAGTCTCCACCATCATTGTCGTGCTCCACACATCACTTATCTTACCTCCAGTGTGTTGTCTTTTGAAGATATAATCCCACCCTACACTAACCTTAGTGTATACTTTTATGAGCTACATTTACTTTGCAATTTATGAATTAAAATTGACTTGGATAGTTGTGCCACTGCGTTATGAATTTGAAAAAAGAGGAAGAGATTTAATTTTGACACTGAGGGCAAGTCTTACTTTGGAAGTATGTTCACATGTACTGTAAATAAAATGGCAGCATGTTGATTTCAGTGTGATAGAAAAGTGTTATCTAAGTAAACAAATTTAAGCTGTGGAAATTTTTTTTTCCGTTAACCAGTCTGCTATACAGTGATTTACAAAAGGAATGAATCCCGTTTTTCCATTTTTCTGTCCCTTCCATCTGTAACCTCCTATCTGTGTCTGTGATGGGAATCAGCTTATCAGATTCCTTCACTTTGTCTACATGCTTGAGATGCAGTTTCCATAGCAACATACACTATAGCTGCTTTGTCACAGGACTATGCTGTAGGTGCTACGGCTTGTTTATGAAACACATCGTAGACCTGCTCATGAATTAGTTTTCTCATGACAAGACTGTATGTCGCAAAATCTAAAAAAAATAGTCACGCAATCAAGTGAAAAAAGTAATTGAATTGTGACAAACATAAAGTTCTCTGTCTGTTAGTGGATGAATATGTGACCCCACAAAATAACTGGATGTAGAATGAGTTGGTTTTAGAAATTTGTGAAAAAGCCTCAACTGAATTTGTGCTTAAATAGTAAAACACAAATGTTGCAATTCCACACTAGTGTGTGGTTGCATATAAAACATATTGCTGTTGTCAGAAAAGAAAGTAGAGCAACACAATGCATGTTTGGTTCAGTGTGTCAACTTGATTTGCTTCTCTTTGCGCTTCTCAGCATTGCAGAAAAAGCCAGAAGAGATCAACCGTCGCTCCGCTGACATGTGGAGCTTTGCTGTCCTGCTGTGGGAGTTGGTGACCAGAGAAGTGCCATTTGCTGACCTGTCCAACATGGAGATAGGCATGAAGGTCAGCAAGACTTATGCTTAATAGATTTCATTTACATTTGCATTGTGGATAAATATAAATGATCCAATTAAATGACAATATTGTTGAGGGAAAAGCTTCTAAACCTTAAATTCATTCAGACTATCTTGAATTTTAGATTGCCTTGGAGGGTTTGAGGCCCACCATACCCCCGGGTATCTCGCCACACATTTGCAAGCTCATGAAGATTTGCATGAACGAAGACGCAGCTAAGAGGCCTAAATTTGATATGATTGTGCCAATTCTGGAAAAAATGCAGGACAAGTGAAAGACATTTTTTGCCCTCCTGTTTTTTAGCCGGTTGAATACCTGGTCATCTTACTCCAGATGTGACTCTCATATAGTGGTGTGGTGCTTACCAGAATGGCCTTAAACGCATCCTCTACTGCTGCATTCAACGCCACTGTAGCTTCTGCTTCTGAGATCATTTCAGAGGCAATCACTTTTTCTATTGTGTTATAAAGTTTATATTACCCTTATTGTCTTTGCCACTGAAATGCTGAGCTTAGATAAACTGTTTGTTTATGTCCTAAACGTTTATCATTTGGACTGAGTACAGTGTTTTTTTTTCTAATGACTGAATAACCTGTGGAGGTTAGCATGTTTGTCGGCTGGTTCAAACCAGTGGCTTTAAGGCCTTATCCAAAGTGGGTTTACTTTAAAAAAAAAAGTCATCCTTCAAGGTTACTGCTGTCTTACAATGGTGGCTTATAATTTAATAAATAACAGATTAACCCAAAGCTTGTTTGTGGGAAAGGGTTCATGTTTGTCATTTTAGCAGCAACAAACTGTGTGCAATGAGCAAGCATGTCAAGACTTTAAAACAAGTAAGCTGATTAATGGTTTTATTTCAAATGGTTGCTAACCTTGAATGTTCTGACATCAGCAGTGTTTTGCCGTTCTGCTTGGCCGTGTAATGATGATGATGAGCTTTGTCTCAAGCGTTGCTTCCTGACAGCATCCTGTACAACCTGCAAATGAATAAAAACTGGCCTTTTAAGACTTTATTGTCTTAGGTGCTGCAAACGTGTGTTGATATAGCAGTTTTGGGAATATAACATTTAAAATGCTTTGCAAGATTGCTGAAAACCTTTTAGTAATTATATAAAAGTAACTAATTGCATCACTCATACTTTTATTTAATCTGAACACTTTTCCTTCTGTTATTCTTTTCTGCTATTTTATTTGAATTCTGTTATCTGTACTGTTGACAGAGAATAGTTATCCTCTGATGAGATGGGAAGTGTTTTCTCCTAATCCATTTAAATGTTATTTTCATGTTGTATATGGGAAATCTGTTTTGCAGCTTGTAATTCCTTGTGTTCTTCAGTCTCGAGAATCATTCGTATTCACACTGGGATGCATTGCTGTTAACAGGTACAGCGAAACTTGGTTGCAGGAGAAATGTTCCTATTTTTATTGTCCATAAACTGCTGCCTCCACTTGGGCAGCACGGGTGGAATTAATTTTTTTGCAAGCAGTTACTTTGCTTTTTCCAGTTGTTTTATTTGATGTTATTTTATTTCATTCTCTGTTTTTCATCTGAATATAACAATCTAATGGGGCATTTCCTTTCTCTGCATAATTTCTATGCCTCCACTCGCTTTTTGTTTGTGCTGAATCACGTGGTTGAAGCCGAATTCAAGAATGACTTATACAAATGTATGTATTTATATATGTGTATATTAAAAATTAAACGTATGAACAACAGTCATTTCTTGTGAGTTTCCCTCCATTATGAAGTAAAATGTGTAACATGATTGAATCTCAAGAAAGATCCAGTCATCATCATTACATTAAGGCATTGACATTGACAGACTTACCTTCTCTGCATGGACTAGTTATGGGTCTTTTTACTGTCTCAATAAAGCCATCGAGTTAGAAACATACTTATTTTTTAAATTTAAATGCATACATTTTTAGCTTATTGGTGGTTTAGCACTAATTCGATGATCAATGTAGCCTTGCACCTGAAAGGATTCATGAAAACTATTCTTTTTAATATAAAGTCTGTACATTAAAAAGATATGAGAAGCTAATTTACTCTGATTGCAAGCTGTTTAAATAACATTATTTACAAAGTGCAAGTATGAAATGATATGAAAGATTACATTTCTGTGCAATGTCTATGTCTATGAACAGGTTGTGACTAAGGCTATGGTAACAGTATAGATATAATATGAATAGCGTACAGTAGTGGGTGATTTACAATATCTACATGATGTATACTATACAGTATGTACAGTGTAGTACAGTACAGTGGATGATGCTTTTATCTAAGTAATATTATTAAATTTGGGTTAAACCATAGTTGATGCATTTTAGTAATTTATTAAATTGTGCTGTTGCTACTTTATGATTAGGTACAGTTTTCAATTTTTGATATTTAATTTAAGGTTTTGATTTCTTACTTTCTAATAAACCATTCACTGAATTTGGTCTGTCATCTGTTGCTACTACTGTAAATTTGTCACTGTTAAACTCAACTTGAAAGGTGACTGATGCTTAAGAATTAGAGTGGTTTTCAATTAATCAGAATTATCTCTGGTTCAATCATCCACCATCCACACTGAGGCTTTGTGGGTGATGTTCTGAATCCCACCTTGCTTGATGAAGTGCATCAATGTGTGCTTGGAGGTGATATTTGCTCAATTAATAGAAAATAAAGTGATCTATGAATGTATGTGCTCTGGCCGACTATGGCTTGTATTGTAAAGTGCTTTGAGTGGTCAGAGCAGGAAAGTGTTGAATGAAATTAATTCACTATTATTAAATTTAATATTGATAACTGATCCTATCCATGTGATTATGTGCATCTAATAACTTTATCCCACATTGAACTTATTTTACCACAAAACTTTGGAAAAAAAAAAATGTTCCCTCTACTGCTCTACATATCTGTGGCAATTATTTACTCACTTAAATTATATTTAGCATACAGCATGAGATCTAAAGACCGCAGAGTATAATTATTCTGATTATTTTGAACTACTTCTATACTAATTATCCCACATTTTCCTTGACACCTAAGTCTCTTTAGATGAACATATCTGAACAAAATGTCTTTTTCATGGTCATTTTAGTCTATAGATTTTAATTTATTTAGCACCGGAGTATGTCCAAAAGCAGTGGAAAAAGTTGGAGTTGATTTATGAGGCTGCCCTCCATCTCTGGTCCTGAGAGGCAGCAGTGGGCTTTTGCCGTGACGTTAAACCGTGACGCAGGTTCATCCTCCATCACTGGCCGAGCCCACTGACTAAAAACACCACCCAGGAACCGAGCGAGTCCTCACGACTTATGGAAATATGTAGTTAGCTCGCACAGTTCAATATATTTCGACAGCTGGGGGCTTGGTGGAGTTGGTAAGTGGATATTTTTTTACACTGACTTGATAAATTAGCGTTAGTGAATCGCTCTAAATTTCCTGTTTGGGAACGCTAGCTAGCTTAGCGAAGAAGCTAACATTAGCCTAGCAGAGAAGACGCTGATGATGGCGGATGAGACCCGCTATTTCCAGCTGCAGAGATGGCATCTAATTTGTATCACTGTTATTGGGAATGTAGACTGATTGAGAACTCAGTTTTAGCTAAGGTTTAGTTGGATTAATCGAAAATTATGCACTGAGCCGTCGATTCACTCTGAAGCCGATTATCTAAAACGAAAAAGGTCGTGTTGGCAAATGGAAGGTGAAGCTGTTGAAGTACGTTTCTTATTCGTCCAACGATTCCAACAGTGTAAGAAACTACACTCATAGCTAAGCTGAATATATGAACAATAAGCAGACTTCGATCAAGCAGCTGCGACGTTAACATTTGTTAATGTCTTGCCTTGACCAGCAGCTTCATTACATAATACAATGCACAATGGCTCAAGAATTATTGAACTATCCATCTATTTCCTTGCGAACATTGAATGACATACATACATACTTAGCAAATAAATGTTAAGTATTTGTTTTTTGACTGATTGATTGCAAAGTTTATTTGAATATTAAAGCACAAGCTTATCTCTTCCCATCCCAATAACCTTTTTTAAAACAATTTTTAATCATTACTCCATAATCACAATCATCATTAACTATTAGGCTTTACATAATCTTACAATAAAACAATAGTAACAGTAACATTACTCAGTATTTACAGTCAGTATCTCCTTAAAGAGTACATTTTTGTCATGGAGTTATACAGTATTACTAATTATACCAACAACAATAGTGGTAATTATAATAGTGATGCCAATATAGTAATTGTACTTTTATTATCATTATTATGTTTATATGTTCACAATAAGTGATTACATCGGTGGAGTTATGTAGTAATAATAATAATAACAACAATAATAATATTAATGACAATACTACTCAGTCTATATAATACATCTTCGTTCCATACCATATCTGTGCTGTTCTAGTAAATATCTCTTTTTGTTAATTTAAATATGTAAATATGAGGCATTGCCTGTGTTCCTCCCTCAGTCTGTTCCACAGTTTGACCCCCACAAACATACATAAAAACTTTTTTTTCTGATGGTTCTCACCAACTTCCTTTTAAAATTGTGTTCATTTGTAATTGGTGCTCTCCATCTCTGTGGCTGAATATGTTTCCTATGTTGTATGGTAATACGTTTCTGCTAGCTTTAAAATATTTGCACATGGATTTTCGAATAACTTAAGGTCTTCTGTGCACCTGCAAAAATGTTGTTATAGCACAGGTCAGGATGCTTTCTAACTGATAAGTGATGTACAGTGTTTCTGCAACATCATATTGTATTGGCTTAACTCATTTGAGCGTAGATGGTTCTTAACAAAACAAAACAAACATCCTCAGCTACTTCATGCTACTCACAATTGAAAACCAAACAATTATTTAGAGGTCAGTAAGACTGTTATCTGTGTAATGCAAAAGCTATATAGCACTCTTTCTCAGCCAACCTGAACCAGGTACTGGCGCTGCTGCCAGTTTTAAGCTGGTTCAAGTTTAAAGAATCTGTTTGCTTTTGTGAAAGCCAAAGAGCGACTACAGAACCACGTTACTGTCTCTGCAAACATTTGTTCCAACAAATCGTCCCTCTAGTGTTTTTCCAACAGTATTTCAGTATTGCTTCTCTATGTGGCGTTTAGGGCAAGATTCACAAGCACAGTGTCTATTTAAACATTGAATTACAGGAAAAATGACAGGAACAATAAATTAATCAACTTGCTTTTATACATCATCATCATATCCACGTTGAAGCTCTTTTTTTTTTATTGTTCTCCTTAGTTTTGGGTCAGGTTATTTACCCGAATCCCACCTTAGTGTAAGGGATTCTTTTTTTTATCTAGATCAGTAAAGAGTTTGTTTTATTAGCATTTGTTTTGGGACCAAGACCTGGCCAAACATTATTAATGTCAAAATATTTGATTGTCAATAATTCAGAACTTCTTTTTTTCCTAAGATGTTAATAGTTTTATGCTGCTCCTCTGCTATTTAACAAATGTGTTTCTCTTAAATAATATTTACATAACAGGTTACAATGGTTTGGAGTTGGAAATGTGTGTAGAAATCTTGAGGCTACTTGTTTTCATAGCTAAGAATTATGCATACTATGCACTTTTTTGTAAGTGATGGAACATCTCTTTCATGTCTTAATATTCAGACTATTTTTTAGCATGTTGTTTATAAAATTACATTTCTGTCTCTGTCTCCATCAGATTAGTTGCATGGAAAGGTACCATGGGTGGTCATGATGATGAAGATGTGACAAATGTTGTGAATAAACAAAAACATGATGAGGAGCTACAAAACAAGCTGAATGATGGTAGCCACTGGTGCGACCAGGAGTCTACAGGCAACAACGCCAAATGGGTCAAAGAAGGCCAGAACCAGCTGCGG
Organism: Rhadinocentrus ornatus; assembly: GCA_037177495.1. Lineage (NCBI taxonomy): Eukaryota > Metazoa > Chordata > Actinopteri > Atheriniformes > Melanotaeniidae > Rhadinocentrus > Rhadinocentrus ornatus. The sequence goes on along the minus strand of JBAMHW010000009.1, from coordinate 12,686,844 downwards.
AAAGTAGCAGAAAACAATCAGGAACAGGATCATAACTGCAATATCAACCAGAATGGAAACAAGGAAGACTTTCCTTGCCAGAACATCACTCAGGAAGAACAGCAGGAAAATGAGGAGCAGACCAAATCTCCCAAAATAGCAATGACCCCTGGCCTCAGTCAAGAGGAGTCAAAGAACATCCTTAATGAGCCACTACTCATTGACACTCTGGAGTCAACAGAGGAGAAAGATAAAGAGAGGGAAGAGGATGACAAAGAGAAGGAAAGTAAATCAGATGAGGAGACATCAAGTGGTACCAGAGGAGAAAAAGTGGCCGAGCAGAGTAATGTAGATTCTCAAAAAGAAGGCGCTGTTGTGGGGAGAAATGCTTGCCTCCTCTTCTCCAACATGAATGGAACACCAAGTGACGAAGAGTCCAGTTGGCCTGTGCTGTGTCAGGACAACACAGCTGACAGCTCTCCTAATGGTAACAGAGGTAAAAAATAGGACATGGATTTTTATTTTCAGCCACAGTCTGTATTTGTTTCAACAGGAGTGAATTGGATACTTTATCTTAAAGAGACAGTCATTTAAGAATGAAGATGTACAGACGTTTTTATAGATTTTAAAACAATTAAAGTGATGCCTTAAGTTTGAGCACTATTAACTTTTACATAGCTTTATATTTAAAAGTAGGTAAAAATAAAATACAAAGCAGAGCCAACTAAAGATATCTGTGGTTATCAGTAATTTAATAAAAAAAACAACAAAGGAAGGATGAAGTATTTATTGTTCTGCAGCCCATGATGAATTCTCAATATCTTTACATTTGATTGGCAGGAACTGTACCATATCACTGATTTAACTGATATTTCATTCAGTTTTTACAGTATGTTTTTTTGTACTGTTCTACATGGTCCGGGTAGAGCTTTTATTCCCCTTCATGGTTTTCCTCTTTTGCTCTCTACCTTTAAGAGTCTTTCTGGGACTCCAGTGCTTTTGAGACAGACACAGACCTGCCTTCAGGATGGATGAGGGTGCGGGATACATCAGGCACATACTACTGGCATATTCCCACAGGCACCACCCAGTGGGAGCCTCCTTCACCCCTGGGTAAAGTTGGTGATTCAATGATGTCCTCCACTATGTCTTTGGAGACTACACCCTGTGAGGAACCTGAGGTGAGGTCTAACACTTTTTTTTTATTGGTAACAGACACTAATATGTGATTTTATATCTAAAAACAGATATTGCCACATTTTTCAGGAATCCTGGGCTCAACTTTCTAGCACAGATGAAGGTACTGGTGAGGGAGAACTTTGGAAGGTAAATCATGCTAAGATTTAGATTTGAAATCCATTTTGGAGTCAACAAAATGTGTCTTAAGATGTCTATCAAATGAAAGAGAAAGTACACCCACTTTCAATTCTTGGATGAAGCACATTAGGACATCAAATCTTTATCTGGCCATATAGATAAGTTTAGATAAGTCCATCAACATCTTTTGCAATTTATGGCCCAATTAGCTAAAACAGGTCCTGTGTTGCCCACTCATAATATGCTGCATGGAAATGGTGAAACCATCACTTGCACCCGATTTTACTGTAAAAAAATGCTCATATTATCCGATAATGAGCCAAGTTTGAAGTAAAAAGGTTAAGTAGTGTTTGTTTGCATGTCTTTGGTTTGTGTTATTTTAGTCAAGCTGCACCAGAATTAATGTAGAAGCAAACATGGCTTTCAAAAAACGGTCTTGGGATGCCTGTTTGGTACTAACCAGTGTTCACATGACAGTATTGACTCTTAATTGAACTATTTGAGCACCAGGATTAATTTTAAACTAAACCTCTAAAACATGAACACACCCTAAAATGTTACTTTTGGTGTGTTAAGATTACATTGTGTGAATAGTCTAGGCAAGGGTGGAATTGCCATGATTAACCATGATAACTGTGTTCAGGAGGAAGGAGAGGTTGCGTCTGATCAAAGTCTGAAGGAGTTTGAAGGAGCAACTCTGCGCTATGCATCTATCAACCTGAAGTATGTAGCATTAAAGCTTTTTGATACATTGTCACCTGTTATTCTTTTTATTTTCCCAGGACACTTCTTAACTTTCTCTTTTGGCTCTGTAGTTACAATTACTCCCAGTCTGAGGAAGAAGAGAAGCTTGTTTCACTGTGCACAGAGTTGGAAACGAAGGTAAATATGTTGCATTTCTCTAATGTATAAATATTTAAGCCCTTATTTCACAAGCACTTATTTTTAGTAGTCAAACAGCAGCTGGATGTGTCGGCTTCATGTTTACGAGATCATTCTGGTAATTTTTCTCTTAGTCACAACATCAATCACACTTAGCCTTTTAACAGCTAGACTACATTTACAACATCACATTAACAAATACACAAAAGTATTGTTAGATCTTGGTTTGGTTTGTGGTCTGGTTTCCTAAGGAGTTTCATAGATGGTGTCATTAAATAGATGTCTAAACTTGACTGGTCCACATTTTTCCAAACTATTACTTGATGCAGTGCTTAAGCCTTCCATCTCACAGTGCCCCGGCCAAATAATACAACAAAAAAAACATGACAAATATTCTCTCCTGCATTGTGGTCTCATTTGTGGTTGTGTTGCACTTTTTCCTTTCTGCACACACACCAGCGGATGGGATGGGAAGATGGGGAAAAGTTCATTTTGGTTTCTCCATCCCTGACCTGTGTGTCTGAAGGAAGCCATGTAGAACATAAATTATGAAAGTGACTTATGTTTGAATTGCATAATACTTTTGCTAAAACAGATGAATCTGTTAATCTTAAAAAAAATAATCCTCTGTCTAAAAAAGGCTTTAAGATCTCCAATTAAATGTGACAAATACTGCAATTCCAGGTCTGAATTGTTTTAAATGAAGATGGGAATTTTTCCCCAATGTGTTGCTTCCTTTTAAGATCAAAAGGAGGAAAAGCAGCTGCTGAACTGGTCTATAAAAGTTCCTAAATTTTCCTAATAAGCTGCACATTTGTACTTTCAGTGTTTTGCAGTGCGTTCTCTTGGCTGGGTCGAGATGTCTGAGGAGGAAATGGCACCTGGCAAGAGTAGTGTTGCTGTCAACAACTGCATCAGACAGCTGTCATATCACAAACACAACCTTCATGACACTGCTGGTATCTGGGGAGAGGTGAGGAGGTTTTATTGACTTGGGCAGACCCTTTTGTGACAGTCACTGTATTAACCTGTTAAACATTGATGCATTGGCCTATCTGGTACACCAATGTGGTTGTGTCTGGTAGTGAATACAAACCACTATTAATCTGAGAGAGGTAATGGTTTCCTCAGCCAGTGGAAAGGTTTCAGTTCTTCACAAGAGGTTTTCCTGATTAAATTCACATTGGTATTTAAAATTTTAGTTCTTTAAAAAGTGAATCTCCACATAATATCAGCAACAATTACCTCCATTTCGTGAAATGCTTTAATGATAACCTTGCATGTACTAAGTTTGTATATGTGTGTCCTGCCAGGGCAAAGACATGCTAATGGTCCTGGAGGATGACACCATGAAGCTGATTGACCCGCTGGGTCAGACTCTGCTCCACGCTCAGCCAATTGGCAGCATCCGTGTGTGGGGTGTTGGCAGAGACAACGGCAGGTCAGTATGCCAGAACGACATCTAATTTATTTATCCAGCTTCCTACAGTACCTTTAAACAAAACCTGAGTCAGAGGCTCTTAACTATTCATTAGCCTCTAATATTTAGTGCATTATTTTACTTAGAATTTTTTTTTTTTCCTATTTGTGAACATCTTTAATTTAGTGGGGAAAAATAACATTGTTTTCACAGGTTAAATTTGTTAAAGGTGCTTAGTGTTATATTGCATTGTGTTGGCCTAATTGACTAACGATTGAAATTAGGTTGCCATAATCTTGCATAATTTACATTTGATGTTTGATATATGCTGTACCATTAAAAAAATAAAAATTTAATTAAACTTTTTGTAGTGAGTCGGCCTAAATTATAAATTCAATATCTTTTTTATTTATTTGTATCTAAACAGAGTTATTACTTATGATGGTGTAAATGCTCACTTTGAATGTCTTCTTGATAACCTACGGGATTTTTCAGGACAGTTTTGTTTCCCATTTTTGAATATCTTGCCAAAGGGCTGTAAGTGTAAATTAACTGGTTAATTTAAAATGTATAAAATTTGCCACAGCAGTGGCCTGTTGTTGTTGTTTGGTATGCTACTGCTGCCCTCTGCTGGATTATTAATAGCACTGCAGACACAGATTGCTCTAACTGTGGCGTTCTTTCTTTCATGCTGCATTTTACATCATATACAGGGAAAGGTAAAATTGTATTTCTTGCTGTTTGCTTGTGAGTGTGTCTGTGTGCGTTATATGCGCATAAGCTTATTTATTTAAAATCACACATTAAAGCTGCGTAAACAACTTAAATATGTAAATGTGACCTTTTTCCATTTGATTTTCACCTGCAGGGATTTTGCTTATGTGGCTCGAGATAACCTAACCCAAGTTCTGAAGTGTCATGTTTTCCGCTGTGACTCTCCCGCCAAGAATATTGCCACTAGCTTACACGAGATGTGCTCAAAGGTCAGTCCTCATCGAAATTAATGTAGCCTCATAGTGAATTCCTAATGGCTTTCTTCCTTGTGACACATACTGTCTTCACATGATTTTATTTTAGATAATGATGGAAAGAAAGGCAACCAAACCAGGGGTGAGCAGACTCAACTCTGACCCAAGTCAACCTTTGTTCATCCCAGTTGAAGGTAAGAAGTGTATCTTTAGGCATTTAAAATATTTTCATACTGAGAGTCTCAAACCAGATTATGTAATTTGTCCTACTTTCTTTAGAGTTTCCTGTTCCAAAAAATGAACTCTTCCAGCACTTCCATGTTTATTACCTTGGTTGTGAGTCTGTGTCTAGACCAGTTGGTAAGAAAAGTTTAGATTTTTCATCATTATAATTACAGTATTTTATATAAACTTCGTAGTTAATGCAACGGATCATATTTTGTGTGTGTGTCTAACAGGCATGGAAATAATCAATGAAGCATTAGAAGCAGCAATAAATGGCAAAGATAAAAATGACTGGACTCCTGTCTCTGTAAATGTTGCACCAGCCACCCTCACCATACTTTCAAGACAGGTAAGAGAAAACAAACTCAACATGACATGACAGCATTATTTATGATTTGTTTATGAAAATGTTTAAGGATGGGATTTATATGTTTAAGTGTAACATTTTCTTCATGTCCTCAGTTTTAGTTAAAAGTCTAGTTAACTTTATTTTTATGTTTTGCTCAGTTTTTACTTCTTTAAAAACGCATAAAAACATGTTGCATGAAAACAGGAATTCTCTTCTCTTTCTTTAAATAATTACTGCTGGTAATACTTCTGCCTCTAGGAGGAGGAGGTACTGTCAGAGTGTAGGGTCCGTTTCCTGTCTTTTATGGGTGTGGGGAAGGACGTCCACACCTTCGCTTTCATCATGGCGGAGGGTCCTCGAGACTTCACCTGTCACATGTTTTGGTGTGAGCCGAACGCTGCCAGTCTGAGTGAGGCTGTGCAGGCTGCCTGCATGGTGAGTTAAAAGCAAATGCATGTGATGATGATGGACTAACAGAAATAATTCTACTTTATGATTAAATTCTGTTAAAAGTTACATCAATCCTAAGAGTCAAAAACAGATTTTACACTAAAATTTTTTTACTTTCATGAGCCAGTGTTTAGTTTACTACCTGTAAAATAATTTGTGTGGTCTGTGTGTGTTAATTTTTCCAGCTTCGCTACCAGAAATGCTTGGATGCACGTCCACCCAGTCTGGCCTCCTGCCTGCCCACTCCTCCTGCTGACTCTGTGGCTCGACGGGTCAAGAAGGGGGTGCAGAGTCTGCTGGGCAGCTTTAAGAGCTACAGGTCAGGTTCTCAATCCCCATGAGATGGAGCGAGGACGATCCACAGTCCATTAAACACTAGGTCCATCACAGCAGCCCCTTCTAACTTGTGCTCATTATCCTGCCACAGTTTCGCCTTACCACTGTTTTTCTTGTCTAGTCACTAGTCTGATTATAGGAGTAGTTTGTGGGGGAAATATGTGTCATAAAAGATGAAAATATTTCATCTCTGTTTTTTGTTTTTTTTATGTTGTACAAGAATTTTAAGCTCATCTCTGAACAGAAGCCCTCCATCAAATGTTTTTTTGCCTGGTTTCTGTGAGTCCGTTTTAATTTTTGTGTTTTAACAATACAATACGATGAATGTTGGACATGGATGTAATAAATTTTACATGCCGACACAAGAGTTTGTTTAAAAGAGAGGTTGATGGGTTCCCTCATAGAAATGCCCTCATCAGCTTAACCTCCTCAGTGCAATTATCATCTCTAACACTCCTCCTTTTCTGTTGTCTGCTCTAGGAACGTATTTAATCCAGTCATAAGTCAGTGTAAAGGTTCCTTTCACAGATTTTTTTTTCCTTCCACACCACACACCTTTCTCCTTACCACCTTGGGTTGTAATGCAAGCACTGTAGGCGTGTGCAATGTAGTTCTGTTCCTGATTATCCCAAACAATGTAATTTAGTCTTCCAAAGAGTTGTATGGTCATCTCACATTTTGAGCTAACACTGGTTGGAGTGTAGTGTGTTCTCATTCATTCTGCATGAACATTTGCAAGTTCAGTGCTAGTGTGCAATAACCAGACGTTTCAGTATGATGTGGTGATGAGATGATTTACCATGTGATTATTTGTCCACTTTACATAGTGAGTCTGAATATATTGGGTGTGAGGCTAATGGAACAACAGAGCCATGTTTGAAAAAAAAAAAAATCATATTATGACAGAAATAACGGTAATAAAAAATACTCTGGGTTTTCTAGCAGCCGCTTGCCACCAACAACTCCTGAACAGTACTGTAGACACTCACCACAAGCTGCATGTTTTGATAGCTTAGAGTTATTGCTGCCTGCAGCAGTTTAGTGCTTAAGAGCCATCAATGTATCCTGTAAACTCTTTGTGTTTCTGTATGAAAGGAGGAGGCTGGAGCTGGTGTGTTGTTTTTGTGCTACCTAGGCATGTCACTCTAGTTGGTGTTTATCATAAGCTAGAAGTAGAAAGTTAGACTTCCTGTCACCTCTTTCAGACTCATGAGAGCAGGTCAGTGTCTGTATTTACGGTTTGTGTAAATGAGAAACCTATTAATGATTTATTTTTCAGTGGATTATATTTTACTTTTTTTCTTTTTCCTTGTCCACATTTTGACTTGTGTGGGCCCTGGCCTCTCCAGTTAACGTATTTTTTATTGTTTCCACACACTACAATGTACACAAATGAGACGATTTTCACATTAACACGTTAGATTTAGTTTTTATAAAGAATACACTAATAGCCAAGTTGTATTTTATCTTTGTCTTGTCAGTGATCAATACTGTATGTAGCACAATAGTAATGGTCATGTCAAATATGAAAGATTCAGTTTGTAAGATGTTTTGGAAATTTGAAATATATTTCTTTTAAATAAAATTATTATTCAGATTAGAATATAAGACCCCGGACGTAAAAATCATGTAGATTTTTCTTTCTCAACATCTTGGAGCACAACAGTTGACATCTCTGGCCTAAGATAAAGGCATAAAATAACAATCTTATCAGCTTTCAGCACTAAAGTGATAAAGTTTTTAGTCTGTTAAAATATAAGTAATTGACATAATTTCTGTTAAAAAAAATCTATGAAAAGGAGTGCAGAAAGATGTGTCAGACCTTTAAAACAACCACAAAATATATGAGGCTTGTCTGGAACATTAAAACACTAACATTCAGAGAAGTGTAGGGCAATGCGTAAAATGGATCTGTGTTATGAAAGCAAAGCTCTATGAAGATCCAGTTTTCTTAAAAATTTAGCTTTGTGACTCCAAAACTCTTACCAACTGCTTCTGTAGGTGTAGGATATAACACTAAAGAAAATGAAACTGCATTGACTCATTACTGCCTTGCCACTTGTGTGTCACTTGGAATTATTGTGTTTTTCCTCCTACAACAATTGCTGTGTTCATTCAGTGGCAACACTAAAGCCAGAAGAGTTAAAGAACATTAGCAGATTAATTTATTTCCCTTCATGTAAATTAGGTGTATAAAATGTATGTATATAAAAGTCACTGCACAATAAATGTGAACATATCATGAGTCTTCATCTTGTGGTCTTTTGATATTAGCTAATATGGTTGTGTGGCTCTGCAGAAATTCGTTTCCAAAGGGCAGGTCTGGACCTTGTAGCCTGAGAAGGTCTTCTTTGGTTTCTGGTTGTGAGAGGTTTTTTTTTTTTCATTTCCTATCAGTGGGTTTATCTGTCATACGTACATTTTTCATTAAAATGTAAAAAAGCTCCACACAAGCTGTCTGGCCCTTTTTAATATATAATAAAGCTGGTTTCACCTTAAGCGTTGATGCAGTGCATTCACAAAGAATGCAAAACCCCCCCTGCCCCCTCTCAGTCACCTGCTCAGTTCATATCAGTATTGCCGCCCCCACCTGGAGATTTCAAAAAGAATGGGTGAGGCTGGTTATTGTTTCCCTAAGAGATGGGTTTGGAGATGAAACGTGCACATCAAGTGGTAGCCAGAGAAGAAGTAGACCAGTAATAATAGGCTCTGCAACCTCCACGTGGATATCTGCGGTCCTGCCAGCGGGATGCTGGAGCTGTGGGACGGATCAAGACCGTGGCTACACTCACTTCTGTTTGAAGAGGCAGACTAGGACATTGGCGATGGGTGACCAATTGGCTCCTGTTTGTATAGATTAAACGGATCAATGTTTCTTAGAACTAAAATTATGAAACAAGTCAGATATTGCTCAGGTTACTCCACAGGACACTGCTTGGACTTTACATGTGAAGAATTTTACCTCTAGATAGGTTAACCAAGTCATGTTTCTTATCTTAAGTAAACAAACACATTCATAGTAATTCTACTTTGAAGATGTGTTTAAGTGTTTCTGAAGCATCACCATAAGGTTGATAATTATATTTTTGGTAATAAGATCACAGCTTTTGGAGAGATATCTTTGACTTCTACTTACTTGACTTCTCTTGCTGGATAATAAATAATAAATTGTGTTGTGTGTATATAAACTGCCTGAATTAAGATTGAAAGCATTTTGCCTGCTGAACAGTAGGGTGTTCATGTGAGCAGCATGTTGACATGCTCATGTTAGCATATATCAAAAAGCTGTTGTGGCAAAGTATAACCTTAGAGAGCAAGCATGATTGCACACTCTTATCTTTACATGTGCAATTTACAGATTCTGAGCATGTAGGGGCTGTTGAAGTGTGTCATACTGGGGGAATAAGCGTGCACAATCCAGGGATATTTCCAGGAGCAACATTTTGCTTTCTCTGCTACATCTAATTGGCAGAAGTGCTTGAAAAAGTTTTTCTTTATTGTGTTCTGCATAAATGTTATAATATCCAAAATGTTATTTTTCTTTCAATGAAACTAGAGAAGAAGCAGGTACAGAAATGTAGCTGATATGTATGTGTCCCTTGCTCATATCAGAAAGAGAAGGCAAACACAGGGGTCGATATAGAGGGATTGTACCTGCCTCATTAGTGTGTGAAACTAAGCAAAACCTGCGTCTATACTTTGGTTGTGGGGTTACTACTAATGCAAAACACAGTAGCTGTGTATAGCCTTGTATATACTTGGACTATGAATGTGCAATGGGGGCATATTTACAGACATCCATGTCCCAAATCCTTTTGTCTTCTTGGTATTTGTTGCTGCATGTTATTACACTGCTGTGTGTGTCCATGTATCTCTGAAGCCAGATTTATGCACTCCCATATTTGTTCAGTGTCAATCACAATTTACATCAGTCTGCCCTTGGAGAAAGTAATCACAATTATAATTATTCTTATATCCTAATTATGCATATGGAATTTGTTTAATGGAGATTTATTTTGAGTAATGAATGTGTAGTCTTGTGGAACATTGCTTTTCCTCTTTGGTGTGGAGGAGAGGAGTTGTGCCTCGTCTGCTGGGCTCTTCAATCTAATCACTAATCTGAAGCAAGATAAAAGGAGCTGGTGCAAGCTTCCTCTTCAACCTGGTATCGAGTTCTGAGAGAGCTGATGGAAATCCCTGCAGGGCAAAGACTTTCCAACTGATTCATATTGCTCAAATGCACCTCTTTGTACGGAAATTCTCATATCTATGCAGCCTTATTTTATTTATTTTTTCTTTTAACAGTGCTTACCCACCGAGATTTTGATGCTTATTTTTGCCCACTCCTGGGCTCTGTGGAGTTCTGTGCTTCAGCGATGACACTGATGAGAACCAGGCTTTGGTCAGGGCCACAACAAATCAAACATGGCCACAGGCGATGTGTGCAGGCATAGAGTTGGATCAACTACAAAGAAAAAACAAAGCAGAGGATAACACGTTTATGCTACATCTTTAGGGACGCTTGGAACAAAATAATTCTTGTTGCTACCTTCAAACTCCACAATAATACAAGATGAGACACATGACACACATGCAAGACACACAGTGGTACAGTCAATGCTCTGAGCCATTCATTTTAGGATTAATCAGTTGGATCTCAAAATGTCCAGTAATTCAAAACAGTGATTGCTTTGCCAGTGGGAGCAACCAGCAGTCCACAGATGTCTGGATAATCGTTTCTCCAGTGGTCCTCTGGCAATTCCAACAGCTCAGTGGTTGCTCAGTAACAGTTCAGTACACACCAATCTAACAGAAGCCACAGCCTTTACTTCTCCGAAGCACTGTAGCATGCAGCATGTGATGCATGGCAACGTCAACCTCAGATCATAACCTAAACTAATGTGTACTCCGAAACACATGTTGCATTTTAGGACTAATTCCTTTTTAAATTCTCACAAAGCAGTGCAGATTTTTAACTATTAAAGTTATAAAATATGTTTATGCCTGTCTTTTAATGTTTATTTGGAAAAGAATCCCTGCTCTAGAATTATATTGAAAGAAATAAAATCTTTGGCACTTTTTAATGTTGTGGAAATTTTTATTTCTGTGTCGCCTCTTCCAGCATCCAGTCGTTCATTTTTATTAATATGTCAAATTTAATAATAGAGTAATCGCTAAGAAGACTAACAACTGTCACCCTGGAAGTAAAGGGTCTTCATATTACCTGCACTTCCTTGTCAGTGGAAGCTTTAATCACTAAACATGAGATGATGGACAGCCGCCCATTCATATTCATACTATTAGATGATTGGGGTTTGTTGAGCTGCGATGTTCAGTGATTGGAGATGGTGGAAAACGGCATGTCTCATTGTGCATAATGATGAACGTGTTGTTAAAGAGCCTGTTCCAAATGCTCCCCTGTTATCAGAAAGTAAAACAATAAAGCATTTCATAATCATTTTAAGTTCCAACATAGAGTATCTAAACCTTTATTTGGTTTTACTCCTAAGTGGGATGTAGAGTATCAGTGAGTATATAAGTGACCTGCAGCAGACAGAAGTCCTGATGATAAGCTAAGCTACAAGTTACTCAGAAGGGGACCACGAGAAGTCAAATTGTTTGACACCTGAAACAACTCAAACCTGAAAGATGTTCAATTAAATCTGTTGTCATCTGTCACCTCCTGGTTCAAACTAACTTTCCACCAATCTACGTTTGGACACAATGAATGTGCAACAATGCTACCTTGATTATGCAGTGCGTAAAGGACTATATTATCGTTTCAGCAAAATGTGGTTCAGGTGACCCTTACAGCAGTAGGAAATGCAACAAATTTGGTTTTGTTTGCAAATGGAACATTTATTGTACATGTTAATTTTTTTGTACCTAAATTTGTGAACAGCATGACAGATACGACATGATAAACGTGAAACATATAACGTTCAAAATATGTCACCTGGTCATAGATTCCTCTGGTTATTAAGAAAATAATTCTCCACACAGATATAAACAGTTTATTGTAATTATGAACAGTGAGATGAATGTACCTACCTTCCAGCCTGCTCTCCTGTGAGTCTCCACCAATCTGATGTCTAAAGCCATCCCAAGGCATCCTGCCACAAATTGCATTGTTACTTTGCAAATTTGTTCAAGCAATCAACTCAATCTCACTTGAGGTACCAGTCTGACAACAGGAATGATTAGAATCCTGGCCGGCTCGCTGCTTGTCACTGGGGACCGAGATGAGAGAGGAATTACAATGAAGCCTGAAATTGCATGTTATTGTTACCTCTCTGTGTTCCTGTCCTTTTTTCTCCATCCACCCTTTTCCTCATCCTTATGTCTGTCCCTTCTATTCTATCCTCCGCAGATGTGGAAACAAGGTGTGACTGTCGGAGACAAAGCCAAAAGGGCAATTGTCTTGGATGGGAGACTAGAAATAGCTCCTGTCCTGTCTTTTATTACAGAGCAGACCTGACCTCAGTCGAGTGTAAAAACATCTGATTTGGGAGATGAAATATGCAAAGTAAGTTTAGGTGGAAATGTGTTGGCGGTTTAGAGCTGATGGCCATTTTTTTCAACAGAGGTGATCAGGATGTGGTGAAAAAGAGCACATCTTTTCAAGTTTTCAAGCAGTTTTGTCAGGTCCCCTTTAAGGTTTGGATGAAATACATTAAAATGACCTCAGGAACTGTTGCGAAATGCAGAGGGCAGAGGCAGACGGTTCTCGACTTGCTTTATATTTATCAGTCTCTCCTCACACGATGCTTTCAATAGGAGGGTAGTGGGGGTGAAATGACCTGACGGGAGCTGAGGGGAGGAGAAGCAGGCTGTTGATTCTCATTTCAGCGCTCTCATCTCCCAGCAGGATTGTCTGAGACATAGATAAATACTGCCAGCACTGCGATTTATAAGCTGTGCAGCAGACACAATTTCACCCATTACCTGACTGACTCAAAAGTCCAGCACGCTTCAGTCCCCTGCATACAGAGTGCTATGATTTCAGCTGCTTACGCCATTCTTGTTACCTCCCCTTTAGCTTTCCTCTATTTTCTCCTGTCAACATCACAGGGACTCTCAGACTGAGTACTTATTTTCTAAGATGTAAATAAAAAAGGCACAATTTTTATATTTTCTTTGTTTATTTTGAAATGTGTTTTCTGTGTTTTTTCTTGCAGCACTTTGGTGATATAATAAATCAATGTATTAAAATGGAAAGCCAAATTTTTTTTCTCCTTTTGGAAAATGGTGATATAAAACAAACCAAACAGGAGTTGTGCTTAATTTTTTATTTTGTTTGTTTATTTTCACCAACTTTTGTGCAAAACAATCAAATCCTTGAACGATTTTCTTTCCTTTATATTTCATACCCTGTGCCTTTTTACGCCTCTGCTTGAAAATTGCATACACATAATGAAATGACTATCTCTTTGAGACCACAAGGTCTATTTGAATACTTGAGTCATAGTAAAGGGAATACTTGTAAAAAATAGTTGAGATGTTTAAATATACGTGTTACTGGTGAAGAATAAATTAAGATGGCACACGGCACAAATGACAAAAGTTTCAGGCTTGCCTAAAAAACTAACACTCTCAGGATGAATATGAATATCCCTTGGGAATGATGCAGTTGTAGCTCTAAACTACAACTGCATGTTAATATTATCTCTGCAAAGGCTGGTTCAGATAAAGTTAAGCTGATAAAAAAAACAGAGAGGTTTTGGTACAGACAAAACCAGAAGAGGTCTCGAAAATGGCCAGTTTGGCACAATTGATTCTTAAATTCCCCAAACTAGGGAACCTTAGGTTTAAAAGGCTAAATATTTATTTATTTAATGTTTTTAGTTTTGCAGTACTTCTGTGCCACAGTAGAGAGATGGAAAGTACTTCCAATGCAGTTATTATTATTATTATTAATAATTGAAAGATAGTGATGTCAACCAATCAAGCAGGACTTGTGTTTCAGATTTTCTTTTTTTTTTCTTTATAGTTAATCATCTTTTGTGCAAACAATCAAGTCCTTAAACAATTTAAAAATTTTCTTCCCTTAATGAAGCAATACATAACTTTGGTAGATTTTCTCTATCAGCAGCTAATTAGGCATCCATCTTGCATCCTATTTGTTCTCTTAACTTTCTTCGTCTTATCACTTGCTCTGCTCCTTTTTCTCTTTCTTTTCCTCTCTTCCTCTGATAATGTCCTCTAGCTTTTCGTGCTGAATCAGCCACAGTGCACGTTTAAAACAGCTGGTGTGTTGATGTCCAGTTGCTAGTGTGTGACATGGAAACTCAACCGTAACGTATTGCTCCGGGCTGGAATCCAAAATCGCGGATGCAGTTTCTTAGCCTTGGAATGCTGCTGGGCAACTATTGTTCCAGGAATGTACAATATACAATATAAATGTCACTCTGCCATAAAAATGAATCAGAAACATATTTTTAAGGTCAGAAAGTTACATATTGCTACTTTTAAGTGTGCATATTTTTCTTTCGTTTAGCAGCAGCTTTATTTTCTCCTTATTGAAAGGCCAGTTCACCCAGAATCCTCAAATATTTTTTTCTTACCAACGCTGACAGACGTCTATTCTTAGTTATAACTTATCTGCTGCCATGGCAGTAAAATTGAGGTAAGTTATTGCTATCATTTAACAAAATGTTTAAATGATGCAAACTAACCCTTTAAAACAACTTCTAATACATAGCTGTGTTAATGACTGAAGTCAGCAATTTGTTGTAGATTTTGTGTTGAGTTTAACTTGATATTAAATATCACGTTTTAAGAAAATGCACAAGAAATATTTTTCTTTTTTTTTTCTTAAGAAAACTATGACAAACTAACTTCCAACATCTTTAGAAAGTTACTTGGACTTTTTTCCATGAAGAATTTATTAATATTAATATTTATTATCTGCCTTTAAAACATTTGCATCTTCTGAAGGAATGATAAGGTTTGGTGCAGACAGACACAAATTGAGCAAACACAACGAAAAGTTTGTTGACAACTAGAAAGATATAAATAAAATCTAAATCAAAAGCACTGTTTGCTTCTAATCCTAGTTTTATATTTCAGTAATAAAACAACAGAATAAACATGCCTGAGCTTGTTGACTTCCACTTGCTGCTTTTTTGCTCCACAGTCTTGCTATGTCATCTTAAATCAAAGTTTGTTTCTGCATTAAATTATTTGGTGACAAAAGCAGCAAACATAGACTTTTCTGTCAGTTATTTTGTTTCTAGATGTATTAGAAAACACAGTTTGTCCTCCCCATTCTCATTCAAAGTCAAATTACTCTTTCAAGGCCTGCCAGTAATACAGGTTAATTGTTCTGAATGGCTGGATCACTTCCACGCAGTTCATCCAATTTCCATTTAAATTGAGCTATCGAAGCGTGACACGGGCAACGCTTGGCTTTACTCTGTTGCAGAAAGGGGACACCACCACACTGCTGGATGTAGAGAAACCTGTTTACAGGTCATACTGGTGACTCTCAAGTGGCTCACAACAAATAATATGCAGACACACACCTTTCTGGTTCTCTCTGTAGGGCTTTAAAAGAGAGCAGAAAGAGCCTTGTATAGTGGAAGCGGTCAAGAATGTATACATTACTGCGGAGTCAGTCTCCTGATATCACCTGAACCATAAAGAACATGGTGATCCTGATTTTGCCCTTTATCATTTCAATGGTGATGTTCAGAGACTCATTTAGCTTCAAAATGTTAGTAACATGCAGGATTCATGCAACGATATTTATCAAACAGGTTAACTGTCAACAAGAGCACTCCACTGTTCTTAATCACAGCTGTTGATTTAATGCTTGGGTTTCCTCCTCTTTTATAAATTGTGAACCTTAATGAGCTGTGATTGTTTGCTGCCTCTGTCCTTGTGTGCCGTTTTTTCCCCTACAAATTATAAAATCAAAGCAGCACATTTAATTTAGAAGATTTTGACAAATTAACTTGCAGCAGATGAGCCATTGAGGTTTATGAACATAATAAAAAGAAACTTCCTTTTGAATTTCAGAGGCCAAATACAATGTGTCAACTACAGGACTCTTCTGTTTCTTCATGTTTCTTTTCTACCTGTACTTGAAGTTGACACCTTCCCTCTCCTAACTTCACATTTGCATGAGATATGGTGTCACAAGTCACAAATTTATTCTGTCAAGTGACAGTTCAGCCTTAATCTTCCACTCAAACTCCGATTTTTTTTTTATCAGCGACCTTAATGATGGTGTCAAGAGCTGCTCTTAACATTTTGTGAATTAATCAAGGAAAAGGATGAAAAGTTAAAGGTGACAAGTCAGCATTTAATGGGATGAAACCTGCAAAGAGCCTCTAAACTGAAGTTTTCTGAGAAGAATTAGGCCAAGAATTAGGACTAAATGCAGTCATTCATTTGATGAAACTCAATCTATTCATTCAAAATACAAAATGACAGAAAATTAAGCTGTATTCACATACAATCCCATCTAACCTGGGCAACTTAATCTAGACTCATTTTGTGCCGCTTATTAACATAATAAATATTTCTAACCAAAAAATAAAAAATATCAGTGATTAACAGTATCATCTCGTTGAACCACATGAACCAAAACTAAAAACGTTATTAGTTACTGTATATATATATATATAGATAAAAAGTGTACCCTCTGAATTCTTCTGTATTTGTATTTATCTCTCTTAAATGTCAACTCTTTGAATAAAACTAACATAAAACTAGGCAAATCTAGCCAAAGTAAACAAAATTAAGTCTGGTAATGGTAAGCAAAAACTACCCACTTAGTTTCAAAATTCAAACCAATGACATCTGATTATTTGCAGCTCTGTTCAATCAAATCACTTCTTTTCAGTAGCATGACAAAAGGTTTCAAATTAAATCTTATTTACAAGCACTTTTCATACAAAAAGTAGCACAAAGTGCTCTACATAAAAACACAGCAACACACACACACACACGCACACACACACACGCACGCACGCACGCACGCACACACGCACACACACACACACATTCTTCTGTCTCTTCAACTGCCTATTATTGAGGAAGTAAACATTTGGCTTGACAATGCTGTGGGGAAACAATAGCTTGGGAATTTGTTCACACCAGGAGCCAGCAAGACCACAGATGCTGCCACGACTGTAAACCACCCAGGTGAATGCACCACAGACATAGGGCTGCAATGCAGGGCCCCAGTCAAACAGACAAGGGCGATCCTCACGGAAACGACCCTGAAGACAGAGCAGGCATAACCCCCGGTATGAGGGTTCCCCATGAAGAAAACACTGACGTTAAATAGATTAAAGACTAAATAATTAGGGATTTTTCAGTAAAAGTCATTTAAAATGTTCTTATTTGTTGGAAGGGATAAAAGGAAGCTTCTCTATAAACAATCTGTCCTCTACATCAACAATGTTTTTGTCAAGCTTTTCTCCTTTCAAAAAAAGAGTTACGTGACGGAACAACTTTGGTGCACTGTGTAGCTCTTTCCTACTTCCTGGTTCCTTAAAAAATCAAATGTGACTTTCCAAGTTGCCAAACAACAGTGCAGCGTTTGGTATTTTATGTCGGCAAAAGAGCGTGCAGTAGTGATGTTTTGGCCAAGTGAATAGTGTGTTTGTCCTTATAAACTAGGGCACAGGAAGAATGCTCTCCGTGTTTTTCTCTTTTGACTGCGGTTCTGATTTGAAGCACTAGGTGGCAATGCTACTTCTTTTGCCTTTATAAATATGGATAAAAACAATGTACTTAGGCAAAACAATACAATAAAAACAAATAAATCCACAAAAGTGATGAAAGAAAGAAAGAAAGAAAGAAAGAAAGAAAGAAAGAAAGAAAGAAAGAAAGAAAGAAAGAAAGAAAGAAAGA
>JBAMHW010000009.1:12631490-12667201 GCA_037177495.1 Rhadinocentrus ornatus | reverse complement strand
CCCCTGTTGGAAAGGAAAGGGGGAAAAAAGTGGGGAAAATGAAACACCCCCAGAAGGAAGTTTTTAGGGGGTTGGGGGAAAAGACAGTTAAGGTGTTTTTTTTTTTTTTTTTTTTTTTTTTTTTTTTTTTGCTTTTTTTAAATGGTTCCTTACAGAACATGCTGGAAATTTTTTTTTTTTTTTTTTTTTTTAAGATTCTTGTTAACACCAATATACAATTACAATAAATGCAGCTTGAGCAATGAAAAGGTTTACAGGAGTTCACTACCAAAATTAGCTTAGTGGCTTAGTGAGCTCTGTAGAGCTTAAAGTCATGACTTTTCAGCATCAGCTAATCTGGCTAGTTCACCTTAGGCTAACTTAGTGCCCTGGTTCTTAGTAAGTAGTTTGTGTTCAGTTTCAATTTAAATCACCTGAAAGAAGTAATATCACTGATTCTTGGTGATATCTCAGACAGCATTCAGACTAAAAAAACATTTAAATGTCGTCAGACAGAAGTATTGAAAGTTGATGTCTGACAACAAACTGAAAGCGCCTAATTGACGAGTAAACGCCAGGTTGTCAAATAACTGATGGAAAATCAATAATTTAAACATCATCTTAAAAGTCAACTATATACCACATCTAGAGGATGATTAAATGTTGGCATTTTAATTTATTAAATATGAGAGGCACTTTATTGATCGTTCACTGACATGTTACAGCAGCTAAAACACAATGAGGGTTAACAAAGTAAAGAATGGAAATTAAAAACACAAGATAAATATAACTACAAAGGACTATGAAAGTGTGCAAGCAAGAACAAAGTGCAAGATGTATATTTGGTAATATGAAGTGTATATACTGTACCATAATGAGCTGACGTACACAACAGTAATTTACAGTGCGGAGGTGCACTTATGGGTCAGTGTGCAAAAAGTAGTCAAAACAATAGTCAATGTGATGCAGTGACAGTCGGTTCATTTTGATCTAGTGGGGTATTTATGATTTTTGATTATTATTGAACCAATTTTCTGTCAGCTGTGCAAGCACCATCTCCCAACACACTACTCCACTACAGACCTTTGGCCACAGCAGACCAACCGAAAGTCAAGAACAAAGGTCTCCAGATGCTGAAGGAGCATAGCTTCCATGCAGCACGTCTAGTCCAGTTTCTTGTCCAGATGAACTCTAACGTATCTCTAGCTTAAGACAAGATCCACCTTACAACCCTGGATGGTTACAGGAACTGGACCAGGTCTTGAGTTTTTGAGCTGTAGATAGTTGAGACTGTGCCAGTTAAAAAAGTCCCTAATATAGTCTCTCGGTACTCCTCCTGTCCTCCAATGAAAGTTAACAAGGTTGAATCATCAGAACATTTCTGAACAAAACAGCCATCAGAGTTGTCTGAAAGTCCAACATGTGGAATGTGTGAATATTTGGGGATAAAACCGTTCCCTGTGGGGCTCCTGTGCTACTCAGAGTTCGGCAGATAAACATAGACAGCCAGGTAGTCTGTTGCCCAAGAAACTAGAACCAGTTCAACTTCAGTTTCTCTCCAAGCAGCCATGGATGGATAGCTTTAAAAACACTGGAAAAGTCAAAGAGCATGAGCCACATTGTTACATCAGAAGGGTCCAGATGTGTAAGGACCTTCAGTAGGATGTAAATCATCATCAACTACAAAGTTGGGCAGAACCAGGGCCTCTCCATGGCCTTCATCATGTGTGAAGTGGCAACTGCTGGCCTGTAGTCCTTTGAGTTAGTAGGGCATTTGTTCTTGGGTCTTGGGACCAAGCACAATCTTTTCCACAGAATGGGACCCTTTTATTAGAGACAGCCTCAAGTTGAACATGTATGTGATGATTCCACACAGCTGAGCTGCACAGGTTTTCACTAGTCTGGGTTCAGGTCCAGTCACCTTTCCCCCAGCTTGTCCAGTTGTCTCTTCACCTGAAATGATTGGACAGTTGGAGCAGGAGTGGGAAGGGGATTGGCCTTCAACAACTGGCAACAAGGGGTGATGTTGTCAAACATTAAAGAAAAGGCTCAGGTTGTTAAAGTGGTCTAGATTACCATTAAGCAACGATGCACCTTTCTGCATCAATATGTTTCCCATATAACTCAGAAAACATCCAAGTCTGTCTGACACTTCAGAGTCCAAGTGTCAGGAGCTCTCTTAACCAGTGGGGTATAGATTGGGAAAGACTAACTAGGTTGTGGTCTGATCCACCAAGGGGCAGAAGTATCCACCCGTGGTGATAAATTCTTGCAGATTCACAGCCAGGAGTTCTAACACCTTTCTGCTTGCCACTTACTTCAGCGTCCCTAAACATCTGTATTGTGAGAAAGGCCTGGAGGCTGGTGATGCTACCAGGAATACAGCCAGAATACAGACTTTTCTCCTGAGGCAGATTCTGGCTCCTTGTGAGCATCTCCTCCATTTTGTTCCATAGTAAATAAGGAGTTCACTAAGATGCATATTTCTCATCGTTAAAGACAAAAGTGCGAGTCTGATAGTCTCCCTTTCAGTCTCAGGTCAGTCCACTTTGAAAACCCCTCCTCTCTCCCCTGCAATTTTTCTGATGTCATGTCTCAAGCCTCATTAAATGTTAAAAATGAGTACGCATACGGACGAAGCCTAATCTCCTTCTTCTGTGTCCTTACTATATTTTTCAATCTGTTTTCAGAGAACTTGTGGATGCGTAGCCAGACGGCGCAAACTGTGGGACCAGTCACAGAAGCATTGCCATATTTGCTATACTGCTATTCAAAGTAATGTGGGAACTTGAAAGTGAACTCTGAACAGCTCTCTAGTGGATGTATTGTCTAACATCTCTGCCAACATAAAGCATGCATGAGAATATGTGGGCAGATGTTTGACAAAGTTTGAAATGGACATACTTACAGTGCATGTGTAGAGGGAGCACAAATGAGGCTTAATTCCAATCATTTTAGTGAATGGCTTCTTGTCACAAAGAAGACTTTAGGGCACAGAACACGGCTTTCCCTCACTGTTGGTGGGTTGCTCTTCTGAGTAAGGCATGCTCAGAAAATCAAGGAGGAACAAGATAATGTGGTGATAAAAGTTGTAGGTGGTAGTTGTCAGTGGAAAAGCTTACACAGCAAACTATGGCATCAAAACGTAACTATGCATGAAAATAGAGAAAAACAACAAGCGGCATTGCATCAAGTTTCAAGTTGTTTATGTGTCAGACACACATGCAAAGTGGCAGTGAAATGCAGTCCACCATGCATCCAAGGCCGTGCTCATTTACCACTAGTACAAAACCTAAAATGACATAGTAACAGACTAAAAAGACAAATATAAATATAATAAGCCACAGTGGAATGATTATATCCAGCTGCAGCACTACCGGTACACAGACGTTAGTCCACCATTGAGCTTCATCTTGACTAAAACCTTTTGATCAAAACTCTGTTTTGACTTCTCAGTGTAGATGCTTTGGGGGAGCTATCAGTTACCAGGGAACATTTATATAGTCTGTGCATTAGTTTTATGCCAAGTCTTTTTTTTTTTTTCCTTGTCGCTGAATTTAAAAAACATAACTTAAATTGTGACTCTGAATCTCTCAAAATGTGTATACGCTCAGAAAGCCAGGCTTGTACACAGATGTGGACATTGAATTTTTGTGGAAAATTTAAACATGACAGTAGGAAAAAACACGAGTAAAATATAAAATCAAAATAGCAATTTTATACAAAAATGATCATTTTTTCTGTGAATCACAGTTGCTGTGCTTTCAATTTGCTTTTTTTGTGTTCCCTCACTTTATTTCTGACTAGGAAGGAGCCCTTAGTAACAGAAGCAGGAGTGGTGAACAGTTAATAGTGGCACTGCAATAACAATAAAATGTCATCAATCTGTGGGCGCCTCCTGCCTCTGTCACACCAAGTTTGTACAAAGTAATGACATTAGACCCAGAGTGGCAGGCACACTGCTCTCTTAAAGGCACCACACCACTCACACATACAAACATCACACCCTTAGAGAGAAATGTGGGGGGTTGAAATGAGGAGCAAAAGCACAGATAGAACAGACAGAAACAAATAAAGGGAGCTGAAAGGAACAAAGGAAAGAGAGACAAGAAATACTCATTTTTAAAGTGGACTTCTGCTATCCCAGGAGCTGCATACTCTTTAGTTTTATTGCTCTGCAAACACCATGTACATATCTGCAGATTATCTGGTGCCTGATTCTGCAAAACTCTGATTTGAGCACGTTGTTGAGATTTCTGCAGGTGTTTTGCTGCTACCCATAGTTTCTTGTTCTTCTCTTTCAGAATAGCATGCTTTGCACTTGATGTGATCTTTGCAGGATGCCCACCCTCAGGCGGAGTACCAACAGTCCATAATCTCTTCCATTTGCAGACAGTATGACACCTCTGAACACTGAAGATTCTGCTCATATTTGTTACACAAAGCTGTTTAAATCCAATCAGACTTTATTCTGTGTAAAATTCTGTTAGTTTAAGTTACAGACCAGCTGTGGCAGGTTTGGACATCAGTGTCAGTTTCAGTCCGCATATGTTTACTTTTAGTGTGTGTAATTGGTAATTGTGTGTGTGTGTTTATATATATATATATATATATATATATATGCATATATATATATATATATGCATATATATATATATATATTTAGCGCGTTTTTAGACTATTCTAGTGACTCTGGAGCATTTTTATATCAAAAGATTTTGCACATTTCAGGTGGTAAGTGGTCCCAATGTCATGCTATCATGACAGCAGGTGTTTAATTAGCCAACTTACCCTAAAAAATGTCCAGTAGATTTTTCATAATGTCTAAACATGCTGGTATAAAGCGAGAATTTTCCAGTTATTGTATTTATTTCTGGGGTTCCATAAATGACTTTCTCTAATATTAATTTAGCCTCAAATGTTAATTTTTGTTATTGTTGTTCGGATGTGTGTACTGGAGTTTAATATTCATCTATAATAGATTCCGGATCCTAGCTGCCACCATGCTTTACTGTTGTCACGGTGACCGGCACTGTAATCCTTCTTTATGGACCATCCTCACTAACGTCACATTGTTCGTTATAATGACTATTAGCTGTTTTTCATCTAATATGGCTAGCAGACTTAACACTTTCCAAACCAGCTCAGCATTTGGTCATGTCAGGCAGCGATATTTTGAAATAAATAAATAAATAAAACGTGAAATTGTTGGTTCCCAAAATCTGTATGATTTTCCAAATTCCTGGTTAAATTAAATCCAAAACTAACAGAGATATTGCTACCGGATTTACCTTACCTTGACATACCACCTAGTCAATCGACAGTCGCACTTGACAGGGGCGGAATTAAAGCATACAATCAGATTAGAGGCTTTTAAATATTTCATGGCAGGATAGGAATCAGACCTTCAGCTGTGAAAAGTGCCCTCTTCATGTCAAAGCTGAGTAAGAAAACAGTAGATGCAGATAACGTTGGCACAAAGTGAACATTAGGGATGTCCCGGTGATATATTTAGAAGTTAACGTTACTAACAGCTGCTGTGCGAAAACATTACTGTTTAAAGACTGTTTCATTTATTGAGACCACAAAGGAAAACACATGTCCAACTTTTTAATAACACTGAAAACTGCCGTCACCGTGGTGATCCATGGTTTCATTTTCACTGTGAGAAACTTGAGTTTTGTTTATTTGCTGCTTCACATAAAACAAGACTTGCGTATAAACATTACTTGACTCTCCTCCCGGTTACACGTGAACAACGTTTTTGTATTTCTTGTTGAATGAACAAGAATATACATATTAAACGAATCGAGACCATTTTTAAAAACTTTGATGTAATTTGTTCTCTTTCTTTGTTTGCTGTCATCTTTCAACCTTTTCCAGATCATCGTTTAGTCTTACTTTCTCAGGAGTGCAGACCAACGTGAAGTGTCTGGTCCTGGGGCGCAATAGCGTTAAACCACTGCAGTTTGCCTTAATTTTTCATAAATAAATGTATTCAAAATTAGAGCAGCCCACCATAAGCAGATTTGGAAAGCGTGTGAGACAAAAACTTCTATAAACTTACCACCGACGAAGAGCTCGCTACACAGCGAAGAGCCGAAGAGCTCTTCGCAGTTGTCTAATTTAACGGCAGCAACACGTTTAGCCGTCGTTCAGGTTCAGCAAGCAGTCTGTAAATTAAAATCCTATTCTTGATATGTTGATTGAAACATCCAAAGGCACAACATGGATGTACCATTTTTTTTCTAACACGAAAAGCTAGCTGTAGCAGTCGAGCCGTGGGTAGCAGTACGCCTGCTTTCTTTACCTTTTTGCTTTCTCGAGTGACTTTTTTTTTACAAAAGCGATTAGCGACAAATCTAGCGACTTGTCTGTGGTATGTGGTATTGACTGGTATGTGGGGTCGGTCCCCTCCCCGGCCCAAAGCACTCAGAAGGGGCTTGGTCCTCACGCAGCAGCAGCGCACAGCTCTCAGCTGCAGTCAGACAGTGATGTCTATTAATGAATGAGTGTGGAGGAAAACATTAAAAAAAAATAGTGCCATTACATGTTGCAAACTTCTCATTAAAAAACCTAATAAAACTGAACTTAAAAACAAAAATTTTATTTTGTTATTAATTTTGTTTTCTGTTCTGAACAGTTTTTGTCTATTTTTATCCTTATCCCTCTCCACGGCAGCTTCTATTACGACTAAAAGTACCAGGTTTATTATGCAGATTAGGTAATGACGTTGTTTAGCGACTTCTAGGACAGCCAATGGCAACTTTTCTTACTGAGGAGTTGGCAATAGTGGACGAAAGCTGAGAGTGGTCAATAAGCAAAGTACTGAACATATGCGGAACGTAAGGAAAGCAAAGATTTCTAGTTTAATCAGGATTTGGTGGTAAATATAAAATCAAAGACATATCACTTTTGTTACATTTACAATATTAATATCAATGTCTATTATTTGATTCAGTCCACTAAAATCCATTTAAATTAAAAAAGGTTGCTTTCTGAGGCAAATATTTATAAAGCCTGTAATTAATTAGATTATTTGTTCAAGCCCCACCCTTTGTGTATAGTGTGTATATATATGTATATCTGTGTGTGTGTGTGTATAAAAAATGTCTAGCTCTTTGGCTTTATTTAAGTCAGCCTCTTCTTTCATTTTTCTTTCAAGTCATGCTGGCTGACCACGGGTGCTCTGAATCAGCTCCATTGACATCTGTCACACCCCAACACTCAGGCCATCCCAAGTTCTCATAAAATTCACACCAATCTGTTTCGTTGATTTGTTCCCATCTAGAAATGGGCCCCATGTTGCACGTATTGTTTTTAGATTGAAAAGGAGTTGGTCAACATCTGCTGTAAATCACAAACTCCCATTTACAAGAGGAAACCCTATCCTGTGTCTTTGTCTTGGGTCAAACCATTGCCTCAGTTTTATTTAGTTTTTCTTTTTTTTTTTTTCTTGTGCTGCAACGTTAATAGGACAGTCCTTCCATTGCTGTCTCCACCATGAGTGGGAGGACTGGTGAAAAGAGCGATGTCAGGTACAACATTAAAACATTTAACCAAGTGGAGGGGCTCCATGACCCCACATCCCCACATTCTGGTACACTCAGTAGGGTCAGGATGAGAAAATGGAGGTCACAGAACACACAAACATATTTTCTAAGACACTAAATGACACCGGAAAGGAGGGAGGGTCAGATCCACATTGGCTCATATTTAACCTCTTGATGTTTTCTCTTTAATCGTGTTAAAGGGACAGTCAAGTAAAACTATTATTTTCTTACCACAACCACTTTTGTTCATGCAGCCCTGATATTTTCTGAAGGAGTGGCAGATTACAGCACAAATGTTTGCTATGGGCTTGTTTTTCCCAGGTACTTATTACTGACCTATCAACACTAGGATGATAAAAAGGCTCCTAACTTAAGGGATGAACCAATGTATCTACATACAGCCAACTGAGCAAAGAGCCTACTTATAAATTGTATCTTTTGACACATCAAAACTCACATTTTTTTAGTGGCATCTGCAAAAAAAGGCAAAAAAAAAAACAACTCACAATTTGGCTGGTAGAAAATAATACGTGGCAAAACGTGGCTTATGTCACTATGAAATTAAATGAAAAATACTTTATCACGAAAAACTGCAATGTTGATACATATATATACAACATAAATATACAACACACATATATATATATATATATATATATATATGGTCACTTTGTTGTGTAGAGGAGGCAAAGAAAAATCTTTCAGCAGGTTTCAGCACAGAACTGAACTATGGTGTGCAAGCTTGGTGTGTAAATGGAGGACAAAAGAAAAAGGTCTAAACAAAAAGAAAAAATAAAGAAAAACTCAACAGTATGTGAAATAAATTTTCCTTTAAGTAAACAAAACAAAAAAAGTCTGTATGTTTCCATTGTATTGTTGGATTTTAGAAATCTGTACCTTTAAATGTCAGTTTTAGTATAATTACTGTATCTTTAACAGATACACTGCATCTGTGAGTTTATGAGGCAGCCTGTGACAGGATAATTTTAAACAGTCAGGTCTTACACATTAGTAGTTTCCCTTGAGCTGACCTTGACTTAAACACACCGAGCCCGAGGCAGTGGGCTGAGGGCTGAGCTCCCCTCAGGCTCCCCTCCCCCAAAGTCTCTCTGCAGGTTGACTGCAAGAGAGAGAGAGAGAGAGAGAGAGAGAGAGAGAGAGAGAGAGAGAGAGAGAGAGAGAGATACATGTCCAGATACTTCTATTGTTCTGTACTCAGATCTTCACACAGGTTGCTAAAACAAAGCCCTCTTATTAATATTTATAGCCTCTCTGATGGGACGGGATCAATGGAGAGAGGCGAAAGAGAGGAGTGTGTCTGAATAATCATCATCCATCTACTCCCATCTCTCTGTCTCTCAGAAGTGGAAGGGATGTCTAAAGTATGAATATGATGAGAGAGCAAAAGATGGAAATTTGATGCAACAGTAGAGAAGGATGGCTTGTTTGCATGTGTCTTTTTTTCTTTTTGGTGGAGATGTTGGCAGCCACCTGGACGGGGAAATAATGGAGGTGTTTCTTTTCTTTTCATTGTTAGATTTTTTAGTGATATCTGCTCCACACTCAAGGCCTGTGTTTCCTGGTTCTGTTGACTTTTATTCGTTCTAATTTCTTCCCTTTTCTCAGCTGAAGATGTGTGGGAGTGGATGTGTAACAGACTCCTGGTGTCTTCACTGGCAGGCCCTGCATGGTGGAACTCCAGAGATAAAAGTCTGACAGCCTGAGACAGTCTGCGTCTCCTGTAGGTGGGCACGCTGCCCTGTGCTGCCCCTCTTGACTGACAGCAGCCCTGCTTAGCGATCTTAAACTGCACAAGGAGAAAGTTATTAATCAGCCATTTTTGTGTCTTCTTGTTTTCCTGTGGAGGAGGAGGGGGGAGGCCTGGCATAGTGATGAATGCCCTCACTTCTTCACATTTCAAAAGTACAGTTTATCCATGAGAAATGGAGCAGCTTGGACTCGGGTGGAGAGAAAATTGCCTTTTTCTTTGACCTGCAGCCAAGGGTGAGGAAGTGAATGGAAAGCGATATGAGAGTGTCTTGCCCTCTGAGGTGATGAATACAGCACAAATTAGAAGAAGAGGCTTTTCATCCTCGAGCGCCTCGGCTTTTCACATTCTCACCGCTGTAAATTATTTTCAGTTACTTTGCACCACAGCCCATTTCTGCCTCTCATCTTTTTTTTCTAAATCTTTTATTCTGTTTTTGTCCATTTTTGTATCGTCTTTATCTCCAGTCTGCATGCTGCGCGGGCGCTGGGGTTGACAGGTTGGGCTCTGAGAGGTCAAGAGGGCGAGGGCAGCATTTGCAGAATGCAGGACAGAAAGCTGAGACAGCACAGCCTTCAGTGAGAACACAGTGTGCAGCAGGAATCGCAAGGCTGCGCAGAGTCACCGAGAACCGTGACCTTGATCCGTGAGCGGAGTAAAAAAAGAAACTCGACTCAAATCTGTTCAGTTTTTACAAGGCCTTGCAAACTCTAATGCCCTCCATATATGCACACAGTGACATATCAACCTGGATTAGACAGAAGCCATTATTAAAGAATATTAAAGATTATTAAAGACCAAAAAATTGCATAACACCACTGAGAAATAAGCACACAAGTTTATTATTTTTGCTTTAGCTTGTTTTGTTATGCTTAACTTGCCACAAAAGCTTTGATCTATTTATAAATATTTAAATATTGATTATAAATTTTAATCATAACCAAACTTTGGTGTGAGCAATTCATTTGAGCACATGAGATCCATAATTTCCTGCAGCCTTCCCTGCTGCTGGTGAATGATGTATGTGTGGCTCATATATGCTCCACATAACACTGTGGGACTGAAATTGTACATGAGTGGAATAACATAACTGGTAACAGACTGCTAGACTAGTTTAAAAATATATGTTATTCTGGACTCTTTATTTGGAGCCTGTCCTGCTAGATTGACACTAGTATCCAACGGGAAAAAACAGAGTTGGCCATGTTGTGTCTATTTTAAAATTTTGCCAACTTTGTAGCTAAAATCATTCTACAAAGATGGATGTTTTGAAGGAACTACTTATTCAGAGTTTTTTTTTTTAATGTGTGCATATATTAAACGAGAAAATTAGTAAAAATGCCTTTCAAGCATATCCAAAAAAATGTTTTTGCATTTGGCAAGTTAAACTTTACACACATTAATGATCAACACCCACAGAACTCTATTTTAAATTCTCCACATACTGCCAGTTTTCACACCAATAAATGGCTGAATATTTGTGCAGCATTTTAGGCACTATTTCTGAAGCCTTCCAAAAGTAGCTCTGGTGAGCTCTATGGAGAATGGATGCTTCTGTGTCTGAACCTTT
Source organism: Rhadinocentrus ornatus (assembly GCA_037177495.1). Taxonomy (NCBI): domain Eukaryota; kingdom Metazoa; phylum Chordata; class Actinopteri; order Atheriniformes; family Melanotaeniidae; genus Rhadinocentrus; species Rhadinocentrus ornatus. Next base: position 12,656,331 of record JBAMHW010000009.1, on the reverse strand, counting down.
AAATGAGGATTCAGCAGGCTGAGAGGGTAGGCTCAGGTAGTAGGGGGGTGAGTGAGTGGTAACATCCACTATCCAAGGAAATGGTTTTTCTCTTCGTGATATCACAAAGAGATCTCAGACCCACCCGTTTGAGCACACATTTGCTATAAAAGTGAAGCAACCAAGTAGAGAGGTGACAGAATTTTCTCATTTTTGGCCCTTATACACAGGCTATGAGTAATTTGACTGTTAGAAAACCTTTAGAAAGGGAATTTTGCATTAGATGGGACCTTTAATCCTAGAACCACCAACATTCAAATATCCCCTAAAACCACCAGAGGGGGTCATTTTAACCAACGTACTAAAACAAATTTATTGCTGTAAAAATAAGGAAAATTTTCATGAACTTTGGATTTATGACTAAAATGTGTTACGGAAGAGTTGACGAAATGTTTTACATTTTTTTAAGGCCAACTGTAAGAAAAAATGTTGAATATGAACCAGAGTTTCATGGCAGTAAAATCTCTCATCGAATTTAGTGTTGTGGCTTCACATGTTGGCAGCTGTATTAGATTCTAAAAGTTTCACGACCTTCAATGCAGTTTTTGCATGTTTCTCTTGCTATTACATGGCATTTTCATTTTTCAAATGAGTAAATTATTTTTGCCTGTAGAACATGTTTTCACTTGAAATTACTCTGAAAAATAAAAATTAATATAAAGCCATAAAAAATTAATGCAACAGAGTTAAACAGACTAATTTTTTTTATTTAATGAATAATGTTTTTATAGGCAATAACTAACAGGCTCTGTTAGTTCCAGGTTAAATGTGTGCAATAAGGTAATTTAAAAAATGTTTTTGTTAATTATTGAACCAGGCCGGCCCTTAACTTGTTCCAATTTTTTCATTTTGGCCCGCTGTGTATTTGAGTTTGCCACCCCTGGTTTAACTTAATCCCATTTTAGTAAGAGAAACTGATCCTTTCTCCCCCATCTGCGTCTTCCGCATTCATTTGTTGACGCATAGCTAAAACGTATTCTGCATTCATTCTGCTTTTGGTCATTACCTCAGCCAAGGTGCTGGTCATGTTTTGCTTTGGTTCGTCTGTCTGTCTTTCAGCAACATAACTCAAAAAGTTATGAATGGATTTTGAGGAAATTTTGAGGAAATTTTGAGGAAATCGACAAAAAAGAATAAGGAAAAGGTGTTTTCATTTTGGGAGTGATCCAGATCACCGCCTGGATACAGGAATTTTTTTTAAAGACTCTCAACGATGGGGAGATTTTTGCCATTAGAGCAGTGGTGGAGAACCCTGGTCTTTGTGTCCCTGCTCTAACACCTGATTCAGATCAAATGGATCCAACAGCCTATCAAGTTCAGGTGTGTTTGAGCAGGGACATATGGAAAACTTGCAGGATCAGGGCCAAGGTTTCCCACCACTGCATTAGCGCTTCTTATTAAATAATTATGCCCACAATCATTGGCAAAAAGATAAAATAAATAAACAGAAAATTTAATATATAAATGTGCACTGTCTGCTTCTAATTAAGATTGTGATGAACATGGAGTAGTTTTAAATTCTTGCCAGTACTATTTCCAAAACCTTTATCTTTCTCTCTCACTTCATGCATTTTAAAATAAAAAACTCAAAACTGAAACAAAAAACATTTCAATATTTTACTATAGCTACATGTAGGCCTATGAAGTAGGGAAAAAATTAAAAACACTTGACAATAAGTACAAGTCTCTAAAAACAGCTCATGAAGTCACGAGCAAAAACTTTTTTATTTAAAATGTCTGTAGATGATAACTGGTAGATATTTCATTTTTGTTGAAAGTGTTTTAGCCAACCACAAGAATGTGTGAAATTTTGTTGGTGTAATTTATTGTTCGTCCTGTTCTGGCACAAGCGGAGTCTCTTGACGTCTGTTGACCAATTATGGAAAACGTCCAAATGCATTAAATCAAATGCACCGATCCCCATAGCAATCGCTGTGTATGGGAAGTAGATGTGTATACGCAGAGAAATCTCCGGTTGCTAAGCACTTTTGTTCTGTGCCGTTAAAATTGAAAAACAGAAAAAAAAAACAACAACAAATAAAAGAAAACACGAAACAACTGCTTACTCTCCTACCGATTTTAATCGGAGCATTCAGCAACAAACGTAAAGACATAATGTGTGGATGGGCTGCCAACTTTTCAATAATCCTTGGAGGGAGATTTGGTGGAACCAACCAAAATTTTGACATAAGGCTAATTTTGTGCAGGTTTAATCATAAAATACAGCACTTAGGACTAACAAAATATTTAAAAAAGGTATATAAATAGGGCTTCAAAGTACCAACAGAAACTTCAAAATAAAACCAACTCAACTACAAAAGAGAAGGGATAATAAGACAAGACAGAGGGAATTTCACAATATTAATAATTTTCAAGACCTGTGTGCCTTCTCGGACTGGCTTTTGACCTTTTTCGGGGCCTTAATTATCATCTGATTGAGGTGGTGAGAAAGTATGAAAATGAATACAGCATGCGGACAATAAGATAAGTTTATCATAACCTGCTTGAAGCAGAACATACAATAGAATAAAACTCAATGATAGTGTTACTGAGATCATTTTGTTTGAACAAGCTGCAGATGATTAATTGTAAACTGAATAACTTCAGCCTCATCTGGACATGATGATGGACCTGCTGCTGCTAGGTCTGAATCCGAGGACCATGTGGTTCATGATGTTAATCTTTGCCAACACTGTTTCCATGTTAAAGTGGTGCTGAAAGGTGCAGTATATTTGATTGTTATGCAATCATAGCCAGACAGTTCCCAGTAAGGCTGTTCCCAGTCAGACAGTTTCTAGGAAGGGAGTTCCATAGACTGTATATAAAAGATAGACAGAGCCTCCGTGACGTCACCCGTAGGTTTCTGAAGAGCAAAAGTGAAGCTTAGGGCGTTTCTACCATCGCCATCTTGCCAGTGTCACGGCTGCCGTTGCCCCCAGAAAATACATAAATGGGTAAAGTGTGGAGCTGAGAGGGGGACTGTGAGCGTGGGGGTGGATGATTGACGACTATCAAACTCTGAGCTGCCTGTAGCTTGGAACTAACTGAGCCAACTCGGATCTAATGTGAGCTAACTGAATAATCAAGGTAGACACTAAAAGTGTCACGACTGCAGCAGAGGCAAGGACCCAAAGGCAGGCAGTCAAGGCAGGAAGTAACAGGTTTATTGCCAAAAACCACACACTTCAGGGATAAACCACAAGGATCCGTCAAGCACAACTGAAAACCATGGGGTATTTATACACAGAGGGAATAATTAGGAGCAGGTGAAGTGAATGAAAAAATCAAACCAGCTAACGAGCCAGGAACAGAAAACACAGAGCACATGGGGGAAAACTGGAAACTGAATGAAACATGACAAAACCAAAAACCATGATCATAACATTTCAGTCTCCTTTTTACAATTCTTTATGTATTTCTGCCCCATTATGTAAATGAGGGAGGTGGCCTTTCAAGGCATGTCTTGCACTTGTAGTACTCAGTACTTGCACTTAGCTGAGGATTAAACTGGCAACCCACTGGCTACAAGACGACCGCTCTAGCTTGCTGAGCTACACCATCCAGGGCTAACTGACTGAATGAAATTACTTCTTCCCAGCTGCATCTCTCACCTCTTCATCGGTTAGTTTACCGTCTGCTTCTTAGTTTTGTCCCGTCTATTTCAGCTCTACATCACTTAGCAGTGTTATCCATCCATTAGTTGTACTTGTTTTAAACAGTTTGATTAAGTGAACTTAATGGTTCATTCAAAAAACGCTTCAGTGACGTGGTCATGAAGTTGGTTTCTGATTCATGGCCTCCGCGATGCATTGCATGGTGCTGCAGTGCACCCTGTAATGTTTTGTGAAACAACTGAGCAATTTTTATTCACCTAACTGAACTGAATAAAGTTTACTCAGTTACTCGATTAGGCAACTCGCAACAGGGTGCGCCCCAGTGCCATGTAAAATATTTTTGTATAATTTATTGGCACATCAATTTGTTTATTGAGGCATTTTTTTATATTTATTTATTTATTTTTTCGGTCCTCCATACATTTTGTGGGTAAAGTTGGTGTGTCAAATTTATTATACTTAAGTATATTCAAGTCTTCAGCAAATAATCAGAATGGGCAAGAAAAACTATTATAAAGTCTTTTTAATTTAGCTTTTGACAAAACCACACATTTTATGTTAAGGGTTACAGCACTTTATTGATGTATAGAAAAATGGTCCTAGTTAGAAAGTGACTGGTGGTAAACAGCTGCAAGTGATTGAACTGATTAATCTCCTACTGTCTGATGCCACCATTATTATGCTCTGGGTAAATTGCACCACATTGTCTATGCTGCTTGGAGGAGGTGGCAAGTTATTTAGAATAAGAGAAGATAGCAGGGCTTGACCAAGCCTTGACAGAGCATCCTGATTTAAGTGGTTTCACGAATGCCAAGCCAAGCTGATGAGCAACAATATTGAGGCAGGTGTGAGAATTCCACTGAGTGCATGTTCGCAGTACAAGACCATAAAGAGTATCACAGATTAACTGCTGCTGACATGGAAAAGTTTGCTTGCTTAAAAACAACCTTTTATAATTTCATCTCAGTGGACTAAAATATTCTTAATGCCATTTTATTTCACCCAAGGTGAGCAACAACTAGAAACAGAGACATACAAAGTATTAAAATTATTATTGTAGAACTGTGAGTGAATGCAACCGCAAAAACTCATGGGAGTTCATTTTTTAACAAAACAGACCTTGTAGTGTTGCTTTAGCCTTGCACCAACATAGTAATCCCGCATTAACTTCCACTTGTTTTGGAAAGTCTCCACCCCCTCTTGTGTTCATGCTATTGTTCATATGAGCATCCAATTCAGGATTGCGGAGTTGGGGAATTCAGAATGTAACACAAACAGCAGACAGCAATGGATCAAATTAATGTGCAAGAAAGTACATTAACAATAAATTATGCATTCATCCAACGCCATCATGGTGAGGTGTAAGGCGGTAATATCAAGCTGAATTATGTGTGTACAGAGTTCACAGGTCTGTCACCACACATCTTCAAAGACTAATTCAGCTGCAGGAGGTGGATCCTAATATTGTAACTAAAGAGAAAACCCTGAAGAAAATGGACCTGGAAATCCAGAAACTGTGAATAGAAGTGAGTTTTTTAAATGTACAATTTAGTTTAATTTAAGCAGCTGTACCATTTAAACTATGTCGCTGACAACTGAGGGAACTGGAGGGTAAAACATTTGAGTCTATTTAGAACATGCAGCATATAAACAAAAAAAAAAAAAAAATATAGGAGGGGGACATAATTAGCTGAATATTGAAAGCATCCTGCATGTTGATCAGCTGATATCAGTCGGTAATAGACAAAACATCCACATCCACTCAATAAGTTTAGAAATCATGTATAGAATTTGCTGCCACTTTAATTGTAACTTTAATCACTGATAATGATCACAATAAAATTTTATAACTGAATGGTAAATTGTGTAACTAATTATGGAATTTTATTTCTACATGATAAAAGACTTGATGGAAAATATGGATTAAAAAGTTTTAAAACTGCACGAAAAGTAATTTCTTACAGGAGTCACTTTTGACTGGGAGTAGTAAATAACTCCTCCATTAACTAAACATGGCTGTTAGTCTGGTCTGCAGCAGACTAGCTGAACAGGCTAAATATCTATGGTAACTTATGTGTTAATACTTTTGTGATACTGAATCAATGATAACCAGAAAATCTTATGTTAATCCCCTTTTCTTACTTTTCTGAAACAGACCTCTAGCATGTACAGCAAAATTCCCAGTGTCTGTTTCTGTTATCCAAATCACTTATGGATGTGCCATACTGAAACTGTACACCATGATCAGTCTTGAGGCTCAACCAGGAGTGAACCGGGGCTAATGATGGATTCATTGTCTCATAAACCTGTTTCCAGTCATCACAGAAGGAGTGTTTCATGCTGGGACACCATATGCGAGAGTGTTATTTTTTTGGGCTGGCTGTTATTCTCTAACTGTATAGGCAGCAATAAAAAATGATGCGCAGTCTTTGCAGGGCAACCTCTTCCCTGGAAAATGTTACTCATCTTTTGGATTGCATATAAATATGTTCTAAGACAGTCCCAGCCTAATGATGATTTATGGTTAGCTGGGAAGCTGCAGCAGTAAGACCACACATATAGCAGAAGGAAATGTATAAAAATGCAACAGAGTCACACATTTGCAGTATAAGAATGTGTTTTAAAACTTTAAAGGCTTCCTGTGATTTTCATTTTTAACTTTATATTCATTAATGGTATAATGTGTATGTGTGTATGTATGTATATATATATATATATATATATGTTCTGAATTAAGGCTGTAAATAGGAAAAAGTTATCTTAAGTCTGAAAGAGAAATCTCTTGACAGCATGTGTAATAGTTCTGTTGGTCAACACTGCAAACTGTTTCAGATTCAAAGGAAAGATGCCTTCTATTTTGAATAATTGTATTAAAAGATTATTTGATCTGGAGGTTATGAGAACTACTGCGTGTGAAGGGTAATCCGTGACATGATGGTGTGTAGTAAAAAAAAATGTACAAACCATAGATACACTAGCAGGTTTTGAAGATCTGAACTGTTATATTATTTTTGGGTGAGACCAAACTTGCCAAACCAGTTAGCAAGCTATCATTATGTAAAGGTTCAGAAGCTGCTTTCTGTGTGAGAGTTTCCTAGGGAGTGGATGTTTTTACAAACCATTTACTGTATCTCTCTGAGGGAAAGGGAAACACAGAACTGGATTACTGACTCAACTATAACGCATTCTAATATAGTTGCATTGTATCACTAATGTGCGGTCTCACCTTCTCTGTAGAGAATAAAAAAGACAAAGGAAGAGAGGAAATGGAGGACATTCAGTTTTGCTGACGTATGTACAAATAATATGGCTTCTAAAACCATCCCATACATCACCTGAATGAATTTAATCTCATCAGTAGCAGAGCTTTCCAACTGTTCATTTATGTGAGTTATAGCCTCTCTTTAGAAGTGGATCCATGCTACCTCAACCTTCACCTGACTTGTGTATCCGAAACCCTCGCTTTTTTTATTTCTTTCTTTTAGCTTGTCTGAGCGTGTAGTGAAGTGACACATCCATTGGGACAGCAGACATTAAAGCAATTCACTACAGAAAAAAACTGGAGCCTGTTTTGGCACTGGTGAAAAATGGGCAGAGACAAGCATGAATACCAGATGGCAATGAATCTGTAATTATAATTCTCTGGTGCAAAATGTGGCACTGGTGGAATGAAATGTTGCTGCAGGTATCCTGCTTGTGAAAGTCTGTTTATTTGGCATAAGGTTCAGCAGTCCTCAGAGTTTTTTTTTAAGGTGCAAGTTCCTTGTTGTGGATGTTGGCTGCAGTGTCCAAATATTGAGGACAAGCTGTTTAAATTCCATCACACTGCAGCAGTCTTGGTGTCTGCCAGTGTCTTTGTGAAAGGCTAATTACCCGCCCAATCAAAAACAGGATGAATATGGACAAAGAGTCTAACTGAATTTAAATGGGTTGAGCTTGTAATGGAGAGCATGGTGCGAGTTTGCCCCAGAGGGGCTCACCTGTGATTTACCCTCCTTATTCCAGTATCTGACAGGGTGGCATTGTGGCATTGCCCACCCCCACCCCTGTAACCCTAAATGCTCCCTCTTTCACAGGAGGGTGCATAATTGTCTGATTAAATGAGGAGACAACAGCCCCAGCATAGCTCATTAAAGACATTGCTCCATCAGCTCATGCTTTTCCATTCCTTTTTAAGAGACTCTTCTCATCCTGACAGGGAAGGTCAAACAAAGAAATGTGCTGTGACTGTTGTCTGTCCTATCCTGTCATCACTTCTGTTATGTAGAGACAAAAAAGGATGAGTTATTTATGACCACCTTACTTGCTGAAGCCATCTTTTAAATAAAATGACTAATAAAGAAAAAAAAATGTTGAAACAGCTAAGAGGCATGGACAAGAGCTGCAGACATAAATCGTGTTAAATGGTGTGCTTCTTCCCAGCAAATAAAGCAAATGCAGTCATCTTTTTTGTATTAATGAGGCATGCGCCATTGAATAATTTTAACAGTGCCAGGTTTGAGTTGCTTATAAATGAGCCTAGTTGAGCAAAAGGGTCCCAAGTGACTTTGCTTGTTTCTTGGAATATAGTCAAATAAAGTCCCAGGCTAGCTTCTCAGATGCATTTAAAAATGCAGAACTCAGGTTTGTCATTGCAGCATAAATAAATTTGTTGCATTATATAACTTTAAGAGCCTAACTGTACATGTCCTGCTCAAATCACATGCAAATTGCATGTGTATTTCTCTCATGCATTTGTGTGAGAGAATAAAGCTTAGTGCATCAGTATAAACATGACATACATCCTTCTCGGTCCACCTATGCTAAAAATAACCTTTCCAGTTCAATTATATTTTAGTCAGAAACGGGTCTCCCCACTCATAGGTTTCCTTCACATGTTTATATACATCATAAATATTTCAGAGGATGGATGTCTGAGGCCAACTTATATCCTTTCTGAAATGTTATTGGCTCTCCAGTGGCGAGCCTGCTGTTGACAGAGCCACAAACCACTTTGTTTTGGAAGCGAGACTGTATTATGGCTGTTGTTTAATCTTCTGGCCCAGCATGAACACAGCGGTCCTGAATATGTACCAACACAGGATCATTTTGCTCGCCCAGGTGTCCCCTGTGCGTGAGGACATTAAAGAAGCCAATTTATTTGTCAGCTCTGGCTGCAGTGTGGCCTCGTAACCTGTCAAAAATATCTAATACTCAACCACAACCAATCTACTCATATTCCAGCCTTTTATAGATTTTGTGTCGAGATCTTAAGTAGTTGCTTTAATTTGTTCTTGTTGGTCATTCAAGAGTACATGTAATCATTTGTGACAGTTTCAGTTGACAAGTGCTGTTTTCTTGGGATGTATATGTGGTTAAACAAGGTGCCTCTCAAGCAGTATCTCTTGGCAGTTAAAGTTACTTTTCCACTTCGATGTTGCTGTTAGAGCAAATACACAAACTTTAAGTTTTAAGAAGGATTTAAGAAGGATTTTGCCATGACAATTTTTTACCATCCAATTTATATTTCCTTCACAACTTTGTCAAATGAGAATAATAATTATTTTGCCTGCTGCACTCTAAACCCCTTAACTAAGTCTTTATAAGTGAATTTGTTTATGTATTTACCCCTGATTTTGATGAATGAACAAGGCTTTGCTGTTTGGTCCATGAATACTTTATCACAACTAGGATTTGTTTTGGCATTTTATTTTATTTATTTATTTTTTTAATGACGGCAAGGAGCTCTGGCCAGTTTAAGAGATCCAACAACAATAATCAGCCTAAATCAGACTTCTAACAGATTGGAGATGTTTTGTTCTGCATATCTTTAACTTATATTATCACCAGGGTTCAAAATTTAATCAGAATTATTCAGAAATTATTGTATAGAGAATTTTAAGAGACTTATTTCTGATTCTAGCAAAATATAAAAACGAATTTGTTCTAGGTCAATGGCCTAGAGTCCTTATCACTTGGATGAATTGTGTATTAACTATCGTTTGGGCTCTGTGCAGACACCCCACCTTGATGCTTTGCAGCCTAGTACCAATAATGTTCAGGGCAGTTTTATTCACCCTCTATGGAGTCGTCATGGACTGTTTGCCAGGGCTCAGAAAAACTCCAGTCGCGATCTTAAGCTTTAAGATAAAATTTAATTAACTTAAGGATAAATCAGTTAATGGCAAAGGCAAATATGACTTGAACTTGCCTCTTTTTTTTTTTTTTCATGTGTAGAAAAGTTCACACATCCCAGAACAGAGAGGGGACTCTATGCAAGAGGAGACCCAAACAACTCCTCTATAGAGTGCTGAAACGTGCCTGGACCTGCCGCAAAACCTTAATCCTTTTCACCTGGACAGAATGTAGATGGACGAATAAAGACCAACAGAGGGAGCCCTATAGCTATTTGTCTTCCAGTTGAGACAGGGCAACTGAGTTACTTTCCAATTTATTTACATGCAAAATAAATTGACAAAATACAAATTGGTAGAAAATTCTCTAAGTTGGATACAGGTGCGTAGTGGATTTTAGGATGACATTCACCAACTGGAATCTAGTTTCTGTCCTTTTGTATGGACAAGTCAAAATGTGAACAAGGGGCTCTGAGAAGCTAGATCTTTCCCAGCAGATGTGGTGAAAGAGGCACTGAGCCTCACACAGCTGTGATCCGTCACTTGTCCAAGGTGTTGAAACTGTCAGAGGCTTCTAGAGGTTTTCAAGCTGCTGTAGGAACCTGCCAGCTGCTTCAGCTTCAGACACGGCGACTGTCTCATGGGGCCAGCGGGTTTTTCTATTACTATGTTCACAGTGTTGGAAGCAGTGGTTATCCTACAACTCTGTCATGCTCTGCTGGTGTCCTAGACTCCAGTACACAGTAGTCATAATGTGGCTCTTTACACATTCTCTGAAGATTAATGAGATTGTAAGTTAATTTTGACATAATTAACTTGGAGATGAAACTCGCGTATTAAATTTGCATTATGGAAAACAGGATTTTAAAGCTGATGGCTACAATGAGCAGATATTTTAAAGGCAACAGTGCTCTAAAATATTAGTTTTTCAATCATTTGATCCATATGGTTAAGGATGATTGATGCACTTTATATATTTTATTACATGTACGATTTATATTTCCCTTGTAATGAGTTGTTGTGTTCAGCTCTGCTTTGAGGCCACAGAGGTTTTGCAGTTAAACTAAGGCTCAGGAATATTACTTCAATAAATATTTGATGAAAGGGTGTGTATGTGTTCATTAGGCTGCTTCTGAGTATCCATGTTTAATATTCTTTGTTTGCAGTGGTGGGTCAAATATGGGGAAACACATGAATATGGAGCAGGTAGCCTCTGCACATGTCGGAACATCACACAGATGCTCATTGTGTATTCTGCACTCACATACACTCTGACTAAAATTGGGCACATGTACATGCAGGCACATGTGCACCCCCTTTCATTTGATTAAAAAAATGAAACATTTGGTAACATGCATACATTTCAATGATTGACAGATTTATTATTTAGTTTTTTTTTTTTTATCTTTTATTGCTTCTTGGTTAAATAAAAGCTCTTTGTGTTTCAGGAGCCTGGTTACAATCTCAGTCTTCACCTCCCGATTCAAAAGGATCTTTTGGTGGGGGCAAGCAATGCAGAGGTGATGAACACAGAGGAGGTGAGTGTCTTTCTGTGTGTGCTTTTCTGTATCCCTAAGTGTACATTTGTGTGTACAGCTGTGACTTGAAAGGGGAGGAGGGGGAGGATGGGGGGTCTGTACCAGGAAAGGGGTATGGGCTCTGCCCCACAGCATTTGGCACAAAGGGCCTCTCCTATTATGCATGCTGGCTGCATCTGCGGGAGATAAGGTTTGGTCCTGGGAGATAAGGTCAGGTCCGGCTAATGAAACACATGCTGAAGGTTTGCACAGAAATCTCCCCTTTTTGCTTCACATTTATATTTTCAAGCATTTCATTCCCTCCTAGATATTACTTCATTATCAACCGCATCTCCTGTCTTTGCATTTATATGAATAGACAGCAGCACCATTTCATGTCATCAGTTTATTCACCTGCAACCATGAAGTTGAACATATCTGTGAATGGCAGCTAAAATCGTCCAAGGACATGGGGAAGTTATTCCAAGTTAATTAGGGCAGATTTTTTTTTCCTGAAGTATCGCACCAGTGCCAGGAGGATGCCCCCTTTGAGAAGAGTTTGTTCTTTGTTTCTGTGTTTTGAGTGTAGCTGGAAGGCATGGCGCAATGAATTCACTCAGGTGATGGGTTTAGTACCAGCAGATACAGAAGGGAGCGCTCTCCTCCCCGCTGACTCTCCCAGCCGGCTCTGGCATTAAAGCAGCCTAGCCCTGCACCAGACGACAGCATGACAGCTGTTTCGTATGACTAGGAGAAAAACCCCACTGATTCACTCCCTCAGTTGGCCTCATTTGGGAAGAGATGGAGTGTGGCCAAGTACTCTCTCCACCGGTGATGAGACGTGGACAGTAGAAAAAGGTCATCGGCAGAGAGGAGAATGGAAGAGAAGTACAGCTTTAAATGACACAACCAATATTTCAGCTATAAATGAATTTCAGACTTTTTCTATTGTCTGAATGAACAGAAAATGCTGATGCTTTTTTAAAAGCAATTCTCTTTGCCAGTGAAGCTCCAGGCAAGCTCTAGATTTATGAAAAGTTGATTTTTATTCTGGAATCTGGCTGTAGGCTTGCTGTAAGCTTCTGTCTTACTCTGTTACAATGTGATGTATGAGAAGCTACTTTAAAATGTGCAATAACTGCTCTGGCTGAAATTTTTCCCAGAAATGACATTCATATAAGCTTACCAATGTCAGTGGTGTGTGTGCATATGTTCATACTGCATGGTTCTGTTACACTATCTATATTTACATGGACAAATATTTCATTTATCCGACTGAAATGAATCTAATCGGAGATTCCAGCTGACATGTTTACATGGACGCTAGATAAAGTGATCCGATCAGTTGTAATTATTTGGACAGAATATGATCATAACGCTTTTGATATGAGCAGAGCCTACTACTTCAGAAGAAGGGTTTTCTTTTATTTATTTATTTTTTGTCTTTGTTTTGAACCTTTTTTGACCGCTGACATACTCTGTAATCCTTAACTCTCAGTTTCTAACAAAAACATTGTATCCGCCACAGTCCTGTTCTGTTTCGCTGCCGCCATTTTCCAAGTCTTCCCAAAAACTCATTGCGTAACCCCCCATGTGGATCAAGCATGTGCAGAGACAATATATGCCACAAAACTATCAGAATGAGTATATACATTGTTATTTTTTTCCTGCTGTTCCGATCGTGAAAAGGTTTAAACCACCCTTCTCGATTGGATTGAAAATAGTTTTGATCGAGGCTGATCGAATCAGCTGACATGTTTACATAACTAATATTCATTCGGATTAAAAGTGCTCCATGTAAATGCAGCTACTGTTTGCAGTTCAGGTGTTCATGTCTTACTTACCTTGATGTTAGGTTGGTGAAGCTGTGACTGAAGGAGGTTCTGTGCTTACAAACATTGCTGTGAGATGAGCTCAACTTGCATGAAAAAAGTTTTATAGTCGGATAAGTGGTCAGTTTTCAGTCAGATGATCAATTGTTTGATCCCGAAATTGCCTGTCTATATGTTAAACATTTCCTTAGGCAATGTACTGAACCCTTATATTGCCCCTAAGTGTAGTCTTCACTTAAGTTTCTTTGGATCAAATCATGCATTTAATGAAGTGATATAAAATTAAGGTCATCGGCTGCAAGCTTCACCTTGTCTTCAAAAATAAGATAAGATAATCCTTTATTTGTCCCACAGTGGGGAAATTTTGGTTTTACAGCAGCAAAGGTGATGCAAGGTGCAAAATTAGTGGGAAAAATTCATCAGGCATCAAATTTTAAAGTACTGAATGACTCCAACAACATGATCAGACTGACTGATCAGTTTCAGAACCTGTTTATAACTTGTTCTTCTACACATTAAGATTGACAGATTGACTGTTTGTATCTAAAAAAAAAAAAAGTTGAAGTTAACATGACAACACCTGGAATATGCCAAGACCTTTTAAACAATGACTAACTTATTTACATTTTTTTTTTTCTTCAGTTTGAAGAACTTGATCTTGCAGGTCCTTTGTGACCATCAAATTGCCCTGGAGCAGATGGTGTAAATGTTGCAACATGCAAAGGCAGGGCTTAAAAAACAAACAAAAAAAAAAAGGTGGAGTGAATTAAAGAAATGTGTGTGCCCACATTAAACCACTAAACCACTATATGTGCAGCACATATGCCAGGTCTGTAAGTCGAACTGTAATGCTGCCACAGAAACTGAAAACAGATATGACGACATGGAGCATGTGCAGAAATTTGAATTGGTGGGGTTTGCGTATGCAGGGGGAAAGATGGGACAATGGCATCGTCGGTTCAGGAGAGAAGTCCACACAAAATGGATGAACATCTAAACGATAAACAGATGCATCTCATCTCTGTGTGGACATGGCCTCAGTTTACTTTAAAGCTGATCTGTCATGATCGTTTTCAGTTCTTTCACTCTAAACATTAGCTACCATGTAGATCAGTGGTTCCCAACCAGGGTCCCAGCTCTATATGATCTGTTTTTGCATCTATCATAACTCCAAATAGGTTGTAATTCTTTCAGCTTCAGGGTGAAACACCCTCCTGGAAAATCAGATTTTTCTAAAGTGTTCTCCGATTGGTTTAAGTCCTGGAGGCTTGTCGGGGAGGGGCAAAATGAAAAGTTGATTCATGAGCCAGTGTTAAGGCACATTTATGCTTCCTTACGTACACAAATAGGGAAGTCCATTTCAAACGTCATACGTCGCCGTCCTCATACTTTAATGTGTCTTTTGCGTTATCATGGTTGTCAATTCTTCCACTAGTGGGCAGTGCTAAGAGCCGTCAGTTTCAGACACCGGTTGGTGGCGGTAATGCATCAATTCCAACTGGTCAACATGCCCTAAACACTTGCATATAGTCTTCCAATTTCTAAAGTTGTTATGCTCATCTTCATTCTTCTGCTTATTTTCCCCCCTCTTTGGTTTGTTCCTTTCATGTCACATTTCGTCTATTTAGCTCGGCACTGCCCCCACAATATCCGGTGGTATTGCTCCGTCTTCTACATTGACTGTGATTTTGGCTAGGAAAATCTGTTAACATTTCAGTGGTACAACAGTACAACTGCCCACCAGGACACACTTCTGGAGCTGGATATTTTTCCAGGACCTCGATCTTGTCCCACGTTCTTACTGTTAAAAATCATATGTGTCACATGATAGAAGAGATACTGGACTTTTTTGGCTGAGGAGGGCACATATGAAATGTAATTGTGGTTTCTTGAAATTTAATCTGGTTATATAATTCCCAGGTGACTGGGGTATCAGATTTGGAACATTTAATGATAATTTGTAGGCATAATTGCTAAATAATGTCTTTTTTAAACAGTTATGTACTTTAAACCCATCTGTGTGTTGTTGAAAGAAATGTTGGTTACCTTCCAACAACATAAAGGCAGCTTACTGTTGGTCTCTTGCTTTACCTGTTCAAATAGATAAAGCAAGAGAGGTTTCACTATCTGTGTAAGTTTTTGACTTGGGTGGAATTTATTGAACTGCTTCTTTAAAAAAAAAAAGATAAAAATTCTTATATCTTTTTATATATATAAGTAAAAGAGAAGTTAGAAAAACAGGTCTCATGTTGTCGGCTCTGCTTTTTTTTATTCTTTAGATTGTTCAAACATGTTGTTAAATATTGAAGAAAAATCTGAATATTGTGGACTTCATAAGGGAGTTGAACCATTTTGTGCTTTTGTAGGAGCAAGACAGTCTCCTAACAATACATTAGTACCAAAGCTTCAATTGCAGCCTCACCAACATTGAGCATTTAAGGCAGTAATGGCTTGTACTTATCCAGACATTAGCATTTCTCCCGCTGTCTTGGAAATTGATTCATCAAGTGAAATCTATGGCTGATAGCCACCTTGTTTTGGAAATGCTGTGAGTTCTCTTGAAAACTTTGCATAAGGCTCGTTCAGTATAAATGCAATGTTATAGTTAAAACAAGCTGTACCATAAGCATGCAATAGATACAGAAGATAATTTATTTTCATTTGGCACAGTTATGTAAGCTGGAAGGGCAGAGAGGACACACAAACCTAACACGAGTTGTAGATGGAGATATTTTTCATAAAATCAAGCCTAATATCGTAAAAAAAATTAATCAAAAGCAATGCTTGTATCATGTCATACAGTTTAAATCACTGGTCTAAGAGATCTCTATTGTGGACTACAATCAATAGTTCTCCCACGCTTCTTCAAACATTGATCCTGTCCTCTGAGATTTAATTAGTTCCTGAATATGTTCAGTGTAACATGAATATTGTGGTATAGCTATCGAACAGTTGGATGACCTATACTGCAGTTGTCCTGGGATCAATTATGAATGTTGTAATTTGCTATTGACGTAATTGATGCATTTGTCCAATTATACTGGAGACAGTTGTCAGCCCTTTTTACTTTGCGGCTCAATGAGCAGCCAAACAACGGAGCGTCCTCAGGAGGAACAATAAGCCCACTGTCCAAAGTCCAACACTAAGTGGGCTCATTTCCTATTATGTGTGGACAGAAAATAACTATTACAGTGCTTTCAATACCTAGCATGCTTACATTTGCACTGCAGGTGGGTCAGAAAACATCTGCTGTTGTAATTTTTAATTTAAAATTTTCTATTTTCCATACTTGGCCATTGCTTCCCATTCATTCATTTGATTGCCACATTTATTACCCCCATTAACCCGATTTTTCTTGGGTAAGTACAACATTTTCTTTTGTTTGTTGATTTATTTTAGGACATCACTTACTCTAACCACATGGCCCATTGCCACTGATCTTAATTGCATTTTTTTTCTTTTTACATTTTGTAAATTTCCCCTGAGCCCTGGGTATCAGCTGCCTAACACCTATTTAAATTATGAAGGCATCAAATGGCTCTGAAACATGAAGCCAATCCTGAAGTGGCTTTAAAGTGCAATAACACTGTGGGCCACTTGCCGATGTTTCTGCTTTACACCCTTTCAAAATGCATTAAATAACTTTTTTCCCCACTGGTCAGAAAACTCACTAATAACCACGAGTGATCTACAAGTAACCCATGTGGGGTTTGTTCATTGTGTTTTGCTGCCACTTGGGAGCAGTCTTGAAAATAGTGTTTGGATTTTGTTGGTTCTCTAGCTTTTGCCCAATTCTGGAGAAGACTGAAGTAAAAGTGAATAAAGATTTGCTTTGTGATGGAGTAAAAAATAGATTATAAAGATTGCCCAGGACAATTGCTTGTGCTTTTCACCTTTTTTTTTTTTTTTTTCTGTAGTTATTGATTATAGCACATTGCTCTATTACTGTTTATACTTTTATCTTTTTCAAATGTAACCATTCACTGGCCCTCCTGGTTTACAATATATTTTCAGTCTATCAGTATTCAATGATCATTCTCTGAGGACACTGTTAGCTCTTTAGTTTTGGAGGACCAAACATCTAAGAAACCTATCTGTAGGGCATGTGAGTAATGCAGATCGATACCTCTGAGTAAACAGGTCCTCACATCTGGTTTCTATGTGAGGGAAAAAGTTTCATTAGCATTCCGTCATGCTTAAGTAACTCTGCAGTAGTCGTAGGTTTTATATGCTCCAGCTTGGCATGGTATCCGTGGGAATATATGCATCATTGAAGTCCACGTCCATTAAAAAAAAAATCATGTTCCACAATTTATTTTCCAGAAAAAAGTGCTAAACCTCAAAGACATACCGTCGTTGGTCTATTCTGAGCTTAAGTTTACAAGACGCACTATTTTCAAACATTAGATGCATAACAAATAAAATAAACAGCTAAATCAATTAATACCGTCAATGGCAAGAAATTCTATCATGTTGATGATAGCTGATAGGTATAGCTATAGGCAGTTTCGAGAGGGCTGGTCAAACTTACTAGTGTTTAAAATTTCCTTGCCCGCTGAATACCGCAGCTCTTTCCATTCAGACATGCATTTCGTATTTAATTAGCGTGTCTACTAAAACCATTTGCCTGATCTGTAGCATGCTTCCAGTTGTTAACCCAAGCATTATAAATACACAATCACAGCAAAAAATAGAAATCTGCTTGAATAGAATACTCGAGCCAGTCTCTCCCACTGTACCAAGACCCTAAAAATGAGCAAGTGCGTTATTGTGCAGGTGTTTTTTTATTTGGAAATGGAGGAGTGCTGGTGGAATGCTGGTTGAACTGGTGCCTCCTTACCAAGGTTGTCTGGCGGAACAAGTGTCAGCATTGGCTTGGATATGACTGAGCTCTGTAACAGTGGGTCGCTCTGTGGAGGATCTGGCAGTCTCTGTGGTGTCCACAGCAGCTGGATTGTTAGAGTTTAAAATCCCGACGTCATTTGTTGAGATTTTGTTCATCTACTTTTCCATTGTCCATTTTCTTTGAAAGCATACAGAAGACCAGCTTCACACTTTGTCTGAACCAGAAGTCTGACAAACAAACACTAGCTTGTTAAGATTAAAATTTAACCGGTTCTGTGGTGTAAAACTTGATACTTGGCCTGCAACAACCAATCAGTGGATGTAATTTGTGAAGTTTGAAATTTTAGTGGTAAACATATTTAAATAAATTCATTTGAAGAGGTTGGACTGGTAAATAAAATGTTAGAAGTGACATGATAGTTTTCCTTAACAATTTAACAGATTTTCTGACTGCAAAGTGTCATGTGTGGGCTCTGAAACTGGCAGCAACAAATTTATCATGTTTAAAATCTGCTCCATCTTCTTAGTACTGTATATTAGTTTTAGGAAAGATCCACAAAACTTAAGATCTGCTAAACTGAAACATGAAATGTGTATTAAGACAATATCAATGTAACATTTTTATGCTTGTTATACTCCATGTATTTCATACATTTTTTTTATTTTTATTAATGCCTGCCAGGTTAAACATTTATGACTGGTTGATGGATCTTCATCAGGACTCCATTGATTACTCAAGGGATGAGTTTTCTCCCTCTTAATTGATTTAATGAGAAGAAAAGAAAACTCTATTCAGTAGTTTTAGGTAAAAATAGCTTACTTTAACTATCAATGCTTCCAATTTCAACAACACTTTAAAAGATAACGTGCTAAAATATTATCATAATTTATATCTGAATTTAGTTTAGCAGACACCAGAGGAATGCTAAATTCAATGCAAATTTACTTTTTTAATTACATCTAGTCAGTGTTTCCCAAACACTGCCAATATACAAGCTTTTCTGAGTAAACCTATTCTCTGTTGTCCCACAGCTGAATAAATCACACCAATGGGAAAACAATGCAACACTGCAAATAAGTTGAACAGAAATAAGTAAATATTAAAAAGATAAACTTCAGATCAGTTGTGCTTAAACACCAACACAACTGTATTCTAAAGAATTTAGTCTATTTTCATGTTGGGGTAAGACTTTAAAGATGCACAATGGAACCTGGACAGATTTTCTCATTTAAACAATCCTATTTTCTCCCAAAAAGAATTTGAAACATTTTGTAATCTTTGATACCAACAGGAAATAAAGTTCAGTCTCAACCAAATGTTAAGGTCCACACTTCGTGATCCACATCTTCATGGTGTTTCAAGATGGTTTGTTTAGCAAGAGTAAAAAATTAAGTCTAACATTGTCACATTTCGTGACGATGCTTTTTCATGATGGCAGCTTGTTCTTTTGTCTGCTCTGTGTTTGTCTGTTTTTAACATTTTACTACAGCCTCCTTTTTATTGTCTCAGTCTTTCAGCTTAATTTATTTTGATATATTGCAATGTTTTTTTTTTAACTATAGCATATTCATACATGTATGTGTAAGCTGCTTTGAGGATCTTGGCCTCTATCATCCTTGAAGCCCATTTTTTGGCTACACCGCAGTGAGGCCTGTACCGTGTGCTGGAGTCGTCTTACCATTTTTTTAGGCCTATACCATGTGCTGAAGTCGTCTTTTTTTTTCTTTTTTTTAAGGCCTGTACAGTTTACTGATATTTTCTAAGGGGTAAGCCTTTGTTCCTGGGTGAGGACATTTAACAATGTGATCGGCCGGCAGGACATGTCTCATGGATGTACTTCCACTATGGCTGCTACACAACCTGTGCAACTACCAATTCATTTGGCACAAGACCTAAATTTATCATCTGACCTGCCTAGAGACCTACCTCAACTTCAGAGCTTTCTGGTTTTATATGATTATTTCAGTATGCATGAGAGATCTTCTTTGGTTTCAACATCAAACGTCAATCTCGGTATGTAAAGTTACACAGCCGAGGTTGTTGATTGTTTTATTATACACTTATCTGTGTGCAACCTAACCCTGGTCCTGAGTTGCAGTGCATCCAGACACCATTTGACTTTAAATCCTTGTTTGGTCTTAAAATTATTCACCTTATTGTGCACAGTTTGTTACTCAATATAGATATGGTCAGGCTTTTTGTTTAATCAAAAGAGGCAGATGTTGTCATTTCTGAAACTGGGTTTACCAAATTTATTGCTAATGAAGATACTGGTGAAACTCAAAAAAGTAGAATATTAAACTTGATTTATTTTAGTAATTCAACCTTTAACAGGTAAACTAATATTGCATAGACTCATTACATGCATTTATTCATTATAATTTAGATGATTATGGCTTCCAGCTTCTGAAAACCGAAAACTCATAATCTCAGAAAATTAGATTACGTGAAATCAGTTAAAATAATAAAAAAACAAGGATTTTAAATACAGAAATGTTCGCCATCTGAAAAGTATGCATATGAACTCAGTATTTGGTTTGAGACCCTTTTGCATGAATTTCTGTCTCAATGCGGCGTGGCATGAATGTTATCATGCTGTTGTAATGGAAGACCAGGATGCGTCTTCTTTTTCTCTTAGCAATGTCCCATAGATTCTCTATGAGGTTGAGGTCGGGAGAGTTGCTGACCAATCAAGCACTTGGTTGTTTAACCAGGTTTACGTTCTTTTGGCAGTGTGAGCAGGTACCAAGTCCTGCTGGAAAATAAAGTCAGCATCTCCAAAAAAAGCTTTTCTGCTGAATGAAGAATGAAAAGCTCTAAAATCTCCTGGTAGATGGCTGTGTTAACTCTGTACTTATTAAAGCACAGTGGACCAACACCAGCAGATGACATGGCTCCCCAAATCAACACAGACTCTGGAAACTTCACGCTGCACTTTACCACAACTCAACAGACTAGTCAATTTTTAAGATGCTTCTGATGGTTTTTGTACAGGAGCAGATTGACAAGCGGAATATGACATTCAGACCATGTCCAGGATATGTATATATGTGTGTGTGTGTGTGTGTGTGTGTGTGTGTGTGTGTGTGTATTTGCACCTTTTTTTTAATGCTGATTACAGTTATTTGCTGCTTTGGATCAATTCTCATACAGACCAGTGAAACCCTGCAGAAAGCCTTTGTTGTTGTTCAGCAGTCTTTACTTCACCTCAAACTAGGTCTAAAAACAGACAAGACTAAGCTAATGTTGTTCTCCAATGCAAGGAAGAAGCCGCAAATTCCCTCAGTGTCCACCCTGGATGGACTGGAAGGTGAAGGTGGATTACATGTACAAATATCTGGGTATTTGGATTGATGACTCCCTTACACTAAAAGGCACATTTGGAAAATCTTGTGAAGAAGCTGCAGCTAAAACTGGGTTTTTAACTTTAGAAATAGTTTTTTCTTTTAAGGCTAAAAGCAGCTTATTGTTGCAACATTGTCTGTGCTGGATTATGGAGATTTTTAGTTTATGAACAGATCAGCTCAAATTCTTCAAATGGTTTATCGTTTATCATGCCTCTCTGAGGTTATTATAAATTGAAATATGTCGACACACCACTGTGATATATACTCTCGGGTTGGTTGGCCTGCTCTGGCCACCCGAAGGACCTGTCACTGGTACACTTTCATTTATAAGGTTCTGCTTGGTTTTCTGCCTACTTACATAGGTACCCTAATTACTCAGAGAAGTGGTGATTCTTATGCTCTCAGATCACATAATTAACTGTTGTTTTCTGTTCCACGTGCTCGGTCTGAATTGGATAAAAAGGCTTTTGTTCATTGTACAACTCCTGCTTGGAGCACGTTGCAGTAAGGCAGGAAACTAACTTAATTGCATGCAGTGCTTTTAAATCCAAACTGAGATTTGTTGACACTGATTTCACAACATGCACTTGTTTTGTTTTTTAATAATACAATTGTTAAGTAATTTTACCTTTTTTTAATTGTCTTTTGTGTGTTTTGCTTGGTACCTTACGTAACTGTTTTTGTGTTTGCTGCTGCCAATCTTCATCCAGGACTCCCTTGTAAAAGAGGTTTTAAATCTCAATGAGATTCTTTTTCCTTGTTAAAAAAAAAGGTTAAATAAAAATAAAAAACGTGCTTATATTCTTTTGAAAATTCTTATGCTGGTCCATGTTTGGTCACTAGGTTTCCGGTAAACTGTAAATGCATTTCATAGTCTTGACAGGTATTTTTTGTCTCTAAGTGCTTCCTCTGATGGTAATTGCACAGAAATGTTTCCTCCTCCTTATCTTTAAACACATCAGACTTCTGTTTCTAAGAGACTGCAAACTGTTGTAATTTCAGCCACTGAAAAGCCATCTTTCCTAAGCCTCTGCTCTTCAGTTGCACTTTACGCTGTAGATTAGTGCTTACAGTGGTGACTGCTTCACACACTGACGTCCACACAAAGCCCCCAAAAGTCTTTGATGTTTTCCTCAGTGGATCAAAGATGTTGGATCGCAGACCTGCCAGGTGCTCTGCTCTTTCATCTCACTTATCTGTCTGCTGCTTCCTATTCTCAGGAAAGGGACATAACAATATGTCCCATTCAGGCACAATCCATAATTCACACCAATGACACTTCCTTGATTTTTAAGATGGTCCTTTCGTAATGCTCTGAATGATTATAACTGGTATGTGAAACCAATAAGATTGTTTTGATTCTTTGGGCTGACTTGCCTATTATTTTGTCTTATGATTTGATCTTAATCTTTTCCCCTCAAAAAGAAGAGACCACGTTTTATTTTAAGCTCATAAATATTTGAAACCGTCACTTCCTTTTGATTTCTTGCTCTTTTCTGCAACAGCAAGTGTAAATGTTAGACTTGTTGGCTTCCACTTACAGCCTGAATCCTCTCTGACTGTCCAGAATATGTCACAGTTTCGGCACTCTGTATGTATTTAGCATTTTTAACTCATCACATCACCCAGCAGCCATTAATGCTCCAATTAACCCAGTGGTTTGAAGTTAGACCACACCCTTGTTTCCCTGTTTGCGTTTCAAACATGGGAACCCCGAAGGACACCTAAGTGCTTCCACAGAGAATTTCCACATTATTGATTACAAATGAGATTATAAAAGCCAACATCATTTCATAGGCTCTGGGGTAAAGATAACATGTCTTCATTACATATCATATTGTAATTTATCCCTTTTTTTATATCTGTCTGGCTCACCCTCATCTTCTTCTCTCAACACATGACTCATGGATTACATATGGATCCCCAGTAGCTTCAGCTTAAGTCATTGATGCTTTGATCTCAATGTAAGCGGATGACGTTCTCATGCATAATCACAGTATTGATTTTTACTCTCTCCTCTTCCTGGCAAATTGATCTGAAAACTAATTGTGCCCTTTTCTTTCTCAGCAGCATCTCACCTCTGAATTATTTCTCCTTTTCCCAACTACCAATTTTGTTAAAGAGAATGTTGCCAGTCTAACAGTTTAGCAGGCAAAATAAGCCTTTTTAAATGGCAATTAATGTCACACTTTTCAATTTGAGTGTGGCCATTGTGGCTAGTGTAATTGTGTAGGTAAACAATTGTGGGTTTTGTGTTTTCATTTGGAAAAATGATCATGTAGCTCAAAACATTCTTTGTTTTTGATGTCTCTGTTCTATTGGAGTGACTGGGTAATCCTGCAGGGCAGAGCAATTGTGGTCTTTGTGGTCAGATCTTGATAAATAATTTTCTGGATCACAGCAGAACATCCTTTCCATTTCAGTTTTTTGTCTGTCTACTATGCACTCAATATACACAAAAAACAGAAAATAAGTGATGCACCTGGAAAACATTTTAAAAAGTTTAGCATGCAGATATTTTCAAACTTAATGTCGTAGGATTATATTCCAAGAGTGAAAATTTTTTTGGCTTCAATTTAAAAAAAATATCAATGACTTATGGAAGCATAGGAGCACCAAAAATTGGGACATGATGGCATTCAGCAAATGGCTCCTCTTCTAAGAGAGCCAAATTAAAATGTGGGGGTAAAATATTTCTCAAATGTCTCAAATTTATGAAAAGAAAACAACCTTATAACACAGCATTACAAAATGAACAAAAATGATGTGATGGCAAGCTTCTCCTGTGCTTATTTGGCAACTAGGATGATAAGTCCTAAAGTAGGTGGGGGTGACAATAGCACTGCTTCCGTTAAAAAGTTGACAATTTTCACTTTACTTTAAGGGTGCAGCATGTAACAAAATCAAAGGTCAATGACAGAAAAATCCAATATATTTTGATTTTGTTTCTGCTTCTCACTTGGCACCACCAAAATACCATCACTGACAGAGGAACCGGATGAAGAGGGTCTGGGAAAGTTGTTCAACTGCAGCCTGAGAGACGCAGCCTCCACACAAGCAACCAACCAAGAGCTGGAGACGTGGCTAGCTGTGGTGGACAAGTCTGGCTTCCCTGGCAAGTTCAAAGCCTTGATTTACCAGCATGGTATCCTTTCTCGGACCCTTTGGCCCCTCTTGGTCTATGAAGCCCCCATTTCAACGGTGGAAGGCTTCGAGATGAGGGTCAGCAAGTTTCTCCGCAGGTGGCTGGGGTTGCCATGAAGCCTGAGCAGTATCGCCCTGTATGGGCAGACCAACAAGCTGAAGCTCCCTATAAGCAGCCTGAGCGAGGATTTCATGGTCTCTCGGTTGAGGGAGCTGCTTCAATACCGGGAGTCCAGTGACCCGAAGGTCGCTCAGGCTGGGATCGAGGTTAGGACGGAACGTAAGTGGAGAGCTTCCGAGGCTGCGGATGTTGCAGAGTCAAGGCTACGGCAGAGGGTGCTGGTGGGCACAGTAGCACAAGGAAGAGCTGGGTTGGGTCGTGGTAGAAC
>JBAMHW010000009.1:12615168-12626445 GCA_037177495.1 Rhadinocentrus ornatus | reverse complement strand
CCAAAAAACCTAACCCATGAACTAAACAGAAACCAAACATGACATAAACCCGGAAATAACCCCGTGAGATCATGACACTCCAGACTTGGATTTTCACAAAAAAGAGCACTACTTCACCACTATATACACATAAGCACATACAATACAGAGAAAAGCTATTTTGTAACTCTGTAATACACCTAAACACACCTGCCTGGTGCACTAGGGCTTTATTCCCCCTGTGCTATTCTTTATCTTATTCTTCTTACAATTTTATTTGTCACTGTTGGTGTCTACAACCTTGAATGCCTTTGAGTGAGAAATGTTTGAAAGTGTGACACTACCAGTGTGTTTGGGTGTTGTCATTCAGGGCAGGTATGGTAAACACTTACTGTGACACTGTTATCGTGGCATCCAGTATTTGCTTACAGACCTCCATTATAGACGGAAGATAAAAAATTTTAATGGTTCCATAAACGGGAAGACAGCAGACTTTTGAGTGTATTGACAAAGAGATGCAGAACCTGGCTCTTAAAGTAATGCAGCAATAGATTCATGGGGATTAATCATTGCTGTTAGAATAAATTTTTAGTTTTTGAAGCAAACTGCAAAATCCACTAGAACTCGGCTTTATCTCGACAGGTTCGGTTAGGATTAATAGCCTCTTGTCCTCAATACATCAGTAATATGCAGAATCACTGGATTTTTAGCTTCTCAGAGAGCTGCAAACATGTCAAATGATAAGTTTTGGAATTGCAACTCATTTAGCTTCAATAAAATGCCTGTATTTCCATTTGACTAGGGATTAAAAACTTGTGCAAAGAAGACAGGCTGGGGCCAGCTTATTATAACAGAAAAGAAATTTTGTTGCCTTAATCAGATTTCTTTCTTTCATTTGTCACATTGCCAGAGCTTTTGTGTTTCATCATCTCAAAATATTACCTAACATTATCCAAACACTATCTGCAGATAGTGGGTGGAACCTAGAGATGTTTGAGTAATTTAGAATTTTACTTACAAGGCAGTGAAGAAATGATAATACAAACAACCCACCAATGGCACAATGTAGAAAAAAGAACAATTTAACCTAAAATCTCACAAACAACCAGACACGTGCAACAGAGCGATAACTGTTAACAGATGCTGCGTACGACCAACAGTAGGGCAGGAACAGACTTAACTGATGGTTTAAAAACTTTGCATAAACATGCTGTATGTGCTCAGTGGAAGAGGTGGGGTAACATCTGTTAGGAGTACTTCATTGGGGTATTTGGCAGCAGTATTAAGCTCTGATTTAAATTTAAAATGTGCTGAATATTGTCACTGAGCCTCTGTTTGTATGTGGCTTGTTTTTGTGTCCAAATGTGATGAGCAATCTTCAGGCTGCATGCTGGGAATGAAAATGATATCTTTTGGGCTCATAAATTACAGATGTGCAACACTGGTTTCCAACAACCTGCATCATGGGGAGGTTGCTGATGTGGGCAGAAATTTGATATTTTCAAAGTGGTTTGTGCTTTTCTTTGTGTGCTGAAAATCAAAGATGTTTTTAGTTGCCTGAGCAACAAAACTGAATAGTATCTGAAGATATTTCAGTCTAATTACTGATTAGTCAGATTATTCATATGACCCAACAAATTAATGGTGCAAATGCTTTTCAGGGGCATTTTTTTCTTTTTAACTGTCTATAAGCTAACAGATGTTTCTCTCACCTCTACATATTCCTCAAGCTACGTTCACACTGCAGGTCTTAAAGCTCAATTCTGATTTATTGCAGAGATCTGATTTTTATTTATTTATTTTTTTCTCACATGGTTGTTTACACTATCATTTAAATGTGACCACCATCAGACTCCAGTGTGAATATTCTTCAGCCTTGAAATGATCTATGTGTGCAGAAGACCAGGCATGTTTACAGGTTGAAATATGGATGTTACATGTTGGAGTATTAATTTTTAAGCTGTGGTGCAATCTGAGCTGATAAAATCATGATATTAAATATTGCCAGCCATTGTTTAACTGCATCTAACTGCAACATGACCATTCATCCTCAAAGTGCTTTGAAAAACAAATATGCATCTGACTTAGTACAACATATGAAAATAGCCTTGGTCAGATTTGGAAAAATTGGATTTCTACTGTTTGTCAAAGAAACAGATATGGGTCATATATAGGATAAAAAGTCAGATTTGCCTGCAGTGTGAATGTTGCAGGAAATGATTTGGAATGAGAAACCATTTCTGTATGGTTGTTTTTTTCTGATTTTACATGATGTACATAATACAGAGAGATGAGCAATTTTTACACTTTAAAAATTTTTTATTTTTTATTTTTTGAGTGTGTGTTATGCCTGAAGAGAGATACTCATCCATCATTGAATGGTGAGGTTGGTGCTTTTATCATTTCCTTACATAGCTGTATAAAAGAACCACAGTAATCAATCTCAAACTTGCTGGATGCATTTATACCCAACATATTTTATGGATCTGGTTCAGTGGATCTTGCGCGGATCTTTAATTTTTATGAATTAAATGATCCATACCTCTGCAGACAACAGGAACCCACTTAATATTTCTCAGCTTGTTTAAATGTTTTGCTCGATGATATTGATCAGATTGTGGCACTTGCTTATTTGAGTTAGTCATACCTGCAATAACTGACGTTTTAGCCCTAACTATGTACTCATAGCTTTAAACCATGTTTATATATTTATAAATTGATGAAGATTAATAATGAATTGTACGAGTAAAAGTAAATTTAATAGTAAATTACTGATTAGGATCTTTCATGCCTGTTTTGTTACACTTGAAATTTAACGAAGGGTTGTTTTCTTTCTGAAAATATTAACTGCTTATAACAACAGTCTGTTTCTGTGCAGCTTCATGAGTCATCAGTTTTAAGTTTAATGTGTTTATATATTTGTGGAGGATATTAAACTACTGCTGTGCTACAGTGTGCCTCTTAATGAATTTGATAATGCTTTTGCAAGCAGCACCTAATCTGGGAAGCAATAACAGATAATATAGGTCTACATATGCAGCTATTCCTGCTCTGCTATAAAAACTTGTCCTCGGTTTATTTTTATGATTCATTTTCTTGCTACAATTTTTTTTTTTTTGTGAAATGAAATGAGTGAGAATGAATAAATAGGTGGAAAAGCACTTTTTTTCTAGTCCACCTGAAGATTTTGATATGATGCACTGACAGCTGAGGTCTGCTGTCTTGGCACAGAGCTGATCATCAATCACCATATTTCGGAGCTTCGGAGGCTGCAGGAAGATGCTTGAACTGACCCTCAGCCAGTTTGCATCTTTCAGTGACAATTAAAGGAGGGTTCATGGTTCTTGTCCCCCGGTACAAATGAGACAGGAACAGTTTGTAATAATCTATATCAACTAATAGACAAGTAACGTAGGTTTTGCATTGCCAGGGTGGTTCTGCTGCTCCAGCTAATGGAACCCCCATTTGGACTTGCTTCCTGACTTCACCATTAACCAAATGGGATGCAAAAGCATAGACATGCATCCCGAGTGTCTTCCAGTGGAGGAGGCAGGCAGAGATGAGAGGCAAAGGATTAGTGGACATTTTTCTGCTTGCAGAATAGCAAAGTGTTCGCAAGCTTGTACACTTGCAATACGTTGATTTAATGGTTCATTACGATTTATTACCTAACCCCATGATAATTAGATTGATCTACAGTCGGACTGTAATTTCAAATTAACATCTATGACAAATACATTGATGCTACAATAGAAACACAATAAGGTTTGTAATTTAACAGGATTTCCCTCTTGTTTTCCGTTAACCTTTCACACTCCATAAGGCGCAATAACATTTCGCTCTTGTTTTGATGTGTCCAGTCTGGCTGCCAGCGTGGCCATTTTAATGATTTTTGTGCTTAGTCCGTGGGAACATTCAGTAAACCTTTTGCCAACTAGAAAAGGTCAGATGAATTCAGTGTTATTGGAAAGGGTTCAGGGCTTTAAGAAATATCACTTTCCTTTTGTCTCTTGGCAATGTTGTTCTTTCCATACCTTCGCTGACTCACTGAATTAAGTTTTATGGTGATATTAATCATACTGTTGGGTGGGGGCGTAGTTTCTTTTGAAAGGATTAAAAAAAAATATGCAGACTCATTGTTTAAATCCAACAGAATTATTTGAAGAAGAAAATAAAAATTCCCTGAAAATTACTCTCCTAACTAACCTAACATGTCGAAGACTGTTTGACAATACCTACCTTTGAATAAAGTTGCAATTAGATAGTGTTTGTGTTGCTTTTTGTTTGTAAAAAGCCAATATTAAAATGATAAACTTCGAAAGGAAGCAGCACCAGTGCAGAAAGAACATTTTAGTTCAGATATATTATGTCCTGATGCTTCAGTGTGTATGTATGAGCTTCTGGTTGTTTTTTCCGATTTGGTGAGATGGGTATGATGGAGGCCATAGTTATATTCTTTAGCCTGTTTGTTCTAGCTTTAATTGTTCTCAGTCATTTGCATAATTCTGAACACAGAGACACATTCACAGACATTCCATGGATATTTGCTATCACCTTTTTTTTTAGCTATTTTAAGACGTGTCCAACAATGAGTCCATAGTAACATTTACTGTTTAATTGCAGTAGATTGTGCTCAGTAGTTTCTATTACAATATATTTAACAACTTTGTCATAAGAGTGAGACAAACTAAATGGGTTGCAAAATTTAACACAGATCCCAAATACTATAGACTTTTATTGAACTTCAGATAATGTATGCATTGTTTTTCTTAGTGCAGTCCCTAAGCAGTGGCCATGATGAGACTGCTGCATGCATTTAACATCAGATAAAGGCCCTATGCTGTCCCTGCTTGCTCTTACCATCCTGTGATACGACTATGTGATCAATGGGACTCTTGCCTTTGCTCTTATCCCTCTGCCTTCCTCTGCAATCAGTGTGATGTGATCAGAGCCATCCACCTGTCCTGTTCTCTTCTTGGGTCATACAGAACCAAAATATTCCTTCTGTCATTTCTGACAGCCCTGTGATGGCAGAGCAGAGACGGGGGCTTTGTCCCAGTGTGATGTTCATCTTTGAAAGTGAGGTGTTCGACCTACAAGTAACCACTTTGTGCACCTTATACCCCCTGGGTTTCCTTAGGAAGAATTTCTGTCTGAAGAGGATGGAAGATTGAGTGCCTCAACTCTGTGCAGAGTTTTCAGGCAGACGCCATTTAAATATTGTGCATTTTAAAATGCACATGGCTTGTAATTTATGAAGTGGGCCATAAAGCCATGACCTATGAACAAAGGCATAAAGCAGAAAGTAAACAAACACTGCCACTGAGCACTAATCATCATTATTCTATGGGAGACCCCCTCACCCTGACTTCAAATCACTTTCAGTGCTTTGGTAAGGGCCACTGCAGCTTGGATTAGAGGCTGCACACATCCATAAAAGTGAGTGATGTTTGGCTTTTCAGCAGAAGAAGAGAAGGATCATTCCGTCAAAAGCAGCTCTTAAAATGCTGTCAGTCACGGCAGCGCAGTGCATGCTGGACCTGGCAGGGTTTGCTCTGACACAGTCACTGGGGAGAGTTTGTCTGTCGCTCACAGACAGTTCAAGGTTAATTGATGTACATCATAAAATATTGATAAGAAAATGATCACTTACTGCTCACAGTGAGGAGACTATGCTGTGCATGTGAGCGCAGCATTTAGCAAATATGTATTACATTTGAAAAGGCTGTGATAAGAAAATAACTTCCTATCTACCTTAAGTCCATCATTTTGGAAGTAGGTTAATGATCACTGGTAAATGAACAAACTTTTCTCTTCCCTCAAGATCCACAGTGTAATTACCTGATTTATGAACAGCTGAAGGAGAAAGGCAGAAACTTGTCACTCTCTACCACAGAGTCAAAATCATATAAGCTAAATCTTTCTGCTCAGCCCTGTTTCACCTCATGCCGCCCTGATAAAAACATGTTTAGTTTATGAAAAGATCTGTTTAATACCCGATAATCAAAATAAGATGGAAAACAAATAATCATGTAGAGATTTTAAGCTAAACAAACTAGAGATGAATGCTGAGCATTAATTTCCCTGCAGGGATTCTCTCTTTGAGTCTGTAAGCCAAATTCATTTATTAATACAACACAGCAATATTAATGACCAGACATGCAAAGGAACTGTGATGGCTTTGTTTTTGTGCTTGTTGAAGTTGTTGATGGATAATCTCTTGGTGTCTGTAATCCAGCTTTTGGTGCTCACAGGAATGCTTCTTGGTTTATTTTCATGCTGACACTGTCTGATGCAGGGAAGAGGATTAGCTGATGCTACAAGTCTGCAGAGTGCAAAAAATGAATCAAAGAAACAAACTACTTTTTATCAAAGACAATTTTGAGAATTTGTGAAACTGGACATCTAAAATTTCTGTTTTTAGCTGACAAGATGTCAAATGAATGATGGTACAGTTTGTCTTTGTCGTTCTTTAATTAGTTAAAGTGAATGTTGCGTGTCCAGAGGCGTAATTACACGCAGAGGTAAAAGGTTGTGGTGCAGTTTGTCAGTGAGGTTGGCTCAGTGCCTCATGTCACTGAATGTCTGCATGCTGTGATCACTTACTGGAATGAGAGAGCAAGAAGTGCTGCACGCAGAGGGAAAGAAAATGCTGTGCAAATGAAAAGGTTTAAGTGCTGTTTAGAGAGAGCCTGCCATTCAAATAAATGAAATGATTGCTCCTTCTTAATTAGAATTATTAATTGCTCAATTTGTGGGGGATAGGTTGTTGTTGTTCCTCAACTACTAAAAGTGATTTTTGCTAATAAATAGTCTCACCATAGTACAGCTAATTAACCAAACTTTAAATTGAAAACACTTTTAAACGCATTATTTAACATGTGCAAATGCAGAAAGAATTTCACATCCATTAATCTATTTCTACTTATATGGGATTAAACATCCAAATTCAACCACTTAAACTGTTTCAAAAGATGTATTTAACATTTTCCCTGAGTTTTCCACAGCACAGAACCAGCCTTTTTGATCAGTAGTCCAGTTTCTTTTAGTCTCTGGCTCTGATGCTTCTGCATAAGTTTCTGCCCTTAAAGTCCCCCTAGCCTTGGATATCAACACTGGCTGAATTAGCCTTCATTAGGGAGAGCCAAATGAATAAAGTTCATTTGGCGCATTAGGGGAAAATCCAACAAAGTTATCTAGTGCTGCTTTAAAGAATAACTCAATGATAGAAGTTTGTTGCTTTGCTGATTATTTAGTCTGAATTTAAAGTCATTGTGGCATCTTTCTTGATCTATACTTATAAAGTTTGAGTTAGCTGAAGTTAAACATGAAAAAGTTATAATTAAACTACAAGACAAAGCAAGTTTATTTGTATAGCACATTTCATGTACAAGACAATTCAAAGTGCTTTAGATAACACATTAAAAGCATTACAACAGGGTGCAGGAAGCTTGACTAATTGCAAAGACTTAGGAAAGGGAATACTATACTAAACATGTATTATAAGCCTGGCATCTCAATTTGATGTGCATTGATACATCTTGGTGTATTACTTCAGTGATTTAGCTTCTCCACAAAGGGAAGCAACCTTAGAGTAATTTTTTAAAGAACGGTCAAGATTAAGGCCACACAGGTTTGGGTTTCCTTGTCATTCAGTGATCCTGACCTGTAAACTATAATTGTTTACATCTTTTAGACTCAAAGATTTCAGGGAGACTTGCTTTTGCCAGAGAGCCTTTGTTTACAACCAGTGGGGCCAAAGTCAGAACAGTCTTAGTTCTTCATAACCACTTTAAAGTGAATACATCAAAGTGCTGTATCTGACAATGCACAATCATCTCGACCATCAGGAGACCGCAACTCCGTAAACATTTGAGCTCAATGTGGTCCAAAATAGCTATTCCCATTATGTCCCTTTTTTTTCTTCTTGGAATTTCCATTTGTCCTGACTTTTCTCCCGCTTCAAACAGACACCCCACAGTTTTTTTTTGTTTGTTTTTTTTGTCAGATGCTGCCCTGTCTTGCTATTTGCCCTTTGCCTTAGAAGCTGTTACGCCATCAACCCTCAAGCAGCTTTGTGACACAGCAGGAGAGAAGAAATAATTTGGAGGTCTTGCAGTCATCTGGCTTTCTTTTCTTCCCTTTGTTCAAACCCATCTTTAATTACTTCCCCGATTTATTTTTTCATGTTGCTTGGACCAGCTGAGATTCTATTCCCCTGAAGGCTATTATCTGGTGCCCGATCCAAAGAGAAGTCTGCATCAAGTGTAGATCGGATAGGCCGATAGGATGGCCTAATGTCCTCTTTTACCTGGACAGCTCTGCAGCGGTGCGGAAGGATGGGAAGCCGTCTGCTCTCTGATTGGATAGTTTGATTTGTCACCATCCAATCAGATAGATGTTTAAATATATGGACATAATTCACAAACACAACTTGAGAGTATCGCACGCAGTTTTGTTCTTTGCATCTGTGAAAAGGATTTTTGCAAAAGAACTTTAATTTTACCATAAATACAAATCTTTTTTACAACCATGCAAACCTTCTCTGCACATTTGCAAATTTGAATTTGTCAGGCGGAACGTTTTTACAGAGTGACAAGCTTGATTTACAGATGCAAACTCTAAAATTATTGGCAAATATTCATTTCCAACTGCAAAATCTATATGACTTAATATGACTTAATATTTCAGCATAAAGAGAGCTTTGTTTTTTTTGTTTTTTTGTGTATTTGTGAGGATAAATCCAGAGTTGCGGATGCCCAGGGATCTATGACTAGCACAGCCTCCATTGGGGGCCATACAGAGGAGACAGGAGCTGATTCGTCATTAAAGTCAACGTTGAGTAAAGTAGGCCATACCTCAAAGTTATATAAGTGCTCTATTTAATCAGTAATTAATGTTTCCCATACTAATGTACAAAAAGAAATGCGGAGTTCTTTACCAGACAAGTGGAAACGCTGGAGGCCTTAAAAAGTGGTTTCATATAACAGAACTCTGAACACAATAGTGCTTAGCTAATGCAAGTAAACACAAAAACATTTAGCAGTTTGAAAAAGTTTTATTCACTTTTTGTTAAGGTTTTCATTGATCTCTTTTAGGGTATTTATATTTTCAAAGTAAAGTGCACAAAGGAAAGAATTGTGAATTTCAGTTACCAGGAATGAGCTATTATTCAAATCTAAAACAATTACATCAAGTAAAACATTAATCATGGGCATATGCTACTTATTAAGAAATTTATTCATACCTCAACAGAAGTCCGTTCAACAATGGCGAGGCTATTGCCTCTGCGATCCTCTTCCATGTAAGTGTTTTTGTGTATGTTTTTAGGCTGCAAAACGGCACCTCTTTGTTCTTTTCCACCACACAAGTGAGGGGTTCTACGACATTTTAACTGGATTTTTTTGGGGCAGAATCTGTCCTCTCCATGGTTTGAGCTCAGTGGGTGAGGCCTCTGGATAATTAAGGGCATAACATGTAAATGAAGATGAATTTCAGCCACCGCATTTAAGGTCTGATCATTCCTACGCTGGGATCGGGCAGATACAAATGTTTAATGAATCACACATGGATCCAATCATAAAATAATACCTGCAATCAGATGCACGCTCATTTCCACATGCCTTTGATGAATGAGTGCCAAGTGCCACAGTGTTTTTTTTATTTCAGAATTAATTATTCAGAATTAAGTAATTCAGAATTAAGGTATTCTGCTTCGCATTTACATGGAAATAGTAATTCCGAATTGAGGTTTACATAGAAAGCTTGTTTAATATGCTTTAGATCTAGGGGTTGGAAAGGGTTCTGACTGGAAAGGGGGTGGACGTGATGTATTTACATCTACTGGAAGAAAACAAACTCCAGTTCCTGCTTCTTTGTGTTTCGTCTACAACATGGAAGACCACATAATAATAATTTTTGCTCTGATTTTGATTATAGTTTTGAAGCAGCAACTTTACACTAGAACACTACTTCACTTTGGTCAGCTGAGGAGGAGAAGGGAGATAAAATCCCATACCATCATCGAGACAGGACAAGGGAACAAGCATGTGCAGAACAACCGAAATTCATTTAAAGTGGAATGAACGTATACATGATTGAGGAATTATGCAATTGGGATTTAAAATCAGAATAAACCAGCCACTTCAGATTTGTTTAATTTGAAATGTCCATTTTAATTTGGAATTAGGTGTTGAGAAAGGATTTAATTTTTATTCTGATTTAAAGGGGAATTAAAACTCATGTAAACATGGCCATTGTGAGTATTTACACATTTTTGTGACACTAAGTTATAAAATTTACAGGTTGTTTGCTAAGTGCATCTTAAAGTGTTTTTCTGCACTATGAGGCATGACAAAGAGTGAAATGTCTTGGTTCAGACCCAATCACTCATCTGGATGGACCATAAATCACCGTTCCTCTCTTTCTCAGCAACTACCTCCACGTATCCTCATCTCTTTGCCTCTTCTCCTGCTTTCTCTGTCGTTCAGTGTCTTCCTGGCCTGACTCCAGATGAGTTTGTGCTTCAGGCACTTGGTCTCAAGTTGTTTGAACTTTTCTGAAAAGTAGGGAGTTATTGGGTAAAGGTGGACTGCCAAAGAATAAATAAAGAAATAGAAATAAGAAGAAAAACACAATATTATTAATAAAAATACAACCCTGCTTTAGTTCCTAAATATGGTCTTCAATCAATTTATGGCAAAGAGCTGGATAAAGCTCTGTGGTGTAGGATCTAATAAGATGGAGGAAAAACAGCAGCCTCAGGCAGCAGCTGACAGCAGAGAACTCAAACCCACAATGTGCTCATTTGAAGATGTTGGACTGTGAGGGTGAATACAATCTGAGGATTTTAACAGTAGCTGTTGAGTCTCTACAGAGGGTCTCTTAAATCTGATCACAACTGTCATTCAGTTTATTTCTATGTGACCTGTGAACCAAGAAACTAAGTCCAGATGCTGTTTTAAACCTTTCACCTCAGCATAAACTGAACCTCTGCCAAACCACTGACAAAGTTACATTCTGTTGTGACGTTAAAATGTCTACAGGATTGACACAAATTTATTTGTACAACGTGTCATCTAAGCTCCCCTTCCTTTATTTAATTAATTTTATTTATTTTTTTTTATTAAGGGCTTATTTTAAAGGAGGGTTGTCAAACTCCAGTCCTCGAGGGCCGGTATCCTGCAGGTTTTCATTGTTTTCCTGATCTAACACACCTCATTGAAATTAATGTGTTATTGTGAAGAAGTTGACAAGAAGCTGTTGGATCCATTTGATTTTATTCAGGTGTGTTGGAGC
>JBAMHW010000009.1:12559153-12578968 GCA_037177495.1 Rhadinocentrus ornatus | reverse complement strand
TTTCCATTGATAATTTTTGTGTGATTTTGTTGTCAGCACATTCAGCTATGTAAAGAACAAAGTGTTTAATAAGAATATTTCATTCATTCAGATCTAGGATGTGTTATTTTAGTGTTCTTTTTTTGAGCAGTGTACAAGAGGGGTCTGAAAGAGAAGGGAGAATATTTTTTAAATATTCAAATTATCATTACACAACAAAAGGTTGAATAACGAAAAGACAAGTTTCCTAAGTCACTTAGAAAAGTAAAACATTGAAACGCTCGGAAAAAAACATTAGTTTACCAAATGATATTTAAAGCAGGAACATATAGCCTGACTAACATGACTTATTCTAAACCTAAAATGTAGTTTTGGTGTTTTACTAAACTAATTAGTGGTTATAAATTAATACACAAAAGGTTTGAGCTGTGTATGCACCACAGTTAACCATTTGGTACTTCGAAACAATGTCATATTTACAAAAACTTCTATAGGTTTTTTTTTCTCTAAATTATAAGTAAAAGTCTTTTGATGAACTATTGGAACTTTGGACATGACGACACCTAGACATCCTAACAAGATTCATGATAGTTTGTTTTTACCCAACTCAGGTCATATGATGTGATCCACAGTGTTTCCATTATTGTCTCTTTTCTTTTAACAAGTCTAATATATTGTAATATAAAAGGTTGATTGGAGAAAGCCAATTTAGAATGCTTTAATTTTACAAGAGTTTTTACATTGATTATTGACTCTCGTTAGATTTAAATCCTTTATAAGAAGTAAGACATGTTTTCTTTGAAGATTTATAAGAGTAGAAATATTACTAATACATGGTGGCTTCGTAAACCTACTACAGTGTCAGAAATGGTTGGAAATTGTCTAATAATTGAACGCTTTCAAAGAGGAAAAACTAATCTCAGTCCAGAGAAGCTGATTTTGCCTGATTCCTTTCAAAGATCCACTTTTGTTAGACACGACACTAGTTTTTCAACGTAGAAATGTAGGTGCTAAGATATACTGAAAACAAGCAGCTGAGTTTAATTAAAGAAAAAAAAATTCTATGGTTCACTTGTCTTAGATTCTTTACGCACATTTCTTCTGTGCAGTCTTTTGAGGATTTCTTTCTCCTTTATGTCTAACAGCAGGGCTTTATATTTTTGTAGATGACTTTCAGAAGCTCAGCTTAGACTACAAACTAGTTATTTTCCTGCTCATGACTGACAGTCATTACTTAGGCTTAAATATTTACAGTTTTGAGCGTTTTGATTTATGTGCACTTTGTTGAAGAACTGTTTATTTTGATGCCATAGCTGCTCTGCAATTATTCTGTGTTTTGAGGAGACTGTAGACTTCAGAGACAGAAAACTGAACAATTTTCCCCCAACATGCAAAATGCTATGTAGAGCTTTGGCTTGCATCTGTCACTTCATTCTGCCTTCGAGAGCTGTCTGGAGATGACACATACCAACTGACAAATCCATCATTTCATTTACCTCCGTATAAAGTGACAGTGACTTACAAAGCAAAAAGTTAAGCAGTGTTTTCTGTTGGATAGCAAATTCTACACCTCATAAAGTCTCTTCCTCACTGCTAAATCATCACATTATTTAGTGAACATCAGATCTTTACACCCGCTGCCATCATCACAAACACCATTATTTGATGATAAAATGGTGTAATAATGTAATAATTTCTCTCTTTCTCTCTAGTAATGGCAGTTACAGTCTGTCTTTATGTATCTTGTAAACCATTCTTACAGGTTCTGTGTTGGATCAGCCAGCCCTGCTAACATTTTATTAGTACATGTGAGTCTTTGTGTGTGTGTAGTACGAAGTGTGAACATCTCCACAGAATAAACCACTTTCCTCAGCTACAAAGCCTTCAACAAAGTGAGAGTTAAGACCAGAGTCCACATTCTTCTAGTTTTCCTGGAATAGTGAGTTCAGGTTTGCTTTCACTCTGTTTTGGCTCTGCTGCTTTGCTGAGGCACTTAATATTTTCCTAACTCTTACAGACAATTCATTATTTTTCTGGAGACACCACAGGTGTCATTCTTATAAAACTCTTTTGGATTTGTCCAACTAAGAGCTACATTCATAAAACTTTGTGTTGCTCAGGGGCTAAAATGTTCATGCACAATCTTTTTGGTAATATTATGAAGCATTTTATATGCTCTCATCAATCTAAGTCCTCATGAAATACCATGCAAATGCATGAACCTGAATTCCATTCCCTCATTTAGCTATTAGATGATGCAGATGCTCCTCTAATTAGTTGATGCAGATAAAAACATGTTAGTACAATTTTACTGACTGCTGAAATTCACAAAATAATCTTCAGTTGAACGAATTTGAATGCTTACTTTTACAGAATTTTTTTTTTTTCTGTGCGTCTACACTCTACAGAGCAGCGACACCATGAGATCACACTGTTGGAGTTTGACTTACAGCAGGGTTGGTTGTCAGCAGCAGCTCCCACCTCGGCAAACACTTCTATAGAAAGCCATTCTTTTGACTAAAATATAACAACAATTACTGTTTGTAGTCTCATGTAGGCTGGTGTCTTTGTAGGCTGGAGCTTTTTTTGTCAGCAGCTGTCACCATGGTAACATTTAAGTCTGTAAAAACAGTCTTCACCTGAAAACAATCACGTCTGTTCTTCATTTCTGCAGACTGATTACTATAATTTTTGTTATTTCTAGTATTCGTAAACGATTTGTGTCAGAATGCTGAACTGCTTCCCCAAATGCATGGAGCAGGCTGGAATTCTGCAAGAACAAAGATGAAAGATGACCAGTATAAATTTACTCAAGCGTAAGTTACAGTAATTCTGATCCAGGTCCTGATCAGGGAGACTCTCTCCTGCTATTTAACTCCCATTCAATAGATTTCCCTTTGATCTCTGCTGCAGAAGAGTTCTGGTATTAAGGAATCACACTGCTTGTTGCTGTAATGGTGCAGAAAATGCAGATGTCTGTCCTTAGATTTGCTTCACCCATTTTCTTTTTTTTCTTTTTCCACCAATGTAGAATTGTTTTTCTGTAAAATGAAGCATTTAGGTGCCAATGTAATGTTTTAATGAGGAAAAAGTACTAAAATTACTGCTATAAACTCTTGTGTTCAATGCATCATGCCTTATATTCATGACAGAAATTATTTACACTGAGGGCAGTTTTTTAATTAATGGATTTAATATTATGCGAATGCAGATTATGCAGAGTTTATATTTGACATCAAGGCTGTGACAATAATAAACTGTCCCACGTGGGAGAAGAGCCTACAGGTGGATGCACAGCAGCAAGCTGTGTGTGCAGTGTGTTGGTGTGGCAGCACAGCTCAACACATCTGCCTGATGTGACTTAAAGGCTTCTCATCAAGTAATATAGACTTTATTGAGAGGATTAACTGACTGGTGGAGTTATATCTAATGATATGAGAACATTATTATTATTTTTAAATAAGAGTTTAGTTTTACTGCTACTCTTTGTTGTATAGGCGGGAAAACTTGATGATAATTACAGTGGTATATGTAATAATGGTGTCTGTTATGAGCAGACTTGGTCCATACTAGTTAGTGTATGTTTAGGATATTAACAGTTTTTCTTATCAAACATTTTGATTCCATTTAGATGATTTAGAGCAGTCTGCGAGAAGTGCTATTTTTGTTTGTTCAAATTGAGGATACAGTTGAATGTCTTTGACTGTGTGTCAATGTGGAAAGATTTAGGAATCGTTATTTAGATGGATGTATTTAGAGGGAAAAAAAGTATTCTGACCACACTTGCAGTGAAATGTGATCTAGGTTTGTTATGTGGAAATTGTATCTGCTCAACACAAAGAAACGAAACTGACAAAAACAGGCATTAGCTGCATTACCTAGTGTGTTTTATATTGTGATGATAACATACCTTTTATTATCAAGCTTGGGAACATGGAACAGTAAAGAAAAAGAAAGATAAATGTATGGTTTATACTTGCCCTGATGAGCATCATATTTCTTTGCATGAATCCCAGTTGGTACGAATGGAAATAACTGGCTCCTTTTCTAAGATAGTCCAGAATTTCACATGTGAAAGGAAATACTAAAGATGTCACTGATGGCGCTTTCCTTAGAATTTGAGCCTTTACAGGCCACTTATTTTAGACAGAAACATAAAAACTATACAATTCGCCAGGACATATAATATACAGATCAATGGTTAGACAGATCATTTCCTTCAAAAAGAATAAATAAGAACCTTATGTCTCTGCAGCACAGTACATCTTCTTAAGCTTCATCAGATGATTGGCTGAGAGAGCAACAACTATGATAACTTCTTAGTTTTTATGTGCAACAAATTCTTACATTTTTTTCAAATCCAAGTTGTTTAGAAATTTCTAACAAATGCCTCTGTAAATAATGTTCATCTTCAATGACAAAAGAATTGTTAAAGATGAAATTCAAACTCGAAACATTTAACTTAAAAAAAAGAAAAAACCTATGAAAGAATACACTGACAGATTTCATCGAGTTTTAGTGGAACTGGAAGTATAGATATGGCTTTCAGAGGGTGTTAAGCTCTTTTGACTTCCTCTACAACCTCATTAGTAGAAAAACTGACACACTTTCTACTCTACATTTTAACAGTATTAAAAGCTGCAGTATTATCAGCAAACTCTTCTTAACAGTTCATTTAATAGATAAATGATGCAGGTCTCTACTGCTAAATTGTTTGTTTTACTTGGAAATCCAAAGTGTAAAAGGTGTTCTTAAATTTCTTTTGATGAAATGTCTCTAATTTCCAATTATCATTGATTTACAAACACACATTACAAAAAAACAAAAAACAATCTAGAAGTTACCAACATGAGGAGTGATCCTAAACATTAACAGCTTAAAACTTAGTCCAGTCCTCTGTATTTTCTCTAACAGTGGAGAAAGGAGTTTATGGAACAGATGTGTGATGGGTGAATTGTGACATGAATGCCAGTCAACCAATATGTGACTTCACAGTCTGGGCCAGTTTAACACATTACTTGCAGCAGTATTTGAAGAAGCTGTTGAACTTCAGCTGAGGGAAATGTGTGTGAGAATAAATTTGGTTTTGTGTAGTTTGAGCTCAGTTTGCTTTGTGTCTTAGTCTTAGTCTTGCACAGTAATATTAGGCTTCAAGCGGTGTAGTTTGAAGCTATTGCAAACAAGTCACATGTCCAACAGAAGAGGGCAGCTAAGTTGAACGGAGTTGCTTGCTCCATGCACCAAAACCAGTTGCTGTGAAATGTAAATTCATTGTTATAAAAGAAGCTGATTCTCTGGCCTCAGTGGTATGTTGACATG
The DNA here is from genome assembly GCA_037177495.1 of Rhadinocentrus ornatus. NCBI lineage: Eukaryota > Metazoa > Chordata > Actinopteri > Atheriniformes > Melanotaeniidae > Rhadinocentrus > Rhadinocentrus ornatus. Next base: position 12,573,670 of record JBAMHW010000009.1, on the reverse strand, counting down.
TCTCTGAAAATTTATTAGAATAATGAACTGAATAATAAATAATGAACAACTCAATAAAGTTGAGTAAATAACTATGCAGAAGCATGCTAAATCAATTTTCCAGCATTTGTGGAATTTATCCTGCACCTCCCTCTCCATTACTAATGATCAACACACTTTAACAACATAGTCTTCACTGCCAGTGAGGCAGTGAAGACTTTGATGTCAGCCCTGTCATGAAAGTGATGCAGCTGCAGGCCAATCTAATGGAGGGATGCTGAGAGATGAACTGCACACGCTGGCTGCCCCCTACCTTGCTTTAGTCTGGCTGACTGATCCTTTGCATACATTACCCAACAGACGGTCAAACTCCAACTGTCCCGCAGGACCTTCATTATTTCAGTTTAAAGCCTATATTGAACTAGAAATGGGTAACAGCATGAAGACGTATTTTGGTTAAAAAAAAAATGTTAAAAAAAGACGATTCACCCACCAACTGTTGGCTGTTTCAATAATGATGCACAGGCTCCGGCAAGTAATTCAGTTTTGGAGCTGAAACGATGAGGTGGAGAACCTCACCGTGAAAGCAATGTAAGGTAGCAGTGCACCTTATGTAAGCAGTGCACATCTTTTACATATCTCTGCCCCCAGAGGAGGCCACAGGAAGATAGAAGAGGGTCTGTGGGGGAGGGAAGCTGATGAAACATACATGCAGAGATACGTATAGCACCAGTAGTAAATGTAAACAAACAATGGCACAGGTAGACTTAGATGGACAACACTGCTTTTAGAGAGATAAGGCTGCTGACCTTGAGGTTGTTGTTTATTTTTCTGGGTTTACCTTCATTGCTGTCTTCATGTGGAGCTTTAGGTTAGGTTCTTAAGAACCCATTGTGCTCCAGTCTGCCTCAGGTTGTAGAAGTACAAAAAGCAGGCAGGCTGGTGAGGGTTATCTGTGTAACCCTGGGCTTTGCTTGCCACCTGTCCAGACATCAGGAAGATAACATTCCCACTTCTAATCCATGCTGGAGGAGAGAAATTTTTGCACCCGCATCTGGGTGTTTATCTACATGTGTCTGCTTCCCCTTACAACAAAATGTGTGCTTTCAACCTACAAGACACCAGAAATTGTAACAACAAATTGCGCACATTGTCCCTTTTCTGTTGTCTTGCAGTGGTTTGTAGCCATCTTTCCAAATTGATGTCCTGCAGCCACTGCGTTATTTTCAATCACAATTTGTAGTTTAATGTAGAATTGCTTTCTTAGGGTGTTGAAAGTCTTGTTTGTACAAATTTCCTTCTTACAGTCGTTCTAGCTTGCCTGAGGGTGTTCAGTTGTTAGTGATTTGTATGTCGGTAGAAAAAAAATGTGTTGCCACTGGTTACGCAATTTCTCACAATATCAGCTGGAGATTTTTAAAGGTCAGTTTATGTACAAGCTAAGTTTATTCATTTCATTTGAAGCACTTGGCAAAGTAGCAGTGAATTCAGGTGGGAATAATGATTGGCACGAGTAATGCTTCAGACTGGTGTTGTACATGACAGATTAATAATTAAGCCGGGCAGGTTATGGATATATTGGACTTGAGAAGAAGACGTCAGGAGACTTCTCATGATATGGTGCAAATACTTGGGAGTTTATTTGCTCAAACTGCATTCTGATAACACCCACAACATCTGTCAAGGTTTAATTAAGACTTTATCTGATTAAGATCCAACTGGCACATTATGATGGGTTTTTGTTTGTAGAAAAGAAATTGTGCAGATTGTGCCAGATAGCATGGCTCATGGTTGAATTTTGAGAATTGTTCAACTTTTTCAAAGGGGAATTGAAGATGACAAGCAATCGAACCACCTGACTAATTGTGTGCCTGATTATCTGGAATATTTCTCGTGTCAGACCCACTTGCTTTTAAAAGTAAATGCATCATCTCTGTGTGAATCTTGTTTAACTATCTAATAAAAATACATGTAAATAGTGATAAGAACCAGAGGAATATGCTAATGAGCAATAAATATGCATTTGATGGGCTAATTAAAATAAAAAAAATTATTTGGCAACCATCACCTCTCCACCAAGCATTTTAAAGTTTGACCCCACTATTTTTGTGTTAATCTGATTGATAAACAAAACACACTGATCACATAGTGCTCCTTCATCTCAGTTCTTATCTTAAAGGGGGAATTAAACATGGTACATTTTTATTGGAATCTTTTCCTGGAAAATGAATCATCTGCCTGCTCAAAGCAATGATAATAATTAATGAAAGCAATATCTATAATATTTACCCAAGATCTCATGTTCGATACAGTCTTAACAAGTGTAACTAATCAGTAGATGCATTCTTGCCCACACAGTTTGAAACGAGTGCTTTGAGTCAAGATGTTCAGACTTTGTGAAGCCACTGATGGAGAGTTCTGCCACCTATTTGACCCCAATCTCTTCAATGCTCACTGAGGCACAAGATGAAGCACTTTACATCTTAGTGATCCTCCTACTCCTTCTCATCACTCTTCATAATTCTCCTCACAGCTCCTTCATAATCTGCTAAGCAAAATGAGCAATGCTCCGATTTTTCTGCCACCTCCTCAAAAACCAAAATACGCTTCATTTCAATTTGGCGATGACAGTGATGAAACAAGAGAAGGCCCTCCCCCATCCTAAACCATGAGAGAGGGAAACGACACATGGGCTCTGCCACACTGCTCTGTTTAAGCTACAGATTCAGTGGCAGCACCAGCAGATGGCTGAGAAGCCCAACACTTAATGTTCTGTTTAGTTTTCATTATGTGAGCAGACAAAGGGCCTGGGATGACTAATGTGTTGGATGGAGAATAGTCTTTAATAAAAAGCACCAATTCCTTGTGATTTTGTTTTTATTTATTTATTATGTAGTTAAAATATCTTTTATGTACTTATTCAGTATCTGCATGGTTTAAACTCTGTTTTTGTGGGACTTAACTTTCAATCTTTGTTTTGCTTTATTTTTTTTTTATTTATCTTTTATTTTAATTTTTTTAAATTACATGCCAAAAATGAGACACCATGATGGCAGAGGCAACAAAACATCTGTATTATAACATAGACTTCAAACAGACACAGAAAGACCACAAAGAGATTAAAAAACTCCTAAAAGAGGCTAAATCACCACAGGGACAATCATGATACATTAGGGTCAAAGAGAGAAATAAAACACAAAAATGGAGACATGTCACAGAAATAAGAAAAAAAAATAAAAATAAAAATAGAAAATCATAAGGATGAGGAGTGTTTTTTTTTTGGTATAGTATAAATGTGTATTCCTTCAGACCAGCAAATTACATTAATTCCTTTTAAGCATAATGGGACTTGTTCAATTCCATGTGAATGTTTTAAAGACTATGTTCCAAGGATTTTTTCTTTTGTAAAAGTTGATGAACATGGTGGTAATTGTAATAAAGATGAAAAATTTGGATGTAAATGGGTTTTATGTTGCATTGCAGTCAAATTTAGAAGTTGAGAAATCAAGGTTTAAGTGAACAGTTTAAGATTTTCAGAAAAGTCTCTGGCTTTATAAAGTTGTTTTCAAATGATGCCTAGTATTACTCTACTTGTTTAGGTCTTAATGAGTCAAACTTAATAATGATCCTTTTTGGGATCCATTGTCTTTTTATATGTTCTTTACCACATAGATTTTTCAAAGGTTTTTCTCATTGGTGGCAAATTAGTTAATCAGACCCTGCAAAACACTCCCAACACACAATCCTCATTGTTGAAGTATAAAGCACACAAACAAAGACATGTATCTAAAGTACTACACCAAAAGTAATCTGCAATATTGATGAATAAAATAAAAATAAACATAATAAATAAATAAATAAAATAATAAAAAAATGCAAATGTATATAATATAAAGGTACAAACAAACAAAATTCACCTACATTGTCTGATTTTTGTAGCATCTTGAGAATTTCTAGCAGCATTTGCTTTATAAATGCCACTCTTTTAAAAGCAGGTAATTTGTAATAATCCAGTCAGAGCTGTAGTGTACCCTGAGGATTTGCATTTTAATTATACAGTTTGATTCACTGGACTTGATTACTTTCATTCATTGGCAGTGGGTAATTGTGTGAGCTCAGTTTCGGAACACTGTGGACTCATTGCTTGTGCAAATAATGTAATGAGGTTTCTGGTATCTGAAAATGATACAATATGTTGACTAGTTTCTCTGTATTTCAGCATTTAAAAGGGATTCCTCAGCTCCTGTCATAATCTCTACTACTCTAACCTCAGTGGTAAAAGTGAAAGACTGCACTGTGTTAAGGAAGGATGAACTGGTTAACCTGGACTAAAAAGCAGTCAAGGATTCCCCCCTTGGTTCATGGTGGAGGTTTTTCAGTGATTTGCATCAATTGACTTCCATGCATGGTCAGTCAGCTCTGCTAACCCTTCTCTGGCCCACTGGGAACCCTGCTTAGCTCAGCTTGCACACGGAAGGGGAATTAGCGTGGGTTTTCAAAGGAAGGATGGTGGAGAGATCTGTCGTGTATCGGAAATCATTGTCACAAGCAGTTCCCAGCAGACGAGAACTGTGCTCATTGGTAAACATAGTGGGTGTGGGAGGACAAGGATGGAGCTTGTTTTGTGATTTGTTTCCACTAAAAACTCCACTCCTTTTTGCATGTATTCTGTTGTCATTTGAAAGACAACTTTGGCCAATTGAGCCATTATATTGATCAGTTAAGGAAATTTTTCATATTAACCAAATCTCCAAACATTGTACATTACATTGTAGTTGATAACACACTATTACTTAGTTATAAGTAAGAAAACCTACGCTCTGGTTTTGTTTGCTTAAAACAGAATTGACTTGACTCTGGATGCTGTTTAAAATGAGGATTCATTCATCTGTGTAAAATTGTAAATAATATGATAAAAAAAAACAGCAGCTGTGTGAAATATGATTCCAATTATTGTAATTGGTCAAAGCATTTCCAAATAGATAATTGCTTTTTGTTTCACCACATTTAGCAAAACGGTCCACAGGAAGAGGATTTTTCCTCTCAATGTGAGGGTAAAAAACTCAATTTGATTACCAGTTGGTGGCAGCTGTTTTTTGGTGGTGTCATCACATGCAAAAATGAAGATTTAACAATGAGGTCTGAAGATTTTGTTTTCAGTCTTTCCAGCCAGATTTCTTGCTGTAGATGTAGAATACCATCTGTTTTTTTCCTGCTCAATATTGAAGCTCCACTCATCCAGTCCGACAACACTACCTTTGTGGTTGCTCTATACCAAGCAGTAAAAGACTGAAGGCTACAGGGGAAGGCCTTAATCCAGGCCTTGAGACCCTATGATGCATACACAGGCTTATTAGCTTTACATCAATGGTCCTCAACTGGAAGTCAATGGCCTGCACCTGCCTCCTGAACCACAAATTTGTGCCCCCCAAACTGTGATTCTTTCACTAAGGCCAAGTTTCCATTCTGAGGCAGTGTGGTACTGTATGTACAGTGCTCCTACAATAACTGGAGGACCACCAGATACCGGTATGCCAGTGACTTATTGAAGCAATGTGGACTGTCATCTCCATGCGAAAGACGCGTCAGTGTAGGAAATGACTTCTGCACCGCGAGCGGCGAGAGCATAAGACCTAGGGCCCCAAGAGCCTGACATCCTGCAGTGTCCACAGTTTTACAAATCCACTCCTCTAGATGCAATTCCTGTTTTTTGTTCAACAGTTACTTAAACTAAGGTGAGCAAATGTCCTCTTTTTGAGTGTTAAAAATGTGTCTGGATTTTAAAAAGTTTTTGATTTTACTCTGTCTCAGCCTCAAATATGTTTACATCGGATCTGCATGGCATTTCCTTCCCCACACTCACTTTATATTATCCTCCCTCTCACAGCTGGTGAGAGGGAGCAGAGGCAGCCGCAGTGCAGAGAGGACAGAGTAACAAGGTGTTTAAGACTGCAGACAAAGAATGAGTCACTCACCCTCATTTTCTCATCAAACTTTTCCTGTTCAGAGGGTTCATCACCTTAATAAGATGATGCGGAGACTAGGTGAGCTACATATTTTATTTTAACAACATGTAACAGCTACACGCTGCTATGAAGTCGTGTTGCATTTTTAAAACCTCATCATGGACTAATTTTCCATTAATGACTGAAACACTAAGACAAAAAACACAGAGGACAGAAAACAGTCCAGTGTCTGAAATGTCCTGATAAAGTGAATAAGAACAGTGTTACTGAGTACCTGCTCTAAATATTCTTAACTGTCAGATCTGAGATAACATGTTGACGGGCCACAGGTTGCATCTTTTATTTGGTTAGTGAAGTCGTTCATATCTCAACTTTATGTCCATGTTAAAATATAGAGCAGTTAATGTCATCTCATGTGTTAATCCTCCATCTCAGAAAATATATATTTTTGCTGAACACTGAAAGGGAGCTGGAATTTAAAAGATTTTATTGCCAACCAAATTGCAATATTGGTCAGAAAATTTGTTTTCTTTATCATTCAGGCCTAATACCCAACAGGCAATATTTGTTGGCTCCAGAGAAAGCTAACCTCTTTCTAAGAACACATCACTACTGCAAAATCAGAGTTAATATCAAGAAAGAGCTGCACACATCAGCAGTGATCTGGTTTCCCAAGGACGGTCTTTACTGAAATAAGTCACAAAAAGGAGACGGCCACAATCGGGGACGGACTGACCATCGGCCATGCCAGGCATTTTCCTGGTGCACTGGTTTTTGGGGCCAACAGAGTTTGTAATGGGCTGACTGATCCACAAAAATCTAAAGATCTATGGTGCAACTAACACCGGACCGGCCCATTGGTTCTCTTCTTAACTGACACCAGACTGAACCAATAAGATGCTTCTTTCCCCCCCTAGCATGTGGGGGGTGGGTGTCTTCTGGGGTTGGTGGCGGCTCATTGGCTGCAGTCACTGTATAGCCCGGTCTTGGGGGGCGGCTGCTCCTGGCCTGTCTTGGCCTGGGGGACCTCCCGGGGAGCGGGGTTGCCTAATGCCACCAGAGGCTCACCATCCAGACGAAGGTTCGCTTCTCTCTGAACTCAAATCCCCATACCCCTCTTCTTTCTCTCTCTCTCTCACACAAACAAACACACACACGTGTAGGGACTTGGGAGGCGAGTGCGCCATGCGGGGTGGAGCAGAGAGGGCCATTTAAGTGGCTTCCTCGGCTGTACCCTGTGGCAACATGCCTCTCAGTTTTAATTGCACATAGACCCCAAAACACAAACACAACTGGGGCCTGTGCCCCAAGACTGAGGGGCTCTGGCTGAGGCTCTCTTCTGCCACCATCCGGGTGGGGCTGGGGTCGTCTTCGGGGTGGGGTAGCTTGGGTTTGTGCTCCGGGGTTGCTGCTGATGGCCCGGTTCTCTCGGCTGCCCTAGTCTGCCTCTAGCCTCCGTAGAGGCATGGTGGCATTTGTATGATCTCACTCATCACTCCTCATCACTGATCCCTCCTCATTCCTCATCCTCTGCATGCTGACACAGTCACTGAGTTGTCCAGTGGGTTTATACACTAAGAGATAATTTTTCTCTTTTTTTTTTCTGTGAGTTTGTATCTGGTTAGTGTTGTGATACGATTGTGATATGTCTTTTTGATGTGGTCATTATTTGAAAACTGTTAATCACTGGCAGCTCTGTTTTTCTGGTATGTTGATGTACAAATGTAGCAGTATGTTGTCTGGTGATAGTGTGGATTGAAGGGTCGTTATTTTCTGTCTGTGGTGTTTTTGTGTCCTCTTTTTTTTTCTGCTTTCCCTTTTGTTTCTTTTTGCTGTCTCCTTTCCTTTTCTGTCCCCTCCGGTCGGGTCCAGCAAGATTACATAGATTCAATTATTCAAAGTAAATAAATAACAGTATATAAATAAAAAAAAAAGTAATCAGACTATCAAGAGGGGCCTTATCCCCATAAGCCTCCCCTTGGCAAAGCAAGTTTGTTCGGCACAATACAGCAACCAGATCATTCTGCTTGCTATGATGCTGGATGACTGACAGATAATGATACTTTAAACTTCTTTTGGTTCTGTGCCAGAAGATGCAGCTACCTGTCAGAACCGCGGACACAACTAAGTCAGGAGGCGCTGATAAACAGCACGATTTGAAAAAATAAGGAAAAGGATGCTGCCAAAGTCCAAAAATGATTGACATGTTTGCTACAGCAGAACCTTCATTAGGACCTTCATGGATGATAATGATAGAAACTGTGGTAAGCTGCACTGCTTTCACACCACGGAGGTTTTCTTTTGAGTTAAGAGAGCCAGTAAACCCAGTAGGTCTGATTCATATGAACCAGTTAGCAGTGAACATGCTAGCTGTTTACAACGTAATGAAATGATAACGCGTAAATAAAACGGCTGTTTTATTACCACGTCAGTCTCCTTACTTTTATAAAATTAGTTGACATCAGTGTGTCCAGCAGGAGAACAGCTTGGTAACTGGTTGTGTTGACTGGTCAAAATAGCAGATCTTAAATTTAGTTAATTTATGTCTTCCTGAACTCAATTTTCTTATTGAAAGTGAGAAGATGATTTTTAACCATCATTCATCAACATTAAAAGTGAGTCAGCAGCTTTCTGATTTTATTCATTAACTTGCCTGTTTTTTGGTTGTGGGCTGATGGTCAGATACATTTGGGACAAAATGTGTTAGAGGCAGCTTCTGTGTAGGCATTTATAGACAATTTTTAAGAAATAAAACACTTAAAATTGTTTATTTTGTCTACAATTTTGTCTGTATGTCAATACTGATACAGCTCTTTGCCTCTTTACCAGAGAATCCAAAAAGTCTGGACCTGACTGCATCCATATATTTGAAATAAAATTATTTATAAATAACCTCCATTCAATCTTCATTTAAACCTGGGTGTGAGATAACGTCTCCAGAAGAGAAGAGCAAACAGCAAATACGGAGACGCTGTTTCTACACTTCTACCAGAAATAGTTTTTATCTGATCCGTCATTTTCATGTCTGTTCTTTTTATTTTCCTTCTCCATCAAACACTTTTTGTATGTTTGTTTAAGAAATTACACTTTTTGGAAGTATTTTTAACATTTACACTCACTGATTCCTGCTAACTCACTGCATGGTTCTAGAGGTTTAAAGGAGTTGCAGGGTTGATATTCACATTTAAGAGAGTGGAAAGATTTGTGGAAGATCATATATGGTGCAGTCTGGACAAACACATGGGAGGAATCAAATACTCCTCTGGCTACAATAAGAAAATTTATTGAATAAGAGTAAAATGAAATATTCCATTATCCATTCCACTATCCCGTTACAAGATGACTCTTTTCTAACTCTTGATTAATTAATCTAACTGTTTTTGCTTTTATTTGTCTATTGATATTCACCAGTTTATATTCTGCTTTCCCTCCCATGTGTTCTTTACCCCTGCTGTCCAATTTGGCTTTCAACATCTAAAATCTAACCTTTCCATCTTCAGCAATCAGACAAATTCTAAATGTCAAAATTGCATCTCTCTTAAGGATGCCTGGAAATCAGGGTTGTTTCTGATATGCCACACACAATTTTATACTCATTTAGCATAATTTGAGAATTGACCGTTTCTGAACTCCCATTGCGTGAAGGTAGCCGATTTGTAAACAAGGGAGAAGCCAGATGAGACCCCATCTGGACAGACCCCACATCCTGCCAACTCTCCCCGCAGTGGTTCAGGGCCATCTCCACTCATCAGCAGCCATCAAAGTGTGGCTGCCCACCAGCACACCCTAAGTGGGCTGCCATTTCTTTGAATTTTTCATCTCATTACCAAAACGAGTCATTGAGAGAAAGCAAGGACCTCCTCAATCATTCAATCACCCACAGGCTCAGAAATAGCCACTTCTAATATAGTTAGAACTGTGTAAAATTAAAAGTACTATTCAGGATTGTACATATTCACTTCAGAAAAAATAAAATAAAAAATTACTGGAACAAATTGCAATTTTGCTGAAATATGTGTAATAAAGTCTATTTAATTTAAACAGTGCATCACATGTTGCTGGCATTGTCAGTTAAATTTAAGTTCTGATGGCAAAGAAACAATATTTTAAAAACATTGAAGCTTTATTGGCCCTCACGAGAGTGAAAAAAATTCACCTACTAGAAAGTTAATAAATAAAACACAAAAAATTAACTAAAAGACCCTTGATAGTTTTTATGCTAATGCTCACAAAACAAGAACAAAAGTGTATTTCAGTACTAACATTGTTTAGAAATTATTTTGTTGCAGGTGGTGGCATCTATGTGCATGTAATCATTGTCAGCATGGTGTTATTCTGTCAAATAGGAGGTGAGGATATAAATATCTCTTGCAATTTCCTCCTATTTGTTTTCTTTTTAGCATGGCAATCCATTCCCTGAGCTCCTAAGATGCCCCTAAACATGAAGAACATGCATCTGAACTATTTTATTGTGGAGCATTTCTTTATTAACCTGGAATACTTCTTGTCTGGCATTTTTCCTGAAGATGAATTGATTTGGTTCACTAGTTCTCTAAATATCTAAACATTATCAGGTTTGAGGAATGTTAGGAATTTCTAAGAAGGAAATGGCTCCACGGTCCAGTTGCTATTAAAAAAGCAACTTTTCTTTTGAGAGAAAAAGATATCCGAATTCATCCTTCAAACTATTTAAAACAGACAAAGCAGATAGGCAGAAAAACAATTCATACGTGGATAATTAGACATGCACAACGTATTCAGGACAAAGAGATCCCTCCAACGCTGTAAAGAAGAAGCTAGAAAGAGGCAAATTCATCACTGTGGCATTAAAAGAGAAACGTGTAAGACATGACACTGCCGCTCAGCGCGAGCTGCTGTATTACTTTGCAGAAAGGTTTTCATTGTTTCCGTGAAACATTCATTTTCTACAAAGTTACATGATGGTGATTTGAGACCCCCAAAGCCAGAGTAGTCTCTCAGATGTGTGATTCTTTTACAGGAAAACCTGACTCCTGCCTTTGTTCTCCTCCCTTGAGCCTTTTCTTTCACTGCCACAGTAGACGGTGATACTGACTCACTTTCATTCAGGACATGCGAGAGAAAACATAAACCTTTGTTTCAAACATAAAAAATACAAAAGTGTCAGGCCCAAATGAATAGCTGAAAGTTATCCGGGTGTACTAACACTGCAGCTTTCATCATGCTACTGAATCACACATTTAAAACCTTCATATTTTATCTACACTATATAGATAATCCCATAATAACAGTTGTAGCCTTCACATTTACTCATCCAGAAAATTGGGACAAATGCGCGCACAGCTCCTGTTCAGTGACATCAGTACAGCACTATTACCCTCTCCAGCATCTGCTTTAGTGCCATTACCCTCTTCAAAGTAATTCAACTGTCATGAAGTTACTGCTCTGTTATCGGCCATAATTGGACTTTATTTCCTTTTGTTGAAGCTCTTACAAAAATAGTTTGTGTTTTATTCATAGACAGAGGGAAAATGAAGTGTCTAAATGGAGTCATTAGGACCCATCAAACATGAAGTGTGGGGCATTACCTCTTGTACATTAACTTTTCTTTCTCTATCTCTCTCTTTCTCTCTGTCTATCTCATACTGGAGTGGATGAAGAGCATGTTGGCCATCTGATTATGATCTCTTACACCTTTATGGAGAAAATCTATCATTTTTTTATTTGTCTTCGCTTGCTACAGTGTGTGACATATGCCTCACATTCATTGCTAAGCTAATAGCTTTTAGAAACATTGTGGTTACACAAAAGTACAACCAGCGGTCATCTTTGGGACAGCTTAGACTAGTGGTGGTGGTGGTGTGTGTGTGTGTGGAGGGGGGGGGGGGCAGCAAGGCTAAATAAAACTTTAGCAGATGAGTTGATCATTCCTTCTGCCACTGACATGGTTTTCACTCTAGTTAATGAAGAAGCAGCCAATAAACTAAAGACTATTTTGTGGCACATCTCTTCGTAAGTTCCTTTTAAGCTTTGGGGTGCATGTGGTACTGGGATCAGGGGGGCTTGACATTATTGTTTTCAATGAAAAGGGGGCCCTGCAAAAAAAGTTTGGGAACCACCGGCCTAAACTATATCATGGTTTCCTTGGTATGCTAAAATTTACCAATACAAATTACAGTAGAAATGTTATGACATTGTACAATATTTGCATTTGTTTTTGCCTGCATGTGAAAAGAAAAAGTAAGATAGATAAAACAAAGAGAAAAGACATTAGGGAAGATGTCTAAGACTATGACAGAAAAGAGGAGTAGTAACTGAGCACTATGGGCGGCAGTGCCGTTGTAGGGGCCTATAACTGGCTGACAGGGCTCAGATTAATGAGCTCTGGTGTGTAATTAATCTTTGGTTGTCTGTTTATCTGTCTCAAAGCTGACAGGAGGGATAACTGCAGAACATCAGACTGATCGCCTCCTCTTCCTGCTTGCTGCCTCCTCTTCCCTCTCCTTAGATCAGAAAGTTTCTCAGGCACCGTCACACTCACTTAAAGACTCTTTAAGAAGGATAAGCACACCAAAATTCACTGACATCATATACATGTTAACTTTTTTTATGATGTCTAGAAATTTTAATTCAACCTAAATGTGTTTAGAGAATCCGATTAAATGAGAGACGTCCGTTTAGAAACCAGTCCTTGTTGATTCATTGAATTCTGTGTGACTAATGGATCCTTGAGCTTGAAGCTGAGGTGTTACTCAGCTGAGGTCGAAAGTGAGTGGGTCACACTGGTTAGAGCTGCCAGCTAAGGAGCTATGGGGGTCAGAGTCACAATGTTACAGAAGGGAAGCATAGCCCGTGTAGGGGGCTGAACAGCCAGTTTCCAGTGGACTGATGCCCAAACACTATTCTCCAACCAAAGATAAATGAGCACACTCCAATCTCTTTGATCGCCACAAAAGCCTCAGGTGTTTTCTAGATCAGCATATTGTGCACAAAAGCATGTTATCCTGCTGATCCATAAATAATGCAATGTATGCAGGGTTTGAGATACAACCCGAGTTATACAGCAAGTTGGCTGAATGTATGAAATGTATATAAAACAGAGCAAATCATTTGTAAATCTTTTCAACTTTATCTCAAGTTGCAAACAGTACAACAACATGTTAGATGTTAGGAATATAATTATATTAGAAAAATATTTGATATGCCAACAAATTGCTTAATAGAAAATGACAACTGTTGAACAGCACAGTGCTGTTTTTTATTGTATTTTTTGTTTTTAATTATATGCCAGTTGCTTTTATTTGGTGCCAGGACTGCACAGCAGGTAGGTCAGTTTAGCATCCAAACATTTTTAGAGCTATGCTGTTCTAAGACCTGCAGAAGGGCTGGGGGATGTCTTAAGGGAAGGTCTTCCCTTAACCCTCCTGTTGTCTTCACGTTCTGTATGCACCCTGCTCTCCAGGTCAAAAATGACTTGCACACATTTAAAATCTAAAATTGGCTTTTTCATTTAGTTTTAAATGCGGCATTAAGAAACAACTTTTCATTCACCAGAAATTAATGTTTGAATAACAGACTTTTCCCTTTCACAGTGCAGAAAGACTGCATTCATTCAGTGAACTTAATTTTTTAACACAGCTGTCATTCACATTTTCTTTACTGAAGTAGACTTATTATTCTAATTATTATTTCTTACGACAAAGGTTGTGAAGAATATTTCTTATTGAGAGATAAGATTGAGAGAACTTGTAGCTTGTATAGATCACCAACACTGGTCTTCAAAGATGCAGGAAAACGTCCAAAGCCTACATGAAAATGTGCCTTGAGGACCAGGGTTGGTGATTTGCAGTACCAAAGAAAGACATTGTGCCACCTCACATCAATCACCTGCATTCCTTGTTTTTTCTTCTCTGGGTCTCTACTGGTTGGCTTTCCCATGTATCTGTTATACATTAGGTGGGATCACAAACCACTCATATCTTGTAAAATTTTTCATTTCCAATTTTTTATGTTTTCTTGTTTTCAGGGCATGTTCTGAAAGTTGTTTAGGGGCTGTGGAGAAGTGGTGGCACACCTGCAAGAGAAAGTTTTAGTTCTTTCTAAGATCAGTTAGTAGTGTGTGTGTGTGTGTGTTTGTGTGTGTGTGTGTGTGTGTGTGTGTGTGTGTGTGTGTGTTTGCAGACTGTGGCTGATTTACTGATTTTAACTGCTTGGTCAAAAATGACTGAAGGCAATCTTTGTACCCAAATAGTGTCCAGCTACCATGGAGATATGAATAAAGGCAATGTTTTCCCTTTTTTAGTGTTAGGATCACTTTAGTAAAGGTCATAAAATTTCAGATGAGAAAACAGAGTTAAAAGGATTTTCTCTGCTGTTACAGGGTTAAATTAGGTTACTCCTAATCTTGTATTAGTTATTAGTTATACACCTCTGTAATATCACAGATTATGAGATAGATTATCCCTCCCCTTTTAACCTCAGAGGAAGTAATGTAAAAGACTTTCAAATATTTAATTTTACCATAGAATAGTTGTCAATTATATATAAACTCTGCAGATGGGGATGTTTTGGGGTCTTTTCTGCACAATATATA
>JBAMHW010000009.1:12539401-12555326 GCA_037177495.1 Rhadinocentrus ornatus | reverse complement strand
AGCTTTATAAGGGCTTATTAATCTGTAAATGTGGTTAACCTGAGAAAAAGAACATCACCGTGGAACAAAGACTATTTTAATCTAAAATCACCTCAATTAAACTCTTTATGGGTCTAACTGGATTAATAAAACATCTTACTATACACTGACACCACTCACTTAATGGAGTGGACATCAGCATTAAGTGCAGCTTTGACTGAACTGTCTGGGACTTTGAGCCCTTCACCTCCTGCCAGACTGAATATATATGAGTCCAGCAAAGCTCAAGGTAGTAAAAACGAAAGATCAAGATTAAGTTCAACGCCTAAAATTATAATATATTTAGTTCTGTTAATAGCCAGTTATTATTCAGTTCTAGCTGTTATTTCTTCAGTTTTCTTAATATGTTATTTATTCATTTCGCTTTTATTTTACTGTTTGTGTTGAACTCAAACTCATTTCTGATGACTCTCATTGTTACTTTCTTTAAAATTGAGTAATAATTATAACTGCAATACTGTCAGGGTTCATACTTGGAGCAGCTTTTGTCTGCAACATTCAATGACAGGATTGTAACAATACAGAACGGAGCAACAGAAAAGTGCAGCGTGAGTTATTTTACATGACCAGACTCTGAAGGGAGGTACTGTTTCTGCGGCACAGAATATTTTTATGTATCATTCAGTGGCGATCTTTTTTTTTTTTTTTTTTTTTTTGCACAGTGTCCTCTCTAATTTACAACATTTTGTGTTATAAAGGCTACTAAACTGTGAGCCTAAATATGCTAAATATTTTAGTGTGCAGCCTCCTCTTGTAATGCCGTTTCTAAAGCCAGATTAGACAGAGTTTAAAAGACATGGGCTGCTATCAAAAGTTATGTAATTAATGCATTAACAGCTAAGGCTTCCATATGTACCAATGTCCAGGAGAATTTTGAGAAGCAAACATGTTATAGAAATGTGCCAAATAGTCAGTGCTAAGATTTCAATTCCAGTTTCCAATTGATCTTATAGTAAAACAATGTCAGCTTTTTGGTTGGGTTCAGCTAACAAGGAAAGTTGCAGAATGTTCAGTTAAAACTACTAATTTATTTTATTACTCAATAATCACTGGCAAAGCATAGCAATTAATCTGTCCATGTATCTAAAGTCAACCTTGTTATCAAACTGTTTGCAAGACAGTCCCCAGATGGTTGAGGTTGGAACAGTTTCTTGGCATCATTTTGGTCTTTAGATGGCTCCATAGATTCTGGCTAGGCTGGACTTTGGATGGACACAAATGTTGACCCTTTCATAAACATTTTTCTTTGTTACTAATCAATGTCTTGTTGCAAGGCTGAATGCTGCCAAAGGCTAAGTTTTCTACAGACTGCCTGATATTTCCCCTCCAACTGCTATTTCCCCAAAATTAACTAAGGCCCGAGCATCATCACAAAGGCCATCTAAATTAAATTCAACAATTCTGATCTGAAAGCAAATATTTCAGCACTGTATTGGTCCATGATCCTAAGAATTAAACAATTATCTGGATTTGGATTTAAATAATTTTGAGCTGAACTATGCATTTCCCTCCACAATGCAATGAGTAGAGCAAAATACTATCACCTCAGCAACAATGCCTGATGACTCTATTTGCAAACTGTGAAAAGAACAAAATAAGACAAGAATCACTGAGACAGAGAATATTTGTGTGAAGTGAAGTGACTTACAATTTGTATTTGTGACCCATGAGCACAGGGAGTTTGATTGGCCATAACCTTAGTGCTTTTTTTGTCTCTTTATCTTTGTGTGTGTGTGTGTGTGTGTACATTTTCACCACAGATACTGAATAGTATTTGAATTGATCCACCTGGGACCCAATCCCATCTGACCCTCACCAGCAGCTCAGGTGTTGTGAGAATGTGATTAAATTCCAAGCAAAAACCCAAATGGAGATGAGGCAGAGACCACTCTGTTTGGAGAGAGTGAAAGGCAGAGTGACAATGTAGGATTTCTGAGTGCTACTCTGTTTACTTGAGTGGACAGTAAGCTTGCTGTGCTAACTATATTTTTTATTTATTTATTTATTTTACAGTAGTTATATACAATAAATTACAGAACCAGAATTTTTTTCCCTACATCGTCTCCCTGATGAGTAAATTTTAATTATTTATGTGTGCAACCAATAGCAAAACAGTGCAGGATTTAGGGAACAACAAGGGATTGCAACCAACCACCTCACTCTATCTTCTCAAGGCGAATCAGACAAGTTACCGAGGTTACTCAAAATGTCCTCTCTAGATTCAGAGTTTGATGCTGTTCATGATGGTGCAAGATAGCAAACTTCTTATCAGATAAAGGCTTGCACAGTCTCTAGAAATAAACTATGACTATTATTTGATTTTGCATTTCAAAACTGTCATGTTTTAGTTTTAAGGGAGGCTCAAAGTTTCCATGTTTGTGGAGACACCCTAGACATAGGCTCTATTGGCTTTTTTGTGATTTTTAGCAGACATGTTTTTTTTCTCTTAAGCCTCTTTCTCTTAACTAAGTTCAATTTCATGCTTTATTTAAAAATATATGCTTCTCGTATCTTGAGAATGTTGATGCGATACACAGGTTGCCTCAGTTTTGAAGGTAAAAAGTGTGTTGTTATGGGTTAAATGCTGGAGTTTTTTGCTTAATTTCAATCTGCAACTTTATAACTAGATGTTAATCCCTGCAAGCCTTCTTTATCTTATGACACTTGAGGCAGGATTCAGTTATGTGTCCAATATTTTAAAAGAAGTGATTTTTTTTGTTGATTTTTATGATTCAAAGGTGCCAGTTTCCAAAGTTTTTGCCATTTGAATGAAAGACTGCAGGGGTAAACCAACCCTGATGCGTTAACCAGGCAGTGGGAGTGTGTGCCTTCAACTACGCTGTGGTCTGCATACTGTGCTCATATTAACTGTCACACACAGGTAAACACACTGTTGCACTTCACATCTGCACTTCTTACTGCCAACTGCATGTATTCTTTTTTTTTTTATTAAATCACTGTATTTACATACTTTTTATATTCTTATTAGTTTAGTCACTATTATTTGTTGATAGTTATTTTGCTTTCATCCACCCATTCAAAGTCTCAATCAATAAAGTTCGTGTTAAACTTAAACAACCTTTTTATGTTGAACAGTGGCACAAAAGGGTACCTAGTGACTTACATGAGGCAGTGGGGTCCTGTCCATGTGTCTGTATGTAACCAACTGAGTGCGAGATCAGGCTTCAGAGTTATAGCAGTTAGTGACACTTATAGCCCATACCTTATACAAAAGAATAAAGCACAGAAACGTAACTTGGTAAAACATTGCTTTTGGTTGAATGTCCTGAAGTTACATTGCACAAAACTCTCTCAACTTCAGTGAATATTTCAGCCTATATACATATATTAAGCCTAATTCCTTAGTGATTAATGGCCTTGCCACTAGATTTCAGCTGACATATGTCCTAACACTGCATGCCTAGGCTTTATGCTGATGTGTGAAGGCTATAAAGTCAGAAGCAATATAATACTTAATAAGAGGTTAAAACCTGTCTCTCACCAGGTCTTTCTCTGCTTCTCTGTGTTGCTCTGAAAACCTGCAGCAACACCAATGACCTCCAGTTTCCACGGGGAATAAAGCAGGGCTGAGGGGAGGAAAATGAGAACAGGGAAAGAGCAGTGTGTATGTGTTTGTGGCTGGAATGTGAATGAGCATGAGACTGGATGTGATGTTTCACATGTTGACTACAAATGCACCCATTCATTACTGTTCAACTTCATCTTTCTCTGTGAGCGCTGATTGTAGGACCCGTTTGTTTTTCTGATGCCTTTCTTGAGCGATTAGACTTGTGGACAAATGTGTCTGCACTGTGTTCAATGAGCCCCCCAATCTGTACAACAAGAGCTGTCAGAAATAATAACATTAACATGATGTGGGTGCATGTTAGTCACTAGACTGAAAGTTCTGCAATATACAATTTGAGATAAAAATGTAGCTTCTTGCTGGTGTTGCGTTTACAACTGACCTTTAAACACAAACACCTCAAAGCTGCTGAATTTACACGTTCCGTACCTCTGTCACATGTAATTATATCGCTGTACTAATGTGATTAATGGTTTAGAGCTCAACAAGAGTAATAAGCAAAAAACATGTGCTCTTTATGGTTAATTTTAATATACTGCATATTACAAGTTCACATGTCCTGAATAGCTATTTAATTAAATGGCAGAGTGTTGATTCAGACTCGGGTGAAAAGTCAAGTGTGTGAAATTTGCAGCGGCCGAGTTTGAATCAAGAGAGAAATTAATTCTTGCAGCTACTGTAAATGAGATGTGCTCTGTCACTTATGACAGAGGAATTATGTGGAATGAATTCTATGTCTTCCTGATGATGACAGTATATTATGATTGAAAATGAAGACATTGGCTCGAGTGAAATTCATAGTGTGTACCTTTTCACTCACTCTTGTATGTATATACTGCAGCTTCTAAATTAACAAAGGCCTCTTTCATATAAACATGAGCATAAACAGATAAAAACAAGAATTTAAAATAGATGCCTTAATCTCTAAATACAATTAATTTACACTGCTGCCACAAAAACATGCTCTTACCTTTTGATGTCTTCATAGTAAAACAATCCTCCTGTTCCTCTTGCAAAGGCATCAATGATTTTTTTTCTTAGTCCAGTGCTCGGGCTCTGTTTATTGCCAGTAGTGCCAGGTTGCTGGTCCAAGAATCTCTGCTGCTGTCTCTCAAAAAGTTCTTTAGATGACTCAGACATGAGAAACTGAGCTCGCAGCTCACTGATGTGACAGGAAGGGTCAGAGATATGGATAGGAGTTAAAACAAGTCTATAAAGGGACCTTTGTACAGTCTCGTGAGGGATATAAACTCCTGTGTGGTGCCGATCTTATGGTCCTGAAGTAGCTGCGAAGCTTGATAAAGTTCTGCACAAAGATTTTCCTCCCTGACTCCATAGTGACGGGCCATTGGCAGGATGTGCTCCTTGTCAAGAAATGAGGAATGTTTGGGGCTCAAAGCTGGCACCCCTCTCAAAACATTATTGTGTTATGTCTCTGCTGAAAACGTTCTCCACCAATAGCTTGTCAAGCTATTTTGAAATTTTTAGGTCTTCCAAACTGTCTAGATGTTCTCTTTCTGTGCTCTTTCTAACAGGGCCTCCACTACCCTCGAGGTACCGAGTTGTTTGAACCGGCCTTCTCTCACCTGAAGATCGAGAAGAAAGTCCTATTTCTAAGCACAGGTCCTTAGCTTACTTTGTAAGATCGTCTGCTGCTACAAGGTCAAACTTGGGGTCCTGTAGCTGATCTGACATGAACTTAGTCATTCTAAATACATCTTCAAAAAGAATAAGATGCAGGACAAACTTCGTATCCATCACTGCTCTCATCTCCGTTCTCTGCAGAGAAACGCAGAACGTTTGACCGCCCGATGATGTCAAATGGGGTAGCTTGGATTGCTGGGACAGTTTTTTTTGACAGCCTAGATGGGATTATACTGGCATGCCCACTTAGTGTCAGACAACTTCTTAAGTTCTATGCACTTTGCTGCTGGCTTGATTTCTTTTTGTTTTTTAATTTTAAAGAACAATATAATCACATTTTAAAAGCAGAGAACATTTTACAGCCATTTACAATGTTAAAAGTCGTTTTTAAATGGATGCATTTGAATATGCAATGATTCTATTAAATTTAAAGTGTGACTTTTGTGCATAGGTTGAGCAGATCTTTAAAGTCTATCCTCTGACGGACAGGTAGCCAGTGTAAAGACGTCAGAGCTGGACTGATGTGGTCCACTTTCTTGGTCTTAGTGAGGACTCAAGCAGCAGAGTTCTGAATAAGCTTCAGGTGTCTAATTGATTTTTTTTTTAGGTAGACCTGTAAAAACACTGTTACAATAATTAAGCCCACTAAAGATGAAAGCATGGACTAGTTTTTTCCAGGTCTTGCTGGGACATCAGATCTTTTACCCTTGATATATTCTTAAGGTGATAGTAGGCTGACTTTGTGATTCCCTAAAGTGTTTTTCAAAGTTTAGGTCTGAGTCCATCAATAATTTTACATTTACAATAACTTCTTAGAGTAAACTGAGAGAGATGTGGCAGCCTGACTCAACATACCACCACCTTCTTGGACTGATTTTATTTTATGACTGACTTCATGATCCAATTCAGTGTACAGGCCCTTTAAAATTTATGTTTTGTGTGAGTTTATGCTTTTATTAAAGAAGTCAAACCTCTTCGAGGACACACTGTGGCATCAAGATGAAAGGCTAGCATTCTGCATGAATTCTGTGTGCTGTATATACTCTTATCCCGTGCATGTAAACATTCATAGAAGATTATTAAAATGTTCAAACAAAATGCAGCTTGTTGATACTTTGCACAGAGATTATCAACTCTGAGCAAATATTGGATGCATCTCATTCAATGTGCATCAATGGACAAGGATTCTTCTATTAACCAAGAATGTCGATGCTCTCTTTTTATTTATTCTCAACTGACTGAAGGTGACCTTAAATCCAATACATAATTAAACATTCAGTGCAGACCAATGACAACCATGCTGTCTCCATTATAAATAACAGTCTATTTTATGCTATGATCTCTCCTTTAAACTCAGTCCCTTTTCATCTAGAGATCAGGTTTCTTAACCCTGCTCATTGGTGCCCATTGCCATTTATGTCCATGCTGTATCACACCTGAAATAAATAATGGGTCATTAAGAAGCTGGTGCTGTCCATGCAGACTGGCTCAAGAGGTCCAGAGTTGGTGTTTCCTGCCATAGAGGGCTAAGGTGCGTTTGTTCAGGGAACACACTAAGAAAAATGTTTGTTTTAATTATTTTTGGCCCTTTGTTAAAATGCAATGTTTTGCCATAATTTTTTTATGAAATTCGGAAGATATTTGCTTTCAGAATGATTTTTATTAAGATGTTATAACAATGTTTATTATTTTCCGTAGAGGCCTGGGGATTTATTTATTAAGCTTGCATAGGGGCATAAACCAGCGTACTCTAAAAATAGTTAACTTTCGCTATTGATGAAAACCAAACTTGATGGGAAAATGTTCCTACCTTTACAGAAACTCTGACCCTCCCACATAATCTAGATAAACGGAAAACGACGACACCACCGGTACAGAATAAAATCAAGTAAATGCTGTGAAATATGAGACATTTGTGCGCAACCCACTATTACCTTTCACACCACATGTTAGATATTAAAGCCGTTTGCAGTAAAAATAAAGACCCACGTTCAATGTTAATTCTGTTAAAAGCGCACGCTCAGGGTAGGGGGCAGGATTTTCAAGGAAAATGGAAATGATATTAACAAAAAGCTCAACTTCTAAAATATGTTCTGTCATTGTAAAACAAAACCTACATGTTATCAAATACATCCAGCTAAATAAGGTGGACAGTCTGCTGCCAGCATGTAGCAGTCAGTACAAAAAGCTTTGGTCGTTCATTCCTGCAGAACCAGACGCAGACTGGAGGCTGGAGGTCTAAAAGTGATGCTAATGAAACACATTTTCTTTTATTTATTTTTTCTTACACATGTTTTTTTTTTTTTTAATTGTTGTCCCAGTTTCTGTCAAGACGGTCTTTTTTTCCCACAACTCTTTGTCTACCTCGTTAATAGCGGTGATTGTGTCCGTCTGCATTGCCATCCCGAGCACCCAGCAACTAGAAATAAATATTTAACACAAAATGCTACTAATCTCAGATGTATCTGTACATATTTATTTTATAAATTAAAAAAAAAAACTTAATTACAGACATCAGTACTGCCTTTTAGCAGACACTTTTCTCTAAAGCGATTTCCCCTGTGGGTGCCAGTCGGTATGTACTCTACCGACTGAGAACCATCTGCACGTTCCGATGCCTCTGGCGTGTCTTGTGTTCTGATACTGCAATGACAGCATCTTCCACCTTCTGCCACTATTCTGCCTTTCTGACACAAGTAATGCCCACGCAGTGCTCATCAATTAAACACGTTTACGTTTGTCAACGTGGTCCATCGGGATCTCTGTCTCACACCCGGAAAAATTCCAATTTTTTTTTATAGAGTTGATTCTGATTTATGATTGGAAACGGGTGTAGGAATTGCGTGGGCACTCTTTTATAAGTCTGAAAGTAGAAGTGCGCAGCATTTCCTTAATAAATTAGGCCCCTGTTGATTTTAATGTATGAACTGTTGATATGAAAAAGAATTTATTGTTAAAATTTTAGCATTTTTTGACGTGAGATTTATTTGGCTGTGCAGTAAAACACGTGGAATTGCCCTTCAAATGGAAGATTTTTACTTTCTAGCACATTTTAGACTGTTTTTTTTCCACTTTACTAAAGTTGATCAATATATTTACTTTTGAAAAGTATTTCCTGAGTAAACCTTTGCAACTTATGTCACACATAGTAATTTCTGCCAAAGCTACAGTAACTAAGACATATACATGTCTGATTTGAAATAATGGAAATCAGTCCTTTGTGCATTTTGTGACATTCTGCTATCTCAAAGCATTTTGTGAGCATGGCTAAAAAAATCAGGTCCCTATTAGGTTGGTGCACAGTAATGAAGTGCTGGGTGGGCAGGTCTGTGTCTTGCTGAGTTAAGATAAAGAGGCTGCGGAGCAGAAGATGTAATTAGCTATATTTACTGTCGCCAGCACAAGCCCTAAAAGCACAGAAAGACTGACTGTGTCACAGCCCAGTAATTACACCTGCCTCCTCATTACCTTCTTCTTCACTATGAGTGAATCTAAGGTTCAACACTAAACACAGAAATGGGGGGAAAGAAGGTGCTAGGAGTATTCATCTGCCCTTCTAACATCTCCTGCTGCTGTTGTCAATACTTCATTGCAGGAAACTGTTATAGTGATGCCCCACCCAAATTCTGTATTTTGAGATAAACAAAGAAAAAGTTTCCATCTTAATTTAAAAAGTGTTCATTTTGGATTACCTGTAAAAAAAATAAAAAGCAAAGAAAAAAATACAAAAACCTATTAATCTGTTTTCCAAGTGTCAAGACTAAGTAATGTAACTGCTATACATACGAGTGTTGTGGCGAAGGAGCATGACTTGAAAATTAAATATCAACAATTAAATGCCAAATGACCTGTGTGGTTGCTTTTAAAGGGGACACAACCGGTTTATCTTTTGGCCAATTTAATTTGTTGGTTAAGAGCTGAAAAACTAGGAGTGCTGTGTTTAATTTCCCCCTGAAGGCGCAAAGCGTAGGTGGGGGTATTTGATTGCTGCCATTCGTTAGTTTAAGATTATCTAAAAACTGCCAACCTGAAGTTATAGCCACTGTCTGAGAGCATGGACAAAGACAAGAATACAAATTAGATACAGGTCAGAGTCTTCTGTTAAACTACAAACTACTACAAGTATGGGTCTTAGTGGAGGACAAACCCTTGCAAAGATCTTATTCAATAAGTTTATCTGGATATAATTAGTATTCATACACAAATTATTATTTTATTTATGTCAAATATTTACCTCAGCTGCATAAAACCAACTAGAGGTTTTGTGATTGTGTGAGATTTTTTTATCTGATTCTCAGAATTATTTAAAATCATGGTAAGATTAGTGTTTTTACTTTTGCCGTAGTGGAGATACTCAAGAGATTTCTCCTGACATACTTTAGGTATTGTGACCAAATATTTAACTGTAAGAGCAAATACTGAGTCGGTGCATACAGGACATGGGCACTAGATGACTTTAGTTTCTGAGTTGAATAATGACTGCATGAAAACTGAGACAGAGTCTCAATCAGACATTGTGATCGGCCAGAGAATTTTGAAAAAATTCTGAATTTGGAAGAAACTGAACACACAGATGGACAGTGAAGAAGAAGTTTTTGCAGCAGAAGTTGTTTGTGAACTTCATCTCACTGCCTTTATTCCATAGCCTGATCAGCTTTTACGGCTACGTCTCAAGTGTGTTGGCACAAATCTGTTTAGCTCAGTTTAAACAGTTGCTTTGTGTAGGCTACTGCAAATTTACTCATTTGTACAAAAAGGGAGGGAAGCTGGAAGGTAATCAGGAATGGGGGGGCGCGGGAGGGGCACATAATTATAATCGTGATTCTACTGCAATATGTTTGTGCATTGGATGAGAACTCCACCAACCTGAACCCCTGTGTAAACAGGACTTGATGCTGTGCCAAATTCATAAATGCTCCTATTATGTGGCTCTGTGTTTAATCCATATCTATCTATGGCACAGTTCTTGACATTTTAACCTGTCTTTTAGATAATATTCATCTATATATCTTTCTGCCCCTAAATAAGCAGTTCCTTGGTAAAGCTATGCTAATTATCTACCTAAGACAAGGCATACAGAGGTACAATGATAAATGGCTTTATTGGAGTAGGTGGGGTTGCTCTTTGGAAGATAATCCTTTGTATGCAAAAGAGAATGTGTTATCCATTCAAATGGCCTTATCTTGATTCGCAGGAGGTGTTCACAGCTCTGCACTGTTGTAATGAGGAGACAGAGAAAGATGAAATAATAAAATGAGACATGCAGTCCTACATTACCATATAGATAACCAATACAGTACAACTGAGCAAGTGAGTTTGCGATCAATAAGTGGGTGTGTTTATTCCAAGTGCAGAAAGAGTTGCTTCACTTTGGAAGAAAATGCAAAAAAGTAGGAGACAGAGGAAAAGCTGCATCTAGTGCGGCTCGCTTTCAGCCAGTTGATAAAAGACCTCTGTGGGTGTTTTTTCACCGCTACTGTGTGACTGTGTTGCATCAGCTGAGGCATTTATTCATTTTGAGAGCCACTTTCAAAGGGGTGATTGGAT
Source organism: Rhadinocentrus ornatus (assembly GCA_037177495.1). Taxonomy (NCBI): domain Eukaryota; kingdom Metazoa; phylum Chordata; class Actinopteri; order Atheriniformes; family Melanotaeniidae; genus Rhadinocentrus; species Rhadinocentrus ornatus. The sequence goes on along the minus strand of JBAMHW010000009.1, from coordinate 12,544,510 downwards.
AACCTTTCCAAGCACACCTTGGGCTAAATTGTAGTGCATGTTTATAGGAGCAGATCTGCTGCTCAGGCCAGGTCCTATAAAACACACAATCCTTTATACTGACACATCCGATTGCAGAGAGCTTGTCAAACGTTTCTTCAATCCATAAAAAGCGCTCAGAGGGGTTTAATGCTGGAGTCAGCATGGATGGATGACTACTATTTACAGTATGCTGACCTGTCAGAGAAATAGTCATACTGTAAAAATAGAAAGCTGCTTTTCAGCCCAATGCTTGTTATCAAGAGAGTTACCTTTATGTTTCTCAAAACTAACCTTCATTGTCACATTTAGAAACGGTCACGACAGAAAAAGAAAAAAGAAGTTTAAACCTGTGTTTGTTTAAATAGCACATATGCTTCTTTAAAAAAGGTTATGTTGTCCTTTTTACATAATATTCTTTTCCTACATATCCCAATTATTTATGATGGAAAGAACCTCCTGCCAAGTTTCTTTCTTGTAGCTAAAAGTTAATTAATCTGACCTCTGGGACTCAGACTAAGAGATAAAGTCACGATCACAGATAACTCCACAAGGAGAGATGATTTTCAGGGAAAGACATTAAAGTGCCCTTTTTTCTTTTCTTTCTTTTTCGCCCCTCTGATCTTGCTTTGAAGCCCAGCAGAGCTCTCTTATGATTCATTGTGTTTCAGCATCAGCAGAATATTTTTTTTTTCTCATTTCTAAATAGATACGAGAGCTACAAAAGTACACAGACAAATGTATACATCACAGGAAGCACAGGATTAAATATTATCATATGGAGAATAACAAATTTCCAACTCGGGGATTAATATTAATAACTGCTGAAACACCAGCTGTACTAGCTGAAATAAATTGATGTTTTAAAATGTAAATGTCTTAAAGCATGGAGACAGTCTGAGTGAGGTTATTTATTCACACAATCAACCATGTTGATTTGTAGACAATGGGATGCAGCTCAATTTTCTCTTTAATTAGGGTTCTAATGCATGTTATTAAATACATCACCATGTCCCAATTAGAAAACACTGGGGCCATACATCATTTTAATTGATATCCACCTCCTGCCACATGGGCTCACTGTATTTTATCAGTGTTCCCAAAATGATCTTTGCTTGCAGGAAGGAGAAGTAAGGTCTTTTTCATTTCTTTTTTTTTTTTTTCTTTTTTTTTTTTTATTGGAGCACTCATTGAATTTATCTTGTGTGTGCGTGTATATGTGTGCGTTTGTTTGTATGTGCCTGAATTTGTGCATTTTGTGAGCTATGGGACATTTGAGAATGGCAGTGTGACTCCTCATTATAAACCACACGTCTCCCTTGACACCAGTGCTTTCTGTTTATTGAATGGTAATGTGTTAGGAGGTGCAAATGCAATCTGCCCCATGCATTTTGTTCAAGCAATCACACTTAATAAGCTTTTGCTGAGTGCAGCCAAGAAATATGAATATTTTTGATTGAGGCTTGATCAGGGAAGATAAAGTAATCTGCTGAAACGGAAAATTTAAGTATGCTGGATTTCACAACATGTCACAATAGGAGAACAACCTGTACAAAACAAATATTATTAGAGAGATTGTTATTAATATTTCCATAATGACAAACCAAGCACTGTTACTATTTGTATGTGAAATTTCTATGGAACTCTGAGAATCAAATAACTCTACATCTTCTCAGAATAATCAGCATATTTTCACTTGTTTCATGTTTATAGTCTGAACCTACACTGAGTAACTGTAGCATTACCTTTGTATTTGACTGCAGTGCAGAATTGTTGTCAGTGAGAACCAAAAGATCCATTTTCTGACCAAAACATGTATGTTTAACATGTCAGAAAATGTGTCAGTCCACATTATGGGATGGTTACAGTAGGCTGCCAGATTGTATAGAGCAGCTTCAAAAACACATGATGGAAACTGCAACCAATGAGTATTGAAATGCAAAACTTGTAACAATGTGTACTTTTCCAACTCTAAACACGTATTTCAGACTTAGGGTAACGTTTTAAAATAAAGGAAATGGAAAAGTGAGCAGGCTGTAAAAAATGTAGTAAATGTGTAAAAGATGAGCTTTGAATTAGTAATGTCTTGTAAAACCTTGCAGGGGAACATTATGCAGTGAGAACATAGAAAGATGTTAAAGGAAAATGAGTGTGGAAAATATAATAATAGTAGTAATAATAGTGTAATTTATTTTATTTTATTTTATTTTGTTATACTATTGCATTATATGCTGTGGATCAACTTAGCTATTATATGTTTTGTCATAAGCTCAAGTTGAGAATGCACACTACATGTGCAGCACCAACATACATCAGATAGACACATAAACAGATGTAGCCACTTAGAGCTGCCTCTCCCAGCCAGTTTCCAGCCAACTGACAACCAGTGGGTGTTTCCTATGTAGGGATAGAGGGGCTTTACAACCATGAACCTGGAAGGGACTCAGCTGGCACATGAAAGGCATGCGTAAATCAGTCGGCCATTTTAAGGCCTGATCCTAACTCCTCCCCTTCTATTTTGCAGAGCATCAAGGAGCAGTGGTCATTAGACTTCCAGCTAGCCTAAAAAAGAACCTCAAAGTGTGAGTTGAAGAGGTAAAATTAAACAGATAAAGGGCTGTACCTCTTCAACACAATGAAGAGTTTGGACCAAGTGGTTGGGTCAAGGCAGTGTTTCTCAATGCTGGTCCTCAGGACCCACTGCCCTTCATGTTTTAGAGGTAACCCTACTTTAACACCTAAATGAAATGAATGACTCGTTAGGCTTGCAAAGAACATGATGAGGAAGTTTATTAATTTGCATCAGGTGTGTTGGATTAGGAGCACATGGGCAATGTGTCATGAGGACCTGGATTGAGAAACACTAGGTCAAGGGGCAGAATTGGGTTGGGGTCTAAGTTGCTGCATTTGTAGCAATAAGCTGGTAATCATACACCAATCAGCCACACATTAAAATTAAGACTGATGTATTTATGATATGATGCTTTCATGGGGAACCGTAGGTTTCAGCAATCATGTTGTTACTTTGAGACATGTCATTCACATAAAGAATGTTTCTATACCTCCCTTAGAGGTTAATTAACAATGAATATAGCTACTTGTTAATTTTTATAGCTGCTTGCTGCTCCTACAAGCAGCTTTAAAGAAATAATTTCTATTGAACAATACTGTAACAGGTTGGCCCTGCGATAGACTGGTGACCTGTCCAGGGTGTACCCTGCCTTTCACCTGAAACAATGCTGGGATAGGCTCCAGCTTACCCCGCGACCCATAATGGAATAAGCGGTACATAAAATGACTGACATGACATGACATGACAATACTCTAACACAATTATTTGTACAAAGAACATAAACATTATATCAACATATGAAGTTATTACCTGAAAAAATTAAGGGAATTTCTGGCAATTTTGAATTGCTTTTCTGTCCTCTTGGGACTGTAGTCTCAGTACACACTGATCATTTTGCCTTAGTCTCATTAACTAACAATTAGGAGAAATATTATATTTAGTCGTTAAATAATTTACCAAAGCTTTTGTGCAGAATAAAACTTTATACTGTATTTTAAAGTGATCCTGCTGAGAGCCGAAACAATTATATGGAAAATCTAAATTTGTTTAGTTGGAAAGAATTGTTAAATGTAAAACAATGAACAGTTTTTAAATTCCAATATAATTTGAAAGATATGGCATTAAATGAAATTCTTCTAATGCATTACAACAAAGACAAAAATCAAGATCATATAAACTCCACAAGTCTAAAAATCCATCAGCACCTTTCTGAACCAAGTTAGATTGGATTGTGTGGTCATCAGGGCTGAGGCTGATAAAGTGACTGTCGATCAATAACCATTTCTTATCCTCACCCTTCATCTTCTCCTCATCGAGGGCAAAAGCTCTTTTCACAAGTGATTCTACAGATAACCACCTGTTCAGGTCTCGGCTGGTTCAATGTTCCTCTCTCCTCACAGTTTGCCTGTATTACTGCAAACCACCTCTGACTGTACATTATGTCTGCAAACCTACCACTACTAGTGGGAGGGCACAGGTCTGTGTGTATTATTTAATCTGCTTCTTTCTTCTTTTTCTGTATCTGCTTCTTTCCTGCAGCAGTGCTCATGTGCATCTGTGGGGAGTACAAAGTCTGTGCAGAGTTTTTTGGTGCTTTGTTTTGACCAAATGTGAGCAGGATCAGGGAACACAAATGTGCTTGTGCTTTGCAGGCAATGATATTTACATAGAAGATCACAGCAAGGATGAGCAAACATGCCACTTTGTTTGAGAAAAAGGGACTGAGTATTTAGAAATTACAAATCATGTTTAGAATGAAAAGAGAAATGTAAAATTTAATCTCTCCTATACATGGGTGTTCACTGCATTTTGTTTGAAAACCCAGACTTATTAGTCTGACCATCATATTTAAACTCTCACACCACAAAGTAAAATTACTCTTTCCTTCTTTGTTTGATTTCATTTATATAACAAGTTATGCTCTGTTCATCATAATTCATAAAGCTTTCACTGACCTTCTCTCACTCTTAAAGTTACTGTTTCAACAAGAGCCTCTCAGGATTCATGTGGCTTTTCACACCTGGCATTTTGCTTTTCAGTGAAAACCACTAACCTTTACTCTACCACTGTGGCTGCTGCATGTCAAGTGAAGCTGAGGTTGGATTTTTCTCATGGAATTTCATATGAGCTAAGTATTCTTTGATTTATTTTCCTCTTTCAAAAGATGGCTCATTAGTGAGGTGTTGAAGACTAAATTCCCAGCCTTACTCAAACAATATAATCTCATACCAGAATGTGTAATTACTACTTTAGTCTACTGCACCAAACATTGTAAAGAATCAGGAAATATTACATCATCCCTGCACTTCTTACACTTTAAAATCATTAGAGAAATAAGTTGTTCTTTGCAGGTTTTTATAAAATGTTACCATCTCACAATTTTTGCACCTTTGAGACTACTGCATTATTTATTTTATACACATTTTCTTTTATTTCTTTTTTCGAAACCCCCTGTGATCCCAGGTTACATCACTGATGATGTGTCCAGGGGCACCATAAGGTGTATCTAAGAGCTGTTT
>JBAMHW010000009.1:12520091-12532047 GCA_037177495.1 Rhadinocentrus ornatus | reverse complement strand
GGCCTACAAAATGCTGGGCATCACAGGAGCCAGTCAGCGAAGGGCTGTTAAGTTGGCCATCGACGCAGCAGAAGTTGCATCGAGGTGGTTGGGGATCAGGAGGGGAGAGGCGTGGCAAGTAGGGTAGCGCTACCTGGACACAAGCTGGGGCCTGATCAGCCCTGGCTGTGTCGCCTGGAGAAGGGGGTCTGATTGTTGAAAGATCCGAAGCCCCCCTGGGATCCCAGGTTACATCACTGATGATGTGTCCAGGGGCACCTTAAGGTGTATCTAAGAGCAGTTACCGGCCACCTCTGAAACCTGATTGGATGTCCCAGGTGATTGACAGGTCACCAGAAGAGGAGGATAGAAACATCTTTTCAGACGTGGATAATAAGTGTTACTACACCAGTTTGAAATTGGATTTTAAGATAGTTTCCCATTTGTCATCCTTTAAAAATATTTGCATTTGGCTGCACATTTCTGAAAGAGATTTTGCCCCTGTTCAAGTATAACTACAAATGTAATATAAGGTTATTAACACATAAGCTTAGTTAACTTTTAACTGAGTAATCCCTAAGTACACTGAAAAAAATATTTTCCCACATTATTTAAAAAGGAATCTACTGGTACCATATAACTAGATTAGCACTGCTATATACATTTGAGCTTAAAATCTCTAAAGAATGCTTAAAAAATATCTCAGTATCCAAGTTTGTGCTGAATAATCCAGGGCTACATGATAGTTTCAACAGAAGGCGAGAAAGTCTGTTAGTTGATTCTAAAGTAAGCTACAACATAATAATCTGGAGAAATATAACCTGTAACCAGTATTATTTTGTGTAGAAGTTATAGTAAAGAAGAAGAAAGGAGATATTTCTAATTTTCTTGTTAAAGAGGAAGAACTCAGCTGAGATCCAGACAGACCCCAGCTCCAGTATCAGTGGCCCAGCAGCTCTCAGCAGTGAGCTAGCCTCACAAGTCATTGTGGTCAGAAACAAGAATCGAGTCTACCATCACCAGACAGTAAACCAGAACTGTTAGTGACAGAAGCCATTGGTCCTCCTCCTACAGGGCTTAATTTGAGCCGAACACGTTCCGGCACCTCCAGCATTGGATCCGGAACCTATTTTATTGGATCCGCCACCCGCTGTGTCACTATAAAAAAAAAGTTTGTTTTGTGCTTAGGATAGTTTTCTGTTTTGTTACAGTGTATTCCCCGTTGAGGTTACGCAAAAAAATCTTGTTTGCATAATTTTGAGGTATTCTAAGGTGCATTTTAGGCTACAGAAATGGAGGGAAGGAGAGGATCACTGGCACCAGTGATTATGAGATTGCAGTTAACTTTCACTCAGACGGAAAAACCTTATAGTCCAAAGAACACTATTACTGTTGCTGTTTATAAAAGAAATGTTATGGTTTCGTCCTCGTTTTTATTTTGTTTATCTTTTTACATTTTGCACCCAGTAAACGCTGATGTGTTGGTCATGTTTTATTTCTTTTGTCTTTTGTTTGGAAATTTAAAATAAACATTGCCCTGTTATGCACACAGTGATGTTTGGATTTACTTAAAGGGGTTAGTACCTTGGCTGTGTATGTGTCTGCGTGTGTCTGTATGTTCCGTTACTTCGAGCCCCCCTTTTGAGTCGCCGGAACCACCCCCCTCTCTGCGTTCCTGGACCTCCCGCTTTACAAATTAAGCACTGTCCTCCTACCACATCAAGCGTTACAAACTGCACCCCAAAACAACTAACTTACCTTTCTATGGACCTTTTTTAACTTGTACTGATCCAGATTATTAATATAACGCTTTTATCTCTCATGTCTCTCTAATGTGACCACAGTTATCAAAGCAGCGTGTGTGTGTCTTTGTGTATGTGTGTGGGTGTTAGTAGAGGAACACAATTATTTCCTTTTTTCTTAAATTTACTTATTTTTCAGTAAATATTTATTATTTTTTTATTTTAGGTAGAAACTGCATTTGCGCATAAAAAGGAACAGAATCTAAAAGTTTCCAAAATGTATTTCTTTATGTCAACATATTTCATGAAAATGTGTTCCAGGGGGAAGAAATTAACTATTTATGTAAATGGTGGAAAACTAGGTTTCTTGACTTGTAATGCCAGATGATATGCAACCATCTCCTTGGTTTAACATAATTTGCACAAATTTATCCTTTCTTTACTTGGCAGTGGCACTAAGATTGCACTGCCATTAACCTTGTTTACTGAACAGTTTCCACATTAATGTACATGTTTACACATAAATGCATATTGTAGTTAAATATTTGACATGTCACCAAGATCCCATTTTGTCCTATGCAAATTCATTTATTTGGTTTGCTATTATAATTGGCCTCCATATATTAATACTAATCAATTTTTCTCTCATTCTGTATATTACTGCAGCAGTTATTGTCACTCATTCTGAAATCTTTTTTTTTTTTTTTTTAGTTCAATTCTCAATCAGGTTTCCAACCTCAAAAGCTCAGTTTGCTATGATTGGCCATTAATGTTTTAGTTCAGGGCAACTTCTTAGTATTTGCTATCAAAATAGCCACCAGGCAGGTATTCACTGAATATCTTTCACTTGGATATAAATAACAGAGCATTAATCCGGACTACTAATGGCGCTTGGGCTATAGGTGTGGACTTAAGGTTTGTAACTTTTCATCTTTTTTTATATGCACAAAAGAACACTTTTTTTAAAAAACAAATAGTGAAAATATTCACTTCATACTGAAATTAGTATGTTAACAGGCATGTGTGTAACCTGCATGAGAGACTTCTGGAGTTCCAATAACTTCAGGTTAATATTTATTCCACTTGATTTCAACCTTTTGGATCAATAGCTGCATCCAGGGAGCTTGCCATCCCACCTAGAGCAGACTCGCGGACTAGATGTCTGTCTGTCTGCCTCTGAGCTACAGAAAGGGGAAAAAATGTTTACTATGAATCTACATTTACCTTTTAGCTTTTCCACATCAGGCTGTAACTCAAAACTAAAACTGGGATTAGAAATCGTACTGAACATTTTTGCTTGTGTGATTTGCTTAGCTGTAGCAAACTGAGTATCAGGCACAATTTATCTCTATATCCAGTGACAGTATTGCACATGGTCATTTCCTCTCATTGATGAGAAACCACATTTTAATAGAAAGTGTGAATAAATGTTTCAACAGGTAAGTCACTCAGTGAGATGTGTTTGATAATATTTTCTTCTTTGACATTTGGGACAAGGATGAAACTTGCTCTCAGTAGATCCTCAGTAAGATGGCATATTAATCTACCCCTCTGCGGTGTAGTACCTCCCCCACAACGTGCTTCTATAACAGTGGCCTCTGAAATGGGAATGGTATGAACAGTGGATAGGCAGCAGGTGTATAACTTGGAACTAGGGGCCCTCAAGCTAAGAAGAGAAACGGCTCATGCATTAGATTACCAATGCCCCGAGCCTGTCAAAAAATGCACCTGCTTGTGGCTTGACGCTAATAGGTTTGGACATGGTTTATAATTTAATTCCATTGTAGAATTAACTTTCAATACAGGAAGCTATTAGCTGGGGTGACGGTGATCTGCAGAGGATCCTTCACTGCAGTCCCGACCATCCCATGTGAATAGTAAAACTTTGACTCGCCTATAAAATACCAAATGCCTATGGATTTTGTGCACTATGAAGCCATAATAAAAATCCAATCTAGACTTTTGAGAAGAATCTGTCACAACAGAATTAAGTACAATTCCCCCAACCTCTCATGCCTTCTGCTTTATTGGCTTAGAAGCAAATGGAATGATAACTGCAAAGTAATTCAAAGGGCATCCTGCATTGTTGGGATGTGTGTTGTGTATTTTGCTAACAAGCCGCTATTAAAAACTATCACACTGCATTTCATGAAACTTGGAGAAGTACTGCAGCAGGCAATAGCCTATTAAATTATACTGATTTGGATTAATAATAAAAAAAAGGTTCAGAGATATAATATGCTTTTATTTTATTTTTTTTTACTCTATAACTTGCTGTTACAGAAATAAAATGCAGATGCAAAATTATACCATAGCGCCACAAAATTGTGGCTCTCTAATAAGCCATCTCAATGACATAATTGGACCCTGCAACTAAAATAACTCCACAGATTACTGCCATTGTGGATATTTTGAGCTACACCTGTGTTTGGTGTGCAAAATATCAGCCAAGGGAGAGGTCTTGTGAAAGAAAATTGAAGAGAGGAATTGAGGCAGGCCTCTTTTGCTTTTTCCTATCTTGTAAAATCCAGATAAAAATAATGGAGACATTTTTCTTTAAGTGAACCTAAGGTTACCATATTTATTCATGCTTCTCTGCTCCTTTCGGATATCTAGGTATGGCAGGTGTAGTCAAGCAGTCTGAATCCACATTTCAGTCTCCATTTGATGAATGTAAAATTTTGTAACATTTATGATGCTCAGAGGATATTTATTTGTTTTTAGATTATCCACATTTTCTTTTTTACTGCTACAATGGTGGTCACAAATTCTTATTTCCCTCAGGACAAATTGTAATAACTTGTGTAATTTATTTAATCTTTATGTATCATATCATCTGTAATGAAATTGAGTTTGTCAAACAGTTGTCAGGTAAAACAGAAAATAAATGACATCCCCGTCAGCCTCAGCAGCACTTTGTGTTCAGTCTTGGACACTAAACTAAAAATGGTCAATATGGCAGACGTTATATCTGTTAAGCATCAGCATACCGCATCATATCTAAGGACACAGTAGTGCACTGAACTGCAGACTTAGTCTTGATAAAGCACATTGCATCAACCTTCTCTTTGACTGTAAAAGGCTTGTTTAGAAAATTACTTCAGTTGTATATATCTACGGGCTGAAGAATTTATTGTCCTACTGCCAGTTTGATTAATATTATAATAATGTGTTTTTCTTTTTCTTTAGTGCTTTGAGTGTTTTTTTAATTGTGGCCTCCAGCACATTTTACAGTTTGCAAATCTGCAGCAGTTATTGAATAAATGATTAACCATCCACTGTGGGGCTTTAGACTTACAAAAGGCAAGAGAAAGTGGAAATAACACTTAAAGATGATGCTGTCAACTCTGTGATCAATTTGTGACAACTACTGTTCATTGGTAAACAAGGCTGTTGTAAAGGAGGCTGAGTCTTTTATTGGAGTTGGGAGCTTTAGGGAAAAAAACATTTTATCAGGCTGTATCAGATGCTGGCAGCACGCTCGAGGCTGTCGTGAGGTGAGATGACAGCCTCACAGTAATAAGTGGGCCAAGCAATTAGGACTGTAGGAAGAACAGAGGAAGTCTACAAAATCAGCACAGAGACCTTGAATTGTGACAGAAAAATCCAGTGTTTGTAAAAATCCTCAGGACAGAACATGACTTTCTCTTTTCTAGCCACTATAGAAAGAAGGGAGAGAAGACCACCCCAGAATTCATAACAACAACACATTGCTCAAAAAGAGGAGATGGAAGATGTTATACCTTTCACACAAACTGCATATCATGTCTTCATCCTGCTGTGCTCAGACGGAATTCAAACGGCTACTTTTTTATCTGCACAGTGTCCTCCCTGCAGCTCAGGGGTACTGACAGAAATCTAGGAGAGTGTTGGGTTCACAGACCTAGTACTTTATGGGTTCAGTAACACACAAAGACTAAGTCAACCAAAATGAAGAATAAAGGTGCAATGAAATTATCTTATCAGCAACACATATTACATGCTCTTTGACTTTGACTGAAAGGGAGTGAGAGCTTAAACAGACAAGAATCAGCTATGCTCTTTAAAAGAAGGAGAATGTAAGAAGACATTCTTGAGTTGCAGATATAGTTCTTGCGTTAGGATGTGAGCTTGCATTTTGTTAATAATCCCTGTTACAATTAGTGTTTACATGATAAGCAGGCTGAACATCTATGTACCGTGGCCTGTAGTGTAGGGGGGAGATTTAACTGTGATTCCTCCTACATGAGTTTCCTCCAGGTTATATAACACAATTTTAGGAAAACAGATTACCTTCTACACAGTTCTGTTGGTTTGACTTTAGATTTGCCTTTTATGTAGTAAATGAAAATAAATAATTACTAGGAAAAAAAATATTTGCCATATCTGTCTTGGAAATGTGAGATGGTTTATCCCCTGTAATATCTTTTAAATATTTGATGCTGCATTTAATTTAAGTTGAATGTTTCAAATGTACTGGTGTGCGTACACAGATAAAGCTAAAGAATAAATGGCAGCTATCCACATCATGTGTTTAGTCAGAAAATTATCATAGAAACCTTAAGAGCATAATAACCGGACACACTTACAATGTCATGAGTGACAGACCATCAGCTTTTTGTTTAAGTCAGATGCATGAAATTGGCGCCAGTCTCAAGAAGTATTCCATCAAACTTTTATTAAGCTAAAGATTAGAATGTTCTGAAGCCTAGCCTCACCAGATAATATGCTAAATGTGGCAGTTTTGCCGTGGGAGGGAAGAAAAACAAAGTAAATGTTTAAAATAGCTACCTGCTGAATAAAGGTCCATGAATTAGAGATTTCTCGAATCCCCTCATTTTTCCTTAGAAACATCTGTTGACAAAATGATTTCTAGCAAGATGTGGAAAGTGTACATCATGACTGTGAAACGCATATAGAGGAGTAGGATGTTGACATGATGATGAATCTGCATCACATAAGCTGCATCTGTGAAGGTAACAGAGTAAGGGAGACTTATTAAATGTACTAAAACTACAAGAAGGCTTACATACGTATTTTTTCAAACATTGTTTTCAAATGTTTGTTCTCATAAAAATATTACCCAATGCAGCCATGAGCTGTCAGCTCAGCTCGTGGTTTCTATAGAGCAGAACTACTTTAAATGATCTTGCAGTTTCTATGAAGCAGTTGAATGTTGTCTAACCTTCTATCGGTGAGAAGAAACTTCTGCATCTTTGATTTGCAATACAGACTTTTCATGGAGCCTCGCAGTAGGTACTTAGCCTACTGTGCCAGGTGAACTGGGTAATGTGTTTTCAAATGATATCTATTAAGGATGTGTTCCAACCACAGGTACCACCCCCTACAGAACATCTGTCATGCTCCATTTTCAAGTGAGGCAAAGAAAAAACTTCCTACTTTGGGAGAGGTACTTCTGAAAAGCTCTGGAAAGCTGTTGATGCTTATTAGTTAAAAAAGACAGAAAACTCAACTTGTTGATGGCACTCAAATAGTGCCATCAACAACTTCAAATTTGACGTCAAGGCTAATGGAGAAAAAAATAGTATGAAGGTTTCCACCATCTCAGACCTGCCTGAGCTATTCATTTGTCTAATTCATATGTCTGAATTCTTTAAGTTTTTCTTCCTTGCAGTACGAGTATCATTTGTCTTTTTTGGGCTCTTGAACTATGTGTGCAATGTAAAACTTGAAATGTCTAAATAATTGAGAAGTCTTTCATCCATTATCATAGCTGCAAACGCAGTGTGTTATGAACCACAACAGGAGACAGCTTAGCAACCTTTGTCTAAAACAGCAAACCACCTGCCAAAGACAGAAACATGCCTCGTGTGGGGAACTAACTAAAAATATTGCTGGCACTTGGAGGTGATGACTTTTCTTTCTCTTTAGAGAGATTCCTTTTTTTTCTTACAGATACAATAATTTTGGATGTCATGTAAGTATATGTGGAAATATTTTTGTGAGAAGTGTGATATTGGTGTAACAGTGAGTTATGTGCTGTGCTATCAATATTGTGTGCGGACATGTGGACTGAGGTGTTTCTGCATTTGAATAACAGCAGGATATTTTTGGCTGTTTGAGCTGAACATGTGGTGGTCTTCCTGGAAAGCTGACCTGTCGGTCTGTCTACAAGTTAGTGTTCAAGTTAACCAATGCCCATCTGCAACTGCTTCAGCTTTCTTCCCATCTGGTCCTTCTGCTGCTAACACAAAGACACGCATGCACGAGAAAAATGACTAAGAACTGCTATAAGGTAACTGAAGAGAAAAGCATGAAATTTGCCATTCATCATTCTAACGAGTATGTGTGAAATTTAAACCCTAGTGGGCCTGCGGCAAACAGAATTGATGGAGCATCATCTTCAAACAACATAAATGAAGACATGTTTGTCAGATCTTGGGTAAAGGTCTTGTTCAAATGAGTGAAAGTTGAATCTCACACACTGCCATACCACCAGCTCATGACAGTGTGACAGAGGTTTGCTTAAATTCTCACTCCATTGCATTGCTTTCCTCAGTCTCTGAACAGATATTGTATAAACAGAATAATCTATTTAATCTGCAATAAGTTTAATATTTATGCAGAGTAAACAATTAAATCACACCTGGCTTTCCTCTGTAGGAGCACCTGTGTGCTTGAACAAATAATGAATAAAAGATTATTCTCTTATTCAAGATTAATGCATGACCTCATTTTGTGTCATTGCTTTTTTGTTCTTATATGATTAACAGGTTACAGATTCAGCTGCTTATTCCACATATCAAACATGGTTGCAGCAGCTGACTCCTCAGTTTTCTCCATCTAGGCACAGCATGTGAATCTAAATGGATTTGAGCTCTAGCTGCCTTTCTGCATCACATTTGGACATACTGCTGGACCTACTGTAGCAAGTTACTGACTCAAAAAATGATTATGAAAAAAAAAAAAAAACATTTAGAAGCCATCTTGCAAATTGACATTGCTTATACAAACCTATTTTTATTAAATTACAGCTAAACACTTGGAAAGATTCATGGCCAAGTATTGAATGTTCTCCATAATGACAGCATGACATCAGCACATGTCAAAGTACCGAATACCACCTTTTTGATCGTTCTGGCTTTAAATGGTATTTTCAGGACAAACAATGGAAATGTAGCCAACTGTAATAATAAATTACAGAAAATTTGAGATCCTAATGGGAATACATTTGCTTTGAAAACAATCACTCATTTGACCTCATACATTTGAATTTAAAAGCTTAAAACTATCTAAAGATAAAGATGGTCACTGTCAAAAATTAGGCTAATATCGAAACACATCTAGATATAATAGGATGCCTGACCACTAAATACCAGCTCTCAATCATTTCTATAAAGCCTGATAATGCAAAAAAGCCATACCAATATATTTTTATTTCTTTTGGAAATATTAATTGTACAACAGAGAGTGACATATGTTCAAATAACTAGTGTAACAGACTTGTAGCAAAGCCAAGGACAAAAGTCTGAGTGGTTGAAATTTTATGATGACAATACTCCAATGTTCTGCTGCTATGGCCTACTTCTACTAAACAACCGGTATTGATAAACTCAGTGCTGACGCTGAATCATAAGTTAAAGCAGTTAATATAGAAACCAAATTAACTGAACAAATTTTTTAGCATTCATAAAAAAAGTGTTAGGGTTGAGCTTTGGCACTAGTCTTGTCCGAAAGACATATTGTCCACCTCAAACCAGGAATGTGCAAGGAAGAGTGCAGCATAGAAGGAAAAAAAGTTGAAGAAAACCAGCTAACAAACACACTGTAGTGAAAAATTGGAGTTATACCAAAGTAAAAGAAATTTAAGTTGCTGTTTGCAGTTGCAGCAGTTGTGGCCAAGATCATCTGATTCTGTTCCCAAAGAGTAACTCACAACAAATTTATAAGATGGTAAAATAGCACAGTGTGAACCTACTTTAAGATTTGTCATATTAAATGGCAAATGCTATTAATTCTCATGGGTTATAAAGGCATCATTAGTTAGTTACTTTTGATCTGTGTGTTTTTAGTCTTTTGGAAAATGTTTTCTTAAGTAAATTGCCATTAGACCTTAACCATCTGTGTTTTTTTTCTATTTAGACTTTAGGTATCAATCTCCAACTCCGACCTCTTGTCCAAATAGGGTCACCTTTGGCTCTCAAAGAAAAAAAAGAGCAGGATGGCAGCAGCAAAACTTCAAACAAGTTCTTCAAAACAGAAATTTACACGCCTGCGAGCGATGTCACTGTGACTCGGCCACTTCACTCGTTTAACCTATGTCAACAACACACCTGTAAATTTTCATTATTATTTTTTTTCCTGCAGTCGTGTTGCTTATTGACAACTTTTGTCAACAAAGACTAAGTCAGTCAATACAAGCAAATTTCGTGATAAAGAGTCCATGAACCAAATAAACACCTTTCAGCTTGGGTATAGAGCATTATGGCTTATAGAAATTTCCCACATTACAATACATTTAAGTTTTTTTTAGTTTTGTTTTTTGCGCACATTTTTAAATTGTACAGCACTTTAAACATAGTTTTCAAATGTGCTTATAAATTAACCTAACTATACAAAATCTATCCATGTACTGATCTAGTGTCTAGTCTATCCCCATTTTTTCCACTGCAGGTTTGCGAGGTGGCTGGAGTCAATTTCTGCAGCTGCTAAGCAATAGGTAAGGTACACCCTGGACAGGTTGCCAGGCAATTACAGGGGTTCTGCTACTAAATTCAACACTGTAAATGCTTTACAAGTGAGATGGTTTTAATTAACAAGCATACAATTGTCTAATTCAATATTGAAAACCATTTGTCATATTAACTTCCAAAAAAGAACCTTGAAATTAGTTGGCCTAAAACTTAATTATATATAAATTTTATTTAACAACTGAGCAAACAGTACATCTTACATTTTTTTCATGTACTTGAACAATTTAGGGAATGAAGCACCAAGCCAGTCGGCCACCTGATGTGTTAATTTTGTAGAGCTGTAGTTTCTCTGTAGGTTCATATGTTGGATTATGAGTTTGTGAGGAGAATTAAGACTGATCTTTGTTCTCCAGTCCCTCAGGACATGACCCCTCTCCCTGCCTTGACCAGACAGACCTTGAAGATGCAGAGAGAGAACAGGGGAAACCTGAATGTCTGTTCAATCCATTTAAAAAATTAAACCTCTGCAGTGACCGACAGTATTAGAGGTTATCCTCATATTTACCCTTATAGAAATATATGAGGTTGTAAGGATACAAAAATAACTAAATAAATAAATAAATAGAAATACTGAAGCACAAAAAGGCTGGGCAAGTGAATAGCCAAACAGGAATAAAGAGAAATGGGAAGCAAAATGCATGAACTGATGGGCTGATTCCAGAGGATGATGGAATACATAAATGCATTAATACCAAATTCATTTTCAAAGCCAAATAGAATCTTTTGTCCTTGTTTTCTCTTTACAGAATAGAAATGTCCCCTTTAAACATAACAAATTCTAAACATATAAGTCTAGACATGTTTGAATTGTGTGCTAAAGCTTTAAGGTGCTGCATTTCTAAATGATCAAAAAGAACCAACGTTTGGTATCAGCAACCAGGATGGCTACTGGTTTCTGATCTGCTGAAGTCATCCACTGTGTTTTCAAAGCTTTTTAATTTGCGTTGGACGTGTAATGTGCCTACAAAGCAAATGATTAATCATCATACCCTCTCACTCAGCCTACGTTATATTTTGTCCAACACATTTGTGCATATGATCCTGCAGGGGCATTAATGAAGCTTATTCCCATTGTTGAATTGCTCACAGTGGATCCTGTTTAAACATGCAAACCTATATGTTCTCTAGTTTTATGGAGAAGCCCCACTGTCTGTAGACACTGAGCAGTCATCCTGCAGGGGCTACTTGAGTGATGTGTTTAAGGAATGTGAAACCCTTGTATACAGGGGGGTGAGTAAAAAATCTAAATCTAAGGAAAAAACGTCAAGGTGTAGTTATATATTATATAAATTACCAGCGTGATTATTGAGCTTACTTACTGTTTTCTAAGTGATGACAAATCATGTTTAAGTTCCAGGTCCAAAACGAGTAGTGGTTGTGATGACCATGGTATTAGTTTAATGATTTCACGAGAACCAAATATGTAGGGAAATTGCGTTGATTAACCAAAGTAAACAACAGAAATGTGCATTCATTCATTCATTCATTCATTCATTCATTCATTCATTCATTCATTCATTCATTCATTCATTCATTCATTCA
>JBAMHW010000009.1:12508849-12519991 GCA_037177495.1 Rhadinocentrus ornatus | reverse complement strand
ATTCATTCATTCATTCATTCATTCATTCATTCATTCATTCATTCATTCATTCATTCATTCATTCATTCATTCATTCGGAAGGTGTAGTCTAAAACCGAAAAACCAAACCAGCAACTGTGGCTGTTACGATCTTCTGACAAACAGTGAGACTGATACCGTTGTTACTAGGTCAGCGCAGCTTTAGGACCCGGGGAGGCTGACGCTGCTGCTCTCTGCAGGAGCAGCATGGATAGATTTGTATGCATTTGGCTCTTCACCGCTGCACTAACCGCACTGTAGACTTCATAACCGCACAGGATATACTACTTTTTCACCCAGAAGGATAAGTTTAACAAAGGACTTCGCTTCGGTACAAGTTAACAATGATTTATTTTTAACAAAACCGGATAACCACTTTCCACTCAACTCGCCCGATCAGTAGTTGTAGACTCTGCCTTTCTCCGGGTGTCGTTCTGAAAGAGGTGCGCTGCGAATAAAAGTTTTACGAAGCCGGGTATGGATCTCTTCTGCTATTAGGTGGAAACGCGAGTAGCAGCCACCGCATCATTTTGGAAGGGTAAGTTAAATTTTTACTTGTGTCTGCAAGACTGCTGTAAGCCGAGTGACACGCGCAGTTTGGTGAAAAACGATGCGCGTTGCTTTCCATGCCGGCGCGGAGGAGAGCTGTGCTGTTGACTGTAAGGTTCATACAGGAAAAGGCTGCAGTTCTGAACAAATTACACAGACACGCAAGCTTATTGTCGGCTGTATGTAAATCTTAGCGTCTTTTACGCAAACCGGAGTACGCAGACCACGGTCTTATTATGGATACCTGTGCAGAAATTTTCAATGCTGTTGCGGATTGGAAATCAGAAGTTTGATTTAAAAGCATCTCCACAGCTAGTGTGGCTTTCCACTGTGATTTGACAGGTGCGTGTCTGAGTGTTACTTGTCAAGACAGCCTGTTGACTGACAGCCTGACAGGCTGGTGATCCACTGACGGAGCTGTCCTTTCTCTGTGGTGCTGAAAGTTTCCCAGCTGGCCACATGGCTTGTCGCATCACTGGAGAAGAAAGACAGGAATCAAGCTTTCTGGGCTCATGTGTTTTCGCTTTTAGAGACAGATCTTTAGGATTCAACACCAAAACGCCACCAGTTTCTTTTTTCTATTTCTTCTTCTTTCTTTTGTATGCGGGATGTGCAAACGCCACGGTTTGTGCGGGGTGAGGCACTGACTTCTCGCACTAAGCGCAGGATTCCAGCAGAGACTTGATCAATAGAACTTGAATCAACAGAACGCGTTATTGTGTTATTAAGTATTATATTCTGAGTATAGGGTGACAGTTTTAATGTTTTCAGGGACTTTGCTGCACCACAGTGCAGTTATATGAATTTCGGTCACAATAAAATTGCCAGAATAAGGAACGATTCTGCATGTGATCATTTTTGTTACCCACAACCACACCAAGAGTTCTTACATATGGTTTCTTAACTATTCGATGCAGTGATCTGTTCTTCCTTCTGAGTTTTTTTAAGACAGGTGGAGTACAATCCACGTAATGCCTTCTGTGTTGCGCTCCCTGTCGATGCTCTACACTGTGATGAAGTCAGTCCTTTGTGTTCCCGTGTGAGTCCTACCAGTCTTTGAAGCGATCGGAAATGGTACCTCATAGACTAATTTACTTTCTCCAAGGAAATGGGAGCTTTCTCTCTTTTAGCTTTTTGTGCTTTTCTTCACATGACTGACTGACTGGCTGGATAGTTGCTTATCACTTTACCACCAACCACAATATCTGTTGATTTTAAAGTAAAACTTAGCTTTGAATAAGCAATGTGAGGAATTGTTGTCAAGCTTCACTTGATTTTTTTTATGATGAACTATAGTTTTTGGCATGATTGACTTGGGTAACTCCAATGCATTATTCTCTTAGTTTACAGAGAAAATCATAATCTTTTTTCAAAATAAATTTATTACTGCAACCCCAATTCAGCAAACTAAGTTATCCTTTTGAGCTTATTTAGCATTTATTGCTTTTCATGGAAATTGCTTTTAAATTCTATCTACATGTGCTGCAATCTTGTCTCTTTAATTACCCATGTGGTCCACATTTTTTTTGTTTTTACAATATTAATAATAACAAAATATTGCAAATTTTACATACAAACTGAGATTGGATACAAAACATTTCTGAATTTATAAAATTCTAAAGATAAATTCAATTTAAACAATATCAGAATAGAGAGCCACTTTATCTGCACCTATTCTTGCCTTTTATTTGTGGTTATGGGTGACTTTGCCCATTGCAAACTGCTGGTCACACATATGTGGTTGCCTCAATAAATCTCTCTAATCCAGAGAGGCGGGCCAGATATGCCTTCATTGCAAATTTGGGGCTTATTGGTAGACTTGGAAATTTGTGTGTGACAGCCAAAGCAGAACATTAATAGATTTCATCTAACAGGATTAGTGATATTTGGAAATAAGACATGAAGCAGAAAATTAATTAGACATTAATACCTAGTGAGCAAAAACTAACAACACTAACTAATGCGTGAATAAAGATTCTTTGAAAGGCACACAAGCTTCCTTTCTTAAATCCGCCATAGCTGCATTGCAGACTTATGACAGTGTTTGCAGTCACTCCCCATTTGTAAAAAGACTCATTCTTTCTGCTTTATATTCACTGTAAAGGGAATGAAAGGCATCTAAAGAAAATCATAAAACTTGCGCAATTCATGTGTATGAACCATTTTTGTCTAGAAACGGGGGTGGGGGGGGTCGACATAATAGCCTTTTTGTCAGGTGAAAATGATAGAGAAAGTGACCATCAGTCTCCTTTATCTTCCCTCTGCCCTCACATGTTCAAACACCCTGAGGCTGGTGACGATTGATTTCTAGTTTGTTTTTATTTTTCATTTCACTGCCAAAACACTTGGAGTCACTGTCCTGTAAGGTTGCCTGATGGAAAATCTCTAGTTCCTCTGTCGTCTGTGGCTCATCCTGACCGAGCCCCGAGGCTGTGGATCCTACATAAGGGAAACCCTGTTTCATCTGACACCCGACCTCACATGCAAAAGGTCGAGTGCTGCTAGCTGTCATCAGGTCCCATCATTCCCTCATGACACGGTTATAATGGTGCCCTGTGGATAGTGTTGTCAGTCACCCATGGTGGCAAGTCAATTAGTCATGTCTAGGGGAAGCCAGAAGATATATACTGGTCAGATTTGAATCTCCCTTTAAATACTTTAAATTTGGGTGCAAGTAAGGAACCAAATAAGATACTTTAAGGCTTTTTTACTTTGTGTTGGTGACTTTGTTTTAGTGCTTTAAGCTTAGTAAAGGAAAATCAATTTAAAACAAAGGAGAAAAGATTATGAATGCCACTGGGATTAAGAACTGAGAAAATGGGGTTGGATCAAAGGCATGAATTAAGATATCGGTGGTTTTCTCTCAAGGATTCAGCATTGTGGTAATCAAACAGACAATCTGTAGTGCCATGTTGAGATTGATACTCCTATGTACATGGGAGATTATTCCACAGAAATGTGTCATAATGTATTCTGTTTGTCCATGTGTGTGTGCTGAGAGTTGCTTCCAGATGGCTTGTGAACCAATCTCTTTCACCGTTTCTGAACATAGCGCAAATACTTATGTTGCTGATGGGACTCTGGTTTTATTTATTAGGGCCATTTTCTGCTTACATATATTTTTGTTTGGCTGGGCCAGTTTGGTTTTGTATTTACTTCAAGAACATACTGTCATGGAAGAAGAATTTGGTCTGCCTCCAAGTCTGTAATGCCACACTGATGTACAGCTCCATAAAGTGTGAAATGGAAGAGATAGAAAATGTAGTTGTGAGTGTGCTCAATGATTTGTCTGAGGATAAGTGTTCATTTACTGCTCCAAAACTCGCAGTAATGTAACCCACATAAAACATGATCTTGATTACTTGTGGTTGGCAAGAAGCAACTCAGTCCGATGCCGCATTCTAAGACATGTTTTAAAGAGATAAGAGCAATTCAACTGCTGCATGCCACCTAGTGTTAGAGCAAATGCTTTGGGAGTAAGGTTTTGTGATAGACTGCTGTCCTAGTCACAAGTTTGTGTTGTTCACCTGCTATAAGCTGCTTCATACCTCTGCATTGGATGATAAGCTCCTGGCCTGTCAGCCTCCTCAGCATGGATGAGGCCATCTTGCACTCAAATGACTACTGACAAATGTAAATGCTCAGAAAATCATTCTGTGAATGCAAAAAAAGCCTTTACTGCTCACTGTCAACCTCTGCTGCTGCTTTAGGTTTATAGTAGTTGAAAGCAGTACATTTTTTGTTTAAAAGCCAAGGTCAAACTAGAATTAAAATGTCCCGAATGCTATAGACAAAACAATGGGAGAGGAATGGTTTCTTGCAGGAGTTGAACTATGACCACACATCTCAGATCTAAAATTGATCTGCCATGAAAATATTCACCAGCACCATATTAACAGCAAGGCCATATTAAGATCTACTCCTGTCAGCTGGCCAGCTAGCATTGGCATCTTGAAGTGGCCCCAATGTGCTCATTATTGGGTAAGTCTTTTTTAACATCTGCTGAATAAGGTAAATTTCTAATTTAATTATTTAATGTATAAAAAAGTTGCAGGCTTGTCAGTATGTAATTTTTCATGCAATATGTAAGAAGTTAAATATCAATTTATTTTGAAGATGAAAAACATATGGTAATGGTGGAGTTTGCTATTTCTACCATTACTAATGCACTAGTTCATAGTTTTAAAGAAAGGGATGCTGATTCACACAAGCATTTGATTGTTTATTCATTTAGACACATCTCTTTAGTAAATTTGATAAAAAATCATCTGTTTTTCCCATTTAATCTTGCTGACAAACAACCTAAATTAATGAGCAGCATTGAGAATGGATCTACTCCTTGGCACTTACCTTGGTGAAATAATTAGCTTTTAGTTCAAACCAGTGTTACCCATACAACATTACATGCACAGCTTAAAATAACATAAAAGATCCAATTATTACTCAAGGTGCAGAATGAAGATTTAGCCTCCTGTACAGCCTTGTGCTATATCTTGATTTCTCTTCTCCCCAATTTGCTACAATATGCTTTTAATGTGATAAAACCTGATCACAGTCATCCCTTACAGCAGTGACACCTAGACAATTTGACAGGATGTCTGGGGTCTGTTATTTTCTTTTTCCCCTTTTGGTAATGTGCTGCATTATTTAGTAGATTTTATAATCATAATACAGCTTGGATCTCAGCGGGAGGTACTTGGATGTTTTCCATTACCCATGTTTATAAAGTGTCTTTTGTATGTGGGCTGGCCTGAACTTAAACACAGTTTAAAATGATTTTCTGGGTTAGCAACTGTGAGAATGGATAAGTACATAATCAGAAGCAACATTTCAATTTCCCTCTTAAAAAAAAAAACTGAGCACAAGAAAACAACAAGGTCATTTCTGCTGCGTGCCCACGTTGGTTAGAAAGTAAGTTGCTATTTGCATGTTTTGTTTGCATCAAGCAGCATCTTTAAACAGTGACAAAGTTTGTGCATGCTCAGCAGTGACAGTGTTTGATGTCAATACCCAGTTCCAATTGGTATGGGAAAGTGTACACAGTTATCTGATGTGCATTGTCTATTTGCATCTCAGATGTGAGGGCTGCTCTATTTTTGCAGCTGATTCAAATGCATCTTTGTGCATATCAGCTTACATTGTAAATGTCTGCACGTCTGTGTGAGTGTTGCATGCATCTTGCATGTGCCCTTTTCAGATCAGCAGTCACCCAAATCATCAAGTCATCACAATGAAGCGCATTGTTGTGTCTGGGTCAAAGGTAGAGACAAAGCAGAAGACTGTCAGCGGAGAACAAAGCAATGTGTGTATAGCACCATATTAACACAACTAGGTAAAATGAAGATTCGTGGAATATTCTATTAAATAGTTAAATGGAAATGGACTCTCTTTCTTATAGACCACTCCGAATCAATGGCCATTATGTTTGCTGAATGGATATGTGAAGAGTCTCTTTCTCCTCGTGTGTACACATCCTGCAATAGTTGCTTTGCTTAACGATGGGCTGGTGTGGCCCCATGGACATAGTTTGTCCCCTTCAATTACCTGAAGTCTAAGATTGTTTTTATTGTAAGGGGCAAGGGAATAGTAGTCTGTGCAACCTCCTTCCCAAAGGCCTACTACTCTGAGCACTGATGTTGGAGGGTGTGCAGAAAACAGATGCTACCCCATAATTTCTCAGTGTTTGTACTAATGATGAGCTTTCACTAGGCTATCATTCTACACTTTATTGGAAGTTTACCCTGATTTAAAGTCTGATTTTATGGATGGAGAAGTGGTTTCCAATTCTACTTTTCACCAAGGACCATACTTACTCTACAGTGGTGCTGAATTTCTTTACTCTGTCTTGTCCCTGTGGTGTTAAAAAGAACAGCTTTATGTCAAATCTGCTGCATGCTTTCAGAGCAAACCATGGCCTACTTTCAAAACATAAAGAAGTTTTTATATATTGATCTACCAGCAGGCAGACATAGATTGCTGCTCATTTCATTGCTATATAAAAATCAAATTGCAGAGACTTGAAAATATTCAGAGATTGGTAATCAATCCCATTTCACCACTACAGTTTGTCTTATTGTTTAGCTCAATGAGAGGCCTCTTTACTGACTTTTGCTCTCAAAGACAGCCAGGCTGTTCATATTTTAGAGTGGACTATTATTGCTCCGACAATCTGTGTACTCCTAAAATCAAAATATTTGGGAGGCAGACAATGAATTTTTTAATACACTAAGATTTTTGTGATCAGAAAATGCTGACATTTACCAAAATCACTCCCTCAATCTTTTGTTTTGAACATGCATAAAGGCACCTCCATAAAGGGTCCCTCCTCCCTCCTCACAACTACGTTATTTGAAATCTTGACAGGAGATGAAAGACTATGAAGTATTTATGTTGCCCCTCAACAAATAACACTGTGTGTTTTGCAAGTAATGGGAAATCTTAAAACCAGATCATCCTTACCTCATATCCTCAATATAGTCAGAAAGACACACAGGGACAGATATTTAAATCAACGGCCAGACTGGTACGTTTTTATTCCCTGTCCCATGTGTGAGTGTTTATCCTGCTTGTGTTTAAGTGTATGATAGGATGCGTCCCATAGGCTGGCTCTAATTCCCCATGGTGTCCATCAGACCCCTGTCCCTCGAAGCTCTGACAGAAGGAGCTATTATTTTCTCATCGCCCCGGTGGCCCGTGTCCCTCGGGAGCGACTCCACCACGTGACAGACAGCTTCGTAAACACAGGCAGCCAAGGGATGACCGAGTGAAAGCTGACCGCAGTCACGCCCCTGTCCATCCTTTTCTCCTTCCTCCTCATCATCATCTCTCCAAACCTATCTGAACCTTTCATTTCTCTGCATCTTTATCACGACCTGGTTCACCTTCATGCTGATGACGTTGCCTTCACCTGGCATGCTGGGTCAGAAGTCACCTGTGTCAAGGTAATGTCTAACCTTGCTGCACCCTTTCTACTTGGTGACCAAGATTCTTCCCTAAGCACCTTTGAACTTTGGTCATCAGTTATAGTCATCAAAACATCTTGTTCCCTCATGTGATAGTTTTAATATTGTTTTCAGATGCACTCTGTTGGTTCCTTTCATTCAGTATCATAACATAGCAGAGATTGCATGGGCTGGCACAGCTTCTCTGTGTGTGTCAGTAGGTCTAACTCCTGTGTAACTAAGACAGATGACTATGTCAAGGTTGTTTCCCCAAAGGGCTGGCAGAGTGGTTGTCCTCCCAAGCTGTTCTGCTCTCACCACTTTACCAGTTTCGTTGGGGGCTTGCTGCTTATTGTAATGACCTAATGTAGATTCAGGCTCAGCAGCCAGGGACATCTATCTACATCAGGGTGCAGGAGACAGGAGCACCCTCTGAGCCTGTTTGCAGGTTTGGGTGTCTGCGTTTGTCTGTGTGTTATTGTCTGGTTATTTGATTGAGCATTTTCTGTCTTTAGGAAAATTATATGAAAACAACAAGAAATCACACATGACAGATAAATTATTTAAGTTGTTTTCTATTGCAAAATCTTATTTATTGTTTGCAAAGTTGTGTACATTTGATGCTTTTGTTAATGCAACGGTTGCAAATAGAAGCTACTTTTAGCTTTCAGTGTTAAACAATGTTAAATCTTTTAAAGATGTGTAAAGATTTTTTACAACAGGTAAACTGACATAATCAACACTTGAATGTTTCATGGACCTAAATTTTAAGGTAAAATTCCAAATTATGAGTCAGTGTCTGAACAAAATATACTATCAATAACCCTGGTCCTTGAGAGCTGCTGTCCTTGCTTCCTTGCTTCTATACACACAGTTCAAATGAAGTGGATCTAACAGCTTATTAGGTTCTGTCTGAATAGTTGGAATCAGGTTTGAAAATTAGCAGTTGTTTCAGGGCATTAAAAAAAACTATGATTTTTGCATTGAAAATAACAACAAACTTTTAGCCATGTCTCACTGAATTTTGGATTGTAAGATTTCCATGATTTGATGATCTTCTTTTCCCACACTACAGTAAGAATTCATAACATCCACTTCAGGTTATAAATCGGCAATGGTAGGAGATGAAAAGGAAATAGATTTCAGAAAACCGAAGTTAATTCACCTTATTGATCCATTAAAATTGTTTTCAGTGTTTCTCCAGCTCTGCTGGAACACATTACACTTATGTCAATATGATTATTTTGTGCTATGAGACAAACAATATCCTCCTTGTTCTACATGTAATGACCTTTTTAAATAGAAACGCTTGCAATTTCCTGCATACCTCATTTCCTGTGGATACCCTGTCTATCTCTGCCTCATCACTTTTTCTTTCACAGATTTAAATGATCAGCTTGCTTTTACCTTTGATGACCTCCAGATACTCATACACATTTAGAATAGTGCTTCGAGCGATGAACAAGTTCCAGTAAATAAAATTGCCTGAGATTCTCTGGTTGAAGCAGCAGAAATTCCTGAAGACAGATTTTTCAGAGGTTTAATGGACATATGCAATAGAGGAGGAGAATAGACTCATGCAATTTCTATTAGCAAGGAGGTAGAGGGGCACTTGTATCGGCTGCTCTGTTAGTGGATTATCATTATTATTATTATTTCTTTTATTTATTTATTTATTTATTTATTTATTTTATTGAAAATTCACCTTGATTCCCATTTTTGCAAAATCCTATACCTTCTTGAAGCAGAAGAGGAATGAGAAGTCCGTAGACTCTGTAAGGCTATGACCATTAAGAAAGACAAAGCTCTATCATATGTTTCCAAAATTATTGTTTGGTCTTCCCACACATGCCTCATAGATAACCAATAGTTATTTGACCCCCTTCTTCATCAATTAATCCCACTGGGAACTTGGCTGTTTTCAGCTATTAGATTGACACTGAGAAGAGACAATAAAACTCTTTTAAACAGAATTTGTTCAATTCTGGTTGTTGATGGTCAAGCCTCTGACAAACTTGAATTGAATTATTGGCTTATGGAAGCTATCATAAATATATTTGGTTAACCTCGTCATTTTGCAAGATAAAAACAAGTATTTTTTCAGTCTCTGTGCTTCCAATTTGTTGCACTTGCCCATGAATTGCATGTTTTGTGTCATTCTTTTGCACATTACCCATCTAGATGCTTGCTCAAAATACCTTTTTTCACGTTTTTTAACTTCCAGGTTGAACGTCAGTAATCCTTTGTATTAAATAATCTAGAATTTTAAATTAAGGAGCATGTCTTCAACTACCATGAAGAGATCTAGAAAATTTGATTTGGTTTTTTGTTTGTTTGTTTTGTAGAGAGAGAAATAGTTCTCCATGTTCTTATTTAAAAATATTTGTTGATTAAATGTCAAGAGCTGGTGGAATATGTTTTGTACAACAAATCAATATTTCTTATGTTTTTCTTGGATGTTAGATTAAATCAATTTCTTAATTTGATCTCTACAGGTAAGCAAGTAAACCAACAATAGTAAATCATTGATACTGTCAACAACTAGCAATCATAAAACCCCCCATATGGCCTTCAGAGTCCATTATAGAATTTAAAATCTTTAAACCACTAGTAGCCGACCTCCATTGTATATTGACAACTTACCGTATTATCCCAGTAGAACACATTGCCATCAGAGTGTATGCTTGCTTTTGATTGCTAGGGGCTCCAAAAGTACAGTAGCCTTCAGCTACTCTTAGTCAAATCTCAATTGTCAAAAAATCTGCACCTAGTCTGAAATTTGGCCGCATACAGTTTCACTATTTGTTTGATTTAGCTTAAACATTGCTATTTGATGAAGGTTATACTCAAAGCTGTTTGAGATGACATTGCCAGAGGTTTCTTGTTAATAAGGAGTTTTCACTGTTTCTTAAGTGCTCTTGAAGGAGGATGAGCTGGACTCATCTTGGTAATATTGTAAGGCTTGACCTTACTATGGAAAGTTTCACAGATGGATTTTGTCATGAGAAATATAAACTGAAGAGTTTTGTCAAACATATTTCTTTCTCAGCAGCCTATTAATTGATGTGGATAAAGTATAATTTGATTCTCTTGATGTTTCTGTAGCGTTAACACATTTTAACAGAATTAAAACCTCAGGGCACAACCTTCTATAGAGGGAAAATTATATAGATTACGTTGTCTCACAGAATACTCGAAGAGTTCTAGTTTGACTTGACCTTAGAACCACACAAAGAAACTACAGACAATGACCAGTTAAAATAATATGAGGCATTTATTCAACTATTCTACAAACCATGTAGAATAAAAAAAAAGGAACATTTAAATCATAAACAGAAATTATGTAAATATCATGTTTAACCACAGTTTGCATTATTTAATTAAACTTTACCCTAAACTGTCTGGTAAATTCAATAATGTTTAATTTATGCAGCTTCAGAACTGATGTCACAAGACGGTGGATAGAAAATCTACAAAGAAATACTAAACAGTGATTTAAAAATCAAAAATTGCTTTGGGTGCGAGGGCCAGAAAAATTAAAGGTGTCATCACCTGGTTGTGAGGGTGGCTCGGCTGAAAGTCGGACACAAACGCAGGCCTCAAAGTGTAAGTCGTTTATTCAGCGTCTCTAGTG
>JBAMHW010000009.1:12480999-12500629 GCA_037177495.1 Rhadinocentrus ornatus | reverse complement strand
TGATGAGGGGGTGCGTCCAGGTGAATGGGTGATGCAGCAGGTGGATGAGAACACGAGCGCAGAGTTGGCCGGCTAAAGGTTTCACTGGGACATGTCACGGTATGCCAGTCATATGGGGCTGGGACGTCCATCTAGGAGGACAGCACCAGACTGGGCCAACAGTCAACAAAAGGAAGAATGTAAATGAAGTAGGTCCAGCCCAGGACCCTGAAGAACATCCGAACTATCTCTTGTATTTTTAGAGGACACATTATGTAGAATAATAAAATTGTATTCTTAAAATGGGACCTTAATGACTTGTTTTATTTATAATTTAATTGTTCTTTTTTCATATTTAATTATTAATTAATTTATATGTACAAACTGAAAAAAGCCAGACAAATATGTTTTAAACCCATCTAACGTGGTTTCCTAGGGCACATTTACACCACGGTAGTACTGGGACCTAGATTTGATTGTAGAGAAAAAAATTTTGGGTTTGATTTGCTGTCACATTGCATTTTACTCAAGCATACCACCTGAAGAAAGGCAGGCAGTTACAAGAACTGCTCACTAAAGGGAATATTCCTCGAAATGACCACTGACCAAAATTTAAAAAATTTTTTTTAAAAATGAGAAGAATCAAAGCAGGAAAGACCTGGTTTGTTGAGTGGCAAGGACAGAGAATGAAAATCCTTCCCCTTCAGCCAGCTCATGCACTGCAAGTAAATAATGGAGCAACACCATGTTCATGCAGTCTTAGGGTTTCTGTTTTTACTTTGATGAGCCAATTTAACTTATAAAGCACTTTACAACAACTTTCCTCATCTGCTCCCTGGCTTTCTGTCCTCTGGACCAGTTTATGTTACCTCATTCCAAGGATAAAGGGTGCAGCATTCTCTGATTCTGATTCAAAGGCAACTGCCCGTTTTGTTAGGTCGGCCCTGGGTAGAGAGCCTGCTTGTTCGGTTGTGATTTGAAACATGTTAAATTGTTAACTACCCTTAGTTAATGGTGCTGCTTCCTGTTGTAGGTTTGTGTTGTAATTAGTGCACTCAGGCTTTTGTGTCTTTGTGCTGATCATTACTCAGTTATTTTGTTTGTGTTTCCAGATAGTCCCTCCATTTTCTTTCTTTCTTTTATTTGAGCAGCACTGCCCACCCATCCCTCCTGTTAGTTCTGTTAGTATGAAGTTCGCCTGCTACTTGGGACAAAAAAACTCATTACTCCACCTTACGTCTGGTCCTTTTTATTTTATGTTACTTCCTCCTTCCCTTGCCAAGCTGGGTCATAACACACATTAATAAACATATGAAAAAATATATAAAATGTATCTGTGTAAACAGAGTTAGCATAGCAGCTAATTTGCATCTGTTGTCCTTTGGCAGGTTTAGTGTCTGTTTTTTGTTAGCCCTAGAATTTCTTGCACTTTCATCTTGTCCAAGGTCCAAAAATGAACACAGAACATTGAAAAACATTTTGCTATCATAAATTAAGCCAAAGATGTCTAAATTTGTGTTATTCAAATGACAAAAAACTAAGTTTTTATTTAATAAAATGTTGTATGAGGAGAGGACTTTGCTCAGCTTCTAAAATATATGTAGTGTTATTGCTAAATAGGTTCATGTTTGTAATACAGCCTGAAAAAAATGAAAGAACCATCCATCTGTTTCCTAAGAAAATGAAATTGTCCTTTAAAGAGACGATGGAGCATTTATTTAAAAAAATTAAGAGTTGTCAGAGATTGGATCTCAATAGGAGGCACTTAGGCCTGTACCGTCCGGGGCTGTGCAGTCAGTGGGGACAGCTTCATCGTGCAGCCTATGAACTAATCCATCACCGCCACAGCAAAGAAGCTGTGGGCCATGAGCTTGGCTTCTCCCTCCACAAAATAATCAACTTTTAATTTATCACAGATCACATTCATGGGAAGACAGATCACTCTGAGGAGACCAGACCCATCTCCAGTCACAATGAAATACTCAGCGCTTTAATAATATATTTTTATTGTTTTTTTTTAACTTACATCTTCATCTCTTGCAACTATTGGATAATAAACCCAATACTCATTTTAAAATAATTCTAATTTTCCATCTATTCGATTACAGAACATAAAGTAGCAGTTAAGGCTGAAACACACTTTCCATCTTTAAAAGCTGTCCACTTACCAGTCCCTAGAAACACACAGAAAGTAGGACAGTGATGCATTGTATTTCCCTGTGGAGTATGAAGCATATTGCTATTATGTAAGTCAACTGCAGGGTGTCTAATAGCTTTTGATTTTTTTTTTTTTTTCTTGTACCTCAGTGTTGCCAGTCTAAAATGTAGTCCCTGTAGGGATGTGGGTGATTGATAGCAGGGCACAAGAGATGTGATTTACTCAAACAGGGAAGGGCAGTTCAGCCTCATGTCATCCAACTTCCCCACATATCACCTCAGATATACCAGGCAGGTTAATCCTTTTATTGTAATGAACTGAAGCCACATAATGTAAATGTTAGACGCTTAATCCTGGTGGCATTTTTATGAGAAAGAAGAAGCCATGGTGTCATAGAGAAGAGACTGCGTGATAGCCACAAAGGCTATCTATCAAAACATGACGCTGACATAGCACAACACAGCTAACCACACTTAATGAGATTTGAAGGCGTGTTTGTACACGGCGGCAACAACTCTTAATTCCGTTGATGTTCAGTGCACATTTTAACATGCTGTCTGCGAAGCTAATGGGAGCTGGTGCGCTAGTTTTGGAATTTGACTTGGTTTGGTAGGTTATTAGTTGTGTAAGTAAAAGACGTAAACATTTATATCAAACCAGATCACTGTGAACTGGAGCCCTTGATTCATCAGATTCAGTGTGCTATTCCTGTGGCCTTTTGTTTGATGTGTGAGCTATTGTCTGTGTGCTTTATAAGGCTCTTACAGGGATATATAAAGAAAGATAATAAAGCTGAACTTTGTGGTCTAAAACTCATGGATTCTCAAGTTGAATTTCACCCTTGTGGGTTTGCAGAGGTTGAGTCATAAAACCTTTACAGGGACTGCCCGTCTGAGACCATTACTCATATTCTAGTGTAACAGATACTATGTGTAATTGTTTTTCCTGATTAACACAGCTGTCGGGTAGTTAATTAGAAATACACAGTCATGTCTCCAACTTTCTGAAACACATATTGGTAGTTATAGATGTGGCACAAATTAAATATAGTTATAGATTTAAAGTATAGGCAATGACTGAAGATATTTTGATTGCTAAAATCTTATTTAAATGTCAATTTTAGCTCATTTTACTTATTGGTCTATGCATTTGGTTGTATTGTAGCCTACTTAGCCTAATCTCTAAGAAAAATTCTGTCACAATATCAATTACATTTCATTTATTTGTTGTATTCTATTTTATCTCTGATGTAACTTGCAAATAAATATATTTCTAACTTTATTTTTATGACTTGAGGGTATCATTTCAGTGTTTTAATTCCAAATCAACACGATTCATGAGATATAAATATCATTGTGCTTATTCAGTCCCTTGTATGTTTATAAGAGCTTTGGGGTGGGTTGAAGCTTGGGTGGAGTTGTGAAGAATATTTTAAACCCTTCTTTTTATTGGTTATAATGTTGGTTTCTTTTACATGCTACCGAAGAAGCCTCTTCTGAAGGTACTCAACTGTCTGTTTACTCCGTTATGTAGAGGGTGAGGAGTTTTCACTGCAGGCCTTTAGGAGATGTTTTCAACATCTTAGGGCAGACCCTAAAGGACCTAAGCTTTTTCAAGTAGTATGTATGTAGTATGTGGTGTCCTGTTGAACAGTGGGGCATGTGTAGTCCTCAAACATCCACCTTATTACACAAAATGGAAACAGTATGGAAATAAAGAATAGGTTTAGATTATTTTATTATCAGAATTTTGCTGATCTACGTAGATTTAATCCTTACACTGTTCATTACAATTCATTTTAAACACAGTTATGTTTAGGAAATGTAAAGCTGCAATATCTACTTTCATACTTTAATGCTAAAATGCAGTTCTGGTGCTTTTTCATGTAAACTAATCATGATTAAACATGACATGTCTGATTTACCTAGATATTTACAAACCTGCTTGTAAAAATCAAGATTTCTCTCTCTGCTGCAGCCAAAAATCAAAATGCCTCATCAATACATAAATTTGGATTTAAATAACTCACACTGCTGATCTCAGACTAAATTAGGCTACTGTTAGGCTGTTTGGACTTATAATATTTCACCTCAGTGTTTTTAAGATTTTTTTTTATAGGAGTTAAATAATCAATTATTCAAAAGCTTGTGACCACAAAATGCATAGCAAATTTAAATAATCTTACTTTTGTTCTCACCATAGTTTTATACGTATCTGTAGCTGAGTTTCACTGTGTCTTTGATATGCTGCTTTACTTCTGGTTTCTTACAGTAAGGCTGTGCATTGTCCTTCAGAAGCACAAAAGCAAAAGGATGAAAAAGAAAGAAAGAAAGCAGAGATGATATTACACTCAAATATCTTAGCTTTCTCTCAAGTTACCTATAAAACAAGGTATAGTGTGGACATAATGAAACATTTTAAATTCCATCTAATGTGTCAGGATGTTAAAATCATTAGCAAAATTTTTAAAAAGTAACTATTTATTCAGCCTTGTAGACAATGATATAAAATCCTCAGTTGTCTGATCTATGTTAAATTTAGAGTGCTTTGCTCATGAGGATGTGCCAGCAATGAGAAACCACAGGTTTTGAATGGCATTACCTTAGTCTACAATGTGTTCGAAAATCAATTTGTGGGCAGTGACTGTTGTGCTGATTGTTCCTGTCTTTTGTGGGAGTTGGCCACTGAGCCAGCAGCAATGCTTCTTGTCACTGCCTGATTAATTGGCTCGAATCCATTCAACAGTCATTGAGTCAGATAAAGAGAGACAATAAGGGCCTTTCATTGCTTTTGAACTGAACTGGTAGTGAATGCAGAGGAAGCCACTGAAGCAATACTGTAAAACATACCCATTTCCTTTGATGTAAGCGGTCTGAAAAAGGAAGACAGAAAAAACCCATCATTGATTACACTGTGATGCATCTTCACATGTTTTTATGTTGTCCAGGAGGGATTACTCAGATAAATCTTCCTTTATCTCTAATCTGCCCATTCATTAATCAAATGGCACAATGTAATGCATTAAACTACGAGTTCTTGTGTCAGGTTTGAAAAGCCCGTCTCACTGCCATGTATCCCACATTCCCAAGCCAAAGACCTCTGGCGCCCGTTTGTCTCACCCGGTTCCTGACTGGTAATTGGGTATTTATCAGACTGCCTGTAAGAGAATGATGCAGTGTTTATCTGACACAATTATCAAGAAAAAATGAGGTAACCTAGTCCACCACTTCTCCAAGATTCTGGGTTGGGTAAATGCACTGGAATATTTTAGAGTTACAACAGGGACTTCTTTATCAGACATTTAGCTGGTAATACGCTTGTCATCATTGCATGCAAATGGGGCAATTGTGCAAGTACAACACGTAATTTTTTAGCTCTTCTGTGACACTAGAGGAATGAGGTGATGATAACGCACATGCAGCACTGAGCTCCCCACAGTTGAGATCTGATATAGCCTTTTCAGTAACTCCTCTAAATCTGAAACCAGGAAGAACACATAAAAGGGCTGCAAAGTGTTCATTGAGTATCTGTAGATTAGACTAGGAAAAAAAGAAAATTGTTGTGCTTTTGCCTTCTTTCTTCTGCATTCCTTTTAAAGGAGCTAGGAGAGGCCAGAAAAGAGGATGGCACAAAAAGATGGAGTCTTGAGTAATGAGTGGCAAATAGTTGGTCTGTTTGATGTTGCATAAATGAAAATCATCTAAAAGTTTGGGAAACTTTGAATATTACAGAAAGGAGAATGTAGAGAAATGTTCAAAACCGTTCTGAGCAATTGTAGCATTGCTAAATGAGCATTTCTTTCTTTTTCCTTATTGCATATATTCACCTTTTTTCCATGGACAGGCAATTTAAAATGCTTTTCATCATCATAAAATGCAAGGTTTTTCTAGGACCCACACTTCTGTGCTGTCTTGGAATTTATGATAAAGAAAATCCATTATATTTTTGTTGAAGCATATCCAATTCAATGAGTGTGCCATGCCTGGTATAAGGGCTGTAGAGAGAAAAATCACAGCAGCACATGGGGGGAGGTCTGGAGAGAAAGTGAGATACGGTAAAAGACCAGGAGCCGGTGCTACCTGGGCTGCTAGATGTAATCAAACAAGAGTGAACAGGTTGTTCCACAGATGGCTGATCCAGAGAATCCTCAGATTTATTTCTGTGCTGCAGACGGTCCCTGTCACTATGTGCAGGTGATGTCAGCATGGTGGCATTGTCTCGCACACACCACTAAACCCTGACACATCTCTGATGCCTGAAATCAATTTTGTTGAGAGGCTTTTGTTGTGTGTCTCCGTTAATATTATGACCCCAGCTCACCAGGGGTGTAAAAGTAACAAACTAAATGCAAATGAAGGGCAATAGTTTTACTTTTTAAAAAAGAAAAAATTCAACTAAATTACAGGAATATTATAAACACAAATTGCCATGAAAAAAGGATAAATGGGCACTATTAAAAATAGAGCCAAAGGAGGCCCTAACTAATCTAGCAACTTTGACTATTGGATGATTTAATCTTCTTTATTTAGGCTATTTCGTTTACACTCTGCCTGAGAAGCATCATCTGACCAGGTTCAGAATCTAACCAGACTGAATGCACAGTGTGAGGACATAAAACCATAAAAGAAACTAGTTTTTTAGCAAGCACACACAGATAAGCACGTTATCATGCAGTAGGCTTTTTTTATGTGAGATTAGGTTCAGGCTGAACAACATACAAGCAGTTTACATTAAAGACACAGTGTTAAGCCACACATATGATATCACAGCAACCTTAGCTAACAACCCAGCTGCTGTTAAATCATAGACCAGGATCAACTTCACATTTTTTCGTGAATCATTTGGTTGGGAAAGCTTCCTCGAATGCAGTGATCCTTTATAAATAAAAAGACAAGTTTATACATTGTAGTCATGCTGTTGCAACTCTTGTGTTACTTTGTAATCCATTTTTTTTACATATTGAAACAAACAGAGCAAGCCACTTAACCAGTTTTAATTCCATCTTTCACAGACTGATGTCAAGTGATGCCAGGACAGTGAACAACGTAATGCGTGGCACTTGGTCAGGGGCCACGCCCCTCTTCATCATGGTTCTGCTCGGACTGGCTCAAGGCCAAGATGTTCCTTTAGTCCCAGGTAAGATTACTTTTCTCTGCACTGGCATGTCCACCCATCAGTGAAGACTTCATGGTGTGCTCCATCCACATTTGTCAGTGTCTGCCAATCTATGTCTGACTATTGTATGCTTGACACCATTTGTTTTCTTTTTGGCCAAAATTAAATCTATTTTTATTTGTGTCACACAAATAAAAATATTTTATTCAACAACTAAAACTTAGTACTATAAAATGTAATAATACATCTGTTCTGGATTCCTCGGAAGAGGCATCTCCCACGGGAAGATGCATCTTTTTGATTATCATGATGAAAACAAGTGAAATGGAATACTGGATTACTTAATTTTATGTATTTGTTTCCCAGTGCAAAATCATGCTGGCTTTGTCTGAACGTATCAAACTTGTTAATAGCCTTAGTTAGCTCTGTCCTCATACCCTTAATTTTAGAATGACATGGGCTGATGCTGCAGAGGTAAAATCATATAAAACCATGCATACAAACTTTTTTGTGTGTGTACTTTTACTTATTCAAATGCATACAATCTTTCTTTCCCAATGACCACTTTGTCTGAAGTACCTTTGGAAAGATAGGGCTTCATTTTTCCTGTTAGATATTGTTAGTGAGAGCTGCTTTTAGTCCTACATACTGTATGTTGGAGAGCTTTCTGACTGCACATCTTCTGAATATGATATGTGAAGAGTGTGACTGGGTCTCAAATATATTACTGAAGTATTTTGCATTTGGTCAGAAAAATGGAGAGGTTCATCAAGGGATTTCAGATCCTTGCAATAAGAAAACTATTTAAGAATTGATATTTTTCCAGACGTAATCCATGGCTCAACATTAAGAATTTTTTATTAACAGTCCTATCAAGATGGAAATCTATGCAAGGTTTATACATCTTTGAAACTGTTTAGTTTTTATTTAATTTATTATTTCATCTCTGTCCTAATTTATTTGATCTTTTATGTCTTTTTTTGTTGTTACTCTAGAGGTCTTTTAAAGATTTTTATGATGTATATATGCTTTTACATGACAGGCCTTGAAATGTCTCCGTAACAGAAATAAGTGAAAGAAAAGAAGATATGTGGTTATAGTTACAACATTTGACAATCACCATAGTTGCACAATGTTCCTGTCTCTCTGGTTCCACCCAGCTTTCATCAGACTCGACGGCAGGTTTTTTGCAGTCCTGCTTAGTGGAGCTGCTCTCTTGTTCTGGTTCCTCTGCTTCCTTTTATTACCTTTCACCTCTCGTTCATTTTCTTTAACTATGGTCATGCTGCCACCCTCTTTCTCTCTACATTTTCTTTTGCCCACACTATCTAGGAAGCTGTTTACTCCATGTGATTTGATTGTGTGTGTTGCTGGCAAAAATACTTTCAATCACATCTTTAGGCCATGATCTCTGACAGGCAGC
Source organism: Rhadinocentrus ornatus (assembly GCA_037177495.1). Taxonomy (NCBI): domain Eukaryota; kingdom Metazoa; phylum Chordata; class Actinopteri; order Atheriniformes; family Melanotaeniidae; genus Rhadinocentrus; species Rhadinocentrus ornatus. Next base: position 12,491,954 of record JBAMHW010000009.1, on the reverse strand, counting down.
AGGTCGAGCTGCATTAGAACTGGATTCAGCTTCTAATGAACAATTCACCTAAAGGGATTTCAGATGGAAGTCATGGGTTTCAGTTTTTGCACATATTCCCATAGTAAAGAAAGACTTTCATAAATATCCATACACAATAAGGCTGTATTCCACCAGTATCCAGAAAGGAGTCTTTCTATCACTGTCTCTATATGAAAGACAAATGTCAAGGCTTCAAATTGATTTTTTCTTTTTATGTCTTTGCATACCTCCTAAGTTTCTTTTAGTTAAAAATAAATGCTAGAAGTTGCCAAAAGCAAGGCCTCCCCACTTCCTTTTAGAAGACTTTTTCATCCTTTGGGTTTTCTGGGTACCTCAGTGAACCCTTGCAGATTCACTGGTAACATGCCAGTTTCCTGTGTGCACCAAATTGCTTACACTCTGACCAGTCTGAAAGGGCTTATGTTCGTACTGGAACTAATAATTTGTGCTGGTGCAAGAAGTAGTACTATTTGTAGCACTACTAGTGCATGTGTGGCATGTTTCACTCAATCTTAGCGGGTATATCAGCTGCGGCCATCCATCTGTGTCGTTCCATCCATCCATTTCTTATAGCTGGAGCCTATCCCAGCAATTAGGAGGCGAGAGGCAGGGTACACTCTGGACAGGTCGCCAGTCTATTGCAGCCATCTGTGTCTTTAAATGATGTAATTGGTTTGAGTATTCAGTGAACACCTACACTGCAGCAGGACTCAGAGCTGCTACCCAATCACAGGGAAGCAAGATGGGTGGAGAGTTTTCTGGACTGATTAGTACAGATGGAGACAATCTTTTTGTTATATGACCAACAAAGCTTAAATGCCTTCAGTATAGAAATGCCCTTAATTTTACCACCTAAAAGCTGCTGTACATGAGTTTTGTGGCAGCATATAATACAGATAATCTTTGCTTTGTACTGTACACTGTCCAACTTAAAATTTCTACTTTGCGATTTTTTTGTTGTTGAAATTTTCTCCTAATTGAGGTTCGGTGTAAATAGAATTGTTGCAAACTTCTTACATTTTATCTGTCGTTGCATGTTGGGAAGCATTCAGTATTTGACGCTCGGTAAATTTAATGAAAGACAATTTGTTTCCCTCAATTTAATAAAGATTTCATCAATGAAGCTTAATATTAATGGGGTAATTTTAAGGGGATAACCAAATTCCAAAACACCAGATGCTTTAATTTTCATACATACAAAAAAAAATCAACTTTAAACTTTTTGATGTTCTGAGTTGTTTAAAGCATTTAGTCTCCCATGTGACTATTTTTTTTTAACTAAAGTGAAACGGTGAGTCACCCTCAGCCCTCTGTTGTACCGTGAGTCCCACTTCTTTCCTTTACATTAGTTATTCAGCTTACACACCACCCTGAGGGTGATTAAATATGTGGTTAATACAGCACCATGAGAGTATTGAATTACACAGGAGCCACGCTGACCTTTTTAAATTACAGAACCAATTGTGCAAGACGGCAGAGGAAGTTTATAACAGGTACTGCCAAGATGGAGCCTGAAAGAGAATGGATCTGCTGCCGCTGTCCTGCTGACGCTCTTCTTATTAGTGTTCTGCCCTATAAGCACTCTATTTGACACTCTTGCTTTCCTTTCATTCTCTTGCTACAATTTCATTTGACTGCAGTTTTTTGTCTCTGCATGTTGTGTACACAGAGCCATTAAAGCATTATTATAACACACACACGTATGCATGCACACCCACACAAACTAATTTAACATGTCATTTTGCTGTTGATGAGACACGTATCACTCCTGTCACACAGTGCAGCTTCACTCCATAAATCTTAATCAGTGGTCATTTTCTCAGATGCATCCTAGTAACCATATTGGCTCCAATGAAATCTGAAGGTCACCTCTGTTGTCTAGTTTAATGTGAAGCTAAAGCCAGAAAAATGAATTAGTCTACTTTAGCATCAAGTGCACGAGTCCATGGAATTGGTGCCATTTTTCAGGAATGACTGTAGTCATCTTCAGTCCCCATCAAAAGAATCCGAACCTGATTGGCAGCAATACAGCAATTGGCATAAGGCAGGGAAAGCTTTTACCAATGAAAGGTCCAAATAAAATACAGAGACATTAAAAACTCAGTTTGTTTCTCTGCTTGCCAACTTTCAAGAGCGATTCCTAATTGCTTTTTACGGCACTTTGCAAAAAGCCCAGTAATTGTGTTTAGGTGAAAAATCCTCATTTCACCACTTTTTCTCTTCTTTCTCTGGGGGGAAAGTGATGTTATTGAAGAATGGAGAGGATTGAAGACTTGGCAGACTTGGCATTTTATGTAATGAAATTCTTGTGATAGAATGTTTATTTTATGTGTAATGATAAACTTTGGTGACACCATTCATTCCATTAAGACATATTGAAAAGCTTTGTCAAAGGAACTAACACTTAGAGCTCTGTTTTCAAAGCCAACCAATCTTAGGTTTGCGAGCGGAAATTGGGGTTTTGTGAATGTAGCACCTGTCAGACTATGTGTTACTTTGATTTTTACTTTCTTCCTCTGCGTTATGGCTATAATTTGAGAGCATTTCAGAGGAATATTTGTTGAACTTGATTTAATTTCTTCCAACGCTACAAAGACAACATGAGGTAAACATAATCCGACAGAAGCACAGCCCAGGTGGTGGTCATTTCTGAGGTCATGACTAGGGTTCAATCCTAAACCACCCCTACATGTTACCCCTACACACTAACACTCTGTGCATTCTCGCAGAGGCACCGCCATATTAAAGGCCATCCCAAACCACGCAGCGTGGATGGCAAGTGGACCGTTCAGCCCTCAAATAGCGAGTCTGCAACACTCCACACTCACAGTAATGTTTGCAGCTGGCTCGGCGGTTATATGGAGGAAACAGCCTTCAAATATGAGTTTTGCTTGTATCCTGAATGTTTGTCACATTGACAGAAAACCAAAAAAGGTTTTGGAAGATAAAATGAAACTAGCAAATCTTACTCTATCATGACGATTGATTTAATGTAAACACAATAGGCAGCATTCATTTGTTTGATTAAAAATGTCAAATGGTGATGGGGTTGAAAGACTTGTGCATCAGGATTTGAATTTAAATCCCACACTCTTTAAAAAGTGCAGAAAACTCCTAAAATTAATTTTTTTAAGCAAATGAAAATATAAACTCACAAAAAGGATAATAATAATAATAATAATAATAATAGAGATGAAAGTTGAATACAGTGTAAACGTGCATAATATATAACATTAGGGTTTTTATTAATGTCATTACAACAATGACAGTGGCAGTGCAGGGTGTAATGTTACTTTAATTTCAGAAAATTAAAATTGTCTGAAGTCTGAAGGAATCGAAAACCAAACAAAAACAAAGCATAACAGCACCATATTGGTGCGAAAGATATACTTTATCAGGCATTTTATTCTAACATAAAAAAGAAGCAGCAAAATAATAAAAATAAGTTGTTATTTAGAATAACTGAAGACGGGAAGGTTGAAATACTTGTGGATTAACTTAAAAGTATCTGAAGTATAATGGAGCTCCTGTCATTGTAATGGTTGCTAAATTTATGATGTTTCAGGGACAGTGGTGGAAAAAAACGAGGCAGCCGGTGCAGCACCGCAATTTATACGATGGCAGTTTCACCCAAAAAAAAACTAAAAAAACACAAAACTTTGTGTTGTCATGGCGACGGGTGCTTTCCTTTTTTGGTGAAGGGAAGAAGGCGTCCCATTCCTGCCTGTCTAATTTATGCCCTCCCCCTCCAATTAAAGTGCCCTCCACAGCTGCGAGTGTGATTTCATTGGGAGTGACACTTGGTAGTGAAGGGGTAGTGCGTGGGGAGCGGTTTGGGATTGAGCCTATGGGATTATGCCATTACTATAGGTGAGTAATGGCATAAACCTGTCTAACAAACAATCTATTTTAATTTACAAAATAAATGCACTTCCTCACACGATATTATTTCATACAAGCAAAATTGTAATCGTGCTCTGGTTCCAGGTGATGTACAGTGGAAGAATCTTTCATGATTGACTCTGGTTGGTGATTTTGCTGAGATTCTCTATTATCACTGCAATTGTATCCTCACTGTGGCTCCTGCTTGCATCCTTCTCTTGGTGTGATATTGGTGCCCTTTTTAGGGAGACTTTTGCTCTAGTCTTCCTTACGCCGTGTCATTAGAGTGCATGTAGCTGCCCTCTTCAGACCTGCAGGGCTTTTTGTTACTGTCATTGCTGTTTAGTTTTTGGGGATAATACACTGATAGCAATTGTTGCAGTGAGCAAAATATTAGCATTGCATGTAAACAACTTTTACAACTTGACTTTATTTTCTGCTTGATGGCATTCTTAGTTGTAACTATTTTTGCTGAGCATATTTAAAATCATATTATAATGGCCTTTTTCTGTGCTGTGATGTGTGGTAATATGTAAATAAAACCTTTGTTTTGTTCCAGTTCTGGTTTAAAGCCAACAGACTTTTTATTAGGAAACAGTAACAATCTGTGTGCCATTGTTGTTTTGGCCACAAAAAAAAAAAAAAAAAAAAAGAGGAAATGCAACTTTGGTCACAGATAACCATATTGTTGGACGCGTGTGGCACATTTCTTCTTTCCTGGGGCACAAAGCCCAGCGCTTATCATCTTCCAGCCTCTCCCTCCGTCAGGCCACCATTTAATTACAGAGCAGGGCACAAGCCAGTGTTTCCTCATCATGCTTCACCCTCAGGCCACCATTTAATGATGAAAAATCAGCTGCAGGAGATTTGGGCATTTGTTCTTTGATTGTTGTTCTTTTCTTTCTTTTTTTTTTTTTTTATTCTTGCTTTTCCTTTTTGAAAGTGTTTGCATTCATGTAAAGGTTGTCTTTGTACATACTCAGAACCTATTTTAATTAAAAGAAAATAAAATGAATTTCTCCCAGACAAAGAATTTAATGTCTGCAACTTAAGTTCTTTTTTTCACATCTTTTGGAAATAGCTTCCAATTTAGTTATCTAGTGTAGCCTCATCTTAAACTTCAGCTCACTCTAATGTGATGAGCAGTAGGTCAGGTTGCACATTGAAAAAGATGTGAAACATAATACATAATTATGAGACATAATAGTCAGAAATGGGTAAAGTTTTGATGCCATGCTAAGATAATATTTTTTTCTCTTTCTACAACCTCATATGCATCATGCTAAAGACTAATGGACTTTTTGTTGCTGATGTTTGGCAAAAAAAACATGATCCTGCTTTAGGGTCTGTCCACAAGGCTTACTTAGAGTGCAAAGCTGAGATTCGGGATATTTAATCAAGATCAGTTTCATTTTCAGCGTCTCATTTTGGTTTGTGGGTCAAAGGCAGTTCGTTTGTGTCAGCTGTTTCCAGATAATGCTATCACAAGTATGTGGTCACAGATGATGGTACGTTTTATTAAAGACCTCACACATGATGTGACCTTCTCAAAGTTGATGTAACTTCACTGTTTGATTACAAATGTGAGGTAAATAACTCAGCTACTTTAGCTAAAGTTGGATACTAGCTTTTAACAAAGGTTCCTTTAGAAAAAGCCTAATTTAAAGGTTTTTGCTGTTCAAATTTACATTTTCTTCTTTTAGATATTCACCGCATGATTATCAGCTTGTGGTTATATAAAGATTTTGTTCATAAACAGTCCCACATTTTCTGAAAGAGCAACAAAACACAGTGATGGGGATGTCTGTCCAGTCTTGGACTCCTATATCACCTTTAAGTGAAGTAGAATTGGCAGAATAATAACAGTTTGCCAACAGTTTAGCTGCACAGTTTTTGCACATGCATGTTTGTCACACCTCTTTTTTCCTGTGAATATGGGTGTTTGTACGTGTTTATGCATGTGTGACATAATGAGATGTGCATGCTGCAGAGATTATTGATTTCCATAGAGACATGACACGGGCACCTCTGCATCTTTTCACCCTATTTTTCAATCTGCCCCTCACACACACACACACTCACACACACATTCTCCACAGCAGTCCTCTCCTGGGGTTTGCGCTGTGGGGCTACATGAAGGTGTCATCTCACAAATGAATTTCTCCTCACATCCCTCTCACCATTAAAGAACCTGTCTTGGTTCCTACAGCTGTACCCAGTACTCCCCTGCAGCTGTTTGCGCTCTCGAACAGAAGCGCTTGTTATTTATGTACCTGCGCTGTCTTCTGCAGCTACTTGCATCTAATTCACACAACACTTAGGCTAATTTTTTCTTGCCAGCTTGTTTTCTTTGATGTGCTGAAGTCCATGTGTGTATGTCATTTTTAATAACTTTTCAGACGTGTCTCAGCAAAATCTTCTCACTGGTTTGCAAAGTGCCGACTTAAGCTGCACATCCTGGTGGCCAAACTGATCTTTATCAGGAGAACCCCAACAGCACTAAACAACTAATCCTTAATCCTGAATAAAAACACAGATGCTTTGTTTTCTCAGTTTTTTAATACAGTTTTTAAGTAAAAAATAAAAAAACTGTTGAAATGTTTCCAACATTAAAGACTTCTGTTCGCAACGCATAAAGAAATTGGAGGTTTGATTTTAAAAGAAATTAAATGGTCTTAATTTATGGAAGACCCATCTCGTTGTCCTTCTCAGTATGAATCCATGTCCACAAGCTGTTCATTTAAATTCTGTTCTCAGCTCTGCAGATTGTGTAAATACTCAGGGACTGGCAGACAAACTCGGCAACATCCAAGATTGGGAATCTATGTATCTACGTGCTCAGCAGGAAAATGTGCATCTGATTGTCTGCAGAAATCACACAGAAATTTCCAGGCCTGTTTGTTGTTGTTTTTTTGGAGGGGGGCGGTTCCCCTTCTACTTGAAGGACAAGGCAGTTTTGACTAATTTGTGTTTGTGTGCCTCTTTATGCACCTTGTTGATGATGATCACTGCTGAGCAATTGAGAATGTTAGGATAGTGTGAAAAGTTTCTCACTTGAGAGAAAAGAACAGTAGGATGCAAATCCCACCCTGAAGGTTTCTGCTCTATCTTGATATTCTTTTGAGTTTTAAGCTTAAAGGCCCTGCAGCGCTACTGGGTATTCTGTGCATGTAGCCTAAATGGCCTTTTGTAAAGTACTGAATTGTGAGCTCAATTTCCCATGCACGCTCATCTTTTCCATTTGAGACAAGATATTGAAGATGATCCCTCTATTCTGGCAAGTGGCCATTTTAAATGGAGGCTATTTCAGCTCTTTCATTTGTCAATCAGTCTGAAGAGAAGAGTGACTTTCCAACGGTGGCTCGATGTGAGGCTGTAATTGTTAACGTCCCCTTTTGCCCAATGCACAGCCCAGTGTTTTGCATGTGAAAGGATCCTGAAAGAAGATGTGATTGCTGAATTAATACTCAAACTGCCTTTTGTCTCCATCCCTTTGGCTTCTGCTGCCATTAAACACAGAGGCACAGACATCCGGACAATCATGAGGAAGAGGAGGAGGAAGGGTTCTTGGATTCACTTTAAGACTCTTTCTTAATATAAGCTGCAGCATCCAGGGAGTTTAATCCACCCGTTGCAGCCTTCCTCAGTACCATCTATTTGCTTTAGTAAAACAACTCTGCTATATATGATAGGTGAGTAGTTTATTTCTAAAGTAATCAACAGTCTTTTCTTTGTGTTCCGGATGACAAGTCCCTAAGTTATTACTTGTTTGGCTTTATAGTGTCAGATGCTAATATTTTAAAACATACAACACACTGTGGTCTATCTTCATTACCCACCATTGACCATTACTATTACTTGACCATTACCTGGTCATGCCTAGGGATGCAAGATATGCCTCATGAAGCTTTATTTATTTATTTATTTATTTATTTATTTATTTATTTATTTATTTATTTATTTATTTATTTATTTATTTATTTATTTAGGTACATGATATGTCTGTTCTTGATTCATCCTTGTTTGCCCATTGTTACTTTCGCAAATTTGTCCATGTTTTGCTAGCAATATAAAACAATAAGTTTTATTTAGCCTAGCTGTGCTTGTGGGGTGCTTGTGGGGGGTGGGCCCCCAAAGGAACCACTGGCTTAAAAAACTTGTTTCCACAGCACTTCATGATGTTTAAAATTTACTTCTTATTTTGAGCTGAATCTGTAATTTAATGTAAAGATAATGCATTAACAAAGGCAGACAGTTTTTCTAAAAAAAAGATTGTATGTATGTATGTATATCACCACAGAGATGGTAGTATGCTGTGCTGTAGAAATTTCTTAACACTGAAGAATGAGAAACGGAATATAATAGCTTTATTCCTTAGACAACACTTCCACACGTTTTTAGTTTATGTTTTAGTTAAAACACTAATATGATTAGTGCAAAGAAATTTTGCACTAATAAAAAAAAAAAGCATAAACATGGAATAAGACAACATCTTCCTAAAGTTTCTGTGGGAAGGTTTACTAACATGCATCAATAGTCAAACCAAAGCTGCCTGCCAGGTCCTGATCTACCTCTCTGTTCCCCATGATAACCCAGCTGTGAATCGACAGACAGATGATAATGGTCGTCAGGCAGCATTGGCATCTATTGTGTTTTTAGGAAATGAAATGCTGCTATTTTATGAGTTTTCCACTATCTCTTCTTAATGTTGTCCTGCACCCTCATAATCTATACAGGCAGTCTTGGCTCTAACATCCTGAGTTCCATTTCACACATAATATTTTAGGATAAAGCAGTTAGCAGATCATTGAAGATGGGGTTACTTTCTAGAAAAGTTTTATTCTATTCCTGTTAGATAAGAGAAATGAAATATAGAAAATTGTAGCAAATCAGTATTTTATTTTTGTGTTTGTTTTTTTTTCCTCCTGTATGACCGCCGTCTTTCCCAGAGCTTTATGGACATTATTATAACACACTTTTCACTCCTAGATGGCTTGATGTATAAAGGCCAGGTGGTTTTAGCTAAATTTCTCTGGACCAAGTCCCAGTACTGATCATCATGTCCATGTTATAAAACTTGATGTACACAACCCCATTTTCCTAATGTTTACATCAGCCACATGCTGCTTCAATTAGCAAAAAAAAAAAAAAAAAAAAAAAAAAGATGCTCCTGTTGCTTCACGGTAATCTCACCTGATCAGTCATTTTCATTTAGAAATGCATACTCCACTATAAAACGCAAATGGAACAGCAAAATTTCCTAATGGGCGTTAAAATCAGGCAAAGAAACAAGAAATCAGCCTGCTGTCAGCAATAAATACCTCCCAGAGAATGGTGCATGAAGAGATGGTGAGAAATAATTTGGAACAAAAAGCTGGAGGAAAAAAGGTTTTCCTGACTTATCTCTATGTGAACTTCACAAGGAGCAGGTTGACATTGATTTTATTACCGTGGAGCATTGATGACGAGCTGGATGAGCAAATGTGCTGACAACAGGGAAAGAGTAGGTGATCAGTCACTGGCTGGTTGCCCATCATAGGCGCTCAAGGATGCTGAGAGGACACTGGCCTCTGTCATATGATTGCATGGATGAGGAGACCTATGGCAAAGCCAAACTGTGGGGGTCAAACACATACAATAGGACTTCGACATTCAGGGAAAGGAAACTCATGCTCACAGTAACACACATGCATCAATATATATGTTCCATAAATAGGCTCACACACTTCCACACACAGACTGAACATTCAGGGCACATTTGTTCGTACAGATGATGGTGATGATGATGGCGCTGATGCTGGTAGAACCCCGACTGCATTCAGGTGACTTATGTCAAGTGTCAGTTTTTCTGCTTCGTTCCTTCTCTTCCCCTCCCTCCTCTTAAATCCATATGTTGCACTTCCCCCACTGTCTGTTTCTCTGCCTGTCTCATATTAATGTAATGTTTCTGAGAATAAGGGTGAGAGGGAGCTGTTGTTCTTTGCTATGTTTTATTGCCTGTGTGTGTCACACCTTCTGGTTTTGCTGTGCAATTACAGCTGTGTACTCAACATTCGCTGTTATCAGCCCCCTGGAGTTGATTGCACGAGGCATAACTTGAAGGTTACAGTGCCCCACCAACAGAAGCCATTCAAAGCAATGTATTGATATATTCTTCACAGCCATTTTGTTGCCTTAACAGTAATATTAGCCATTGTCTTCATGTCTCAATAGCTTTGATGGGAAATTAATTGCAATTTTTACGTTTTTGTCATCCTCTGTGACCAAGTTTTTCAAAGCTTCATAACGTAAGATTTATAAATTGGCATATCATTTCAAATTGATAAAAATCATATTCAGATATCTAAATGTATACTGAAAGAGATGATATGCCATTTCTTCTTATTGATTAAAGGAATTGGACATACTAAGAAGATTTAACCACTAATAAGAATAAGAAAAGCTTTATTAGTCTCTCAGTGGGGAAATTGCGTTGTAGTACAGGTGCAGTAAGCAGAAGCGTGCAGGCCTTACATGTTCATCACGTTTGTATGCACCCTATTCATGTTTAGATGTATGCTATCATAGTATGGTATGAAGTTATTCAATCTGGCCATGTAATTGTATCACTGAGCATGTCCCAGTAATCATAGACTGGAGGGGAATCAGGTCATTGACCAAAGTATATCCTAAACCGCATTTCTATGGACTGCCTGAGAAAACTTCTCTGTAGTAGAGCATTGTACATGTAAGTATGATTGCATATCTTGAAGTTACTTGAATGATGATTTTGTCACATGATTCTGCAGTTATAAAATCATTAGAGGGGAATGATATTCAAGAAATATTTTATGTGACGGCTAAGTGGTAGTCAGCAGTCTGACTGTTATGATGATGTCCTTCCTGTTTGATTTCTTGCTTGTGTTGTTCTTACTCTGATGTAAGTCGCTTTGGAGAAAAGCATCTGCTTAATGACTAGAATAGAATAGAATAAAATAATTTTTTTTTGCTGCTTTAACGGTCTTAAAATGAAAGAAAATGGATTTCAGCTGCATTAATTCACACTTATTCTT
>JBAMHW010000009.1:12428397-12458742 GCA_037177495.1 Rhadinocentrus ornatus | reverse complement strand
TATATATTATATATTATATATAATATGTATAATAAGTGTTTGGGCTTTAAAAAAATTGTTGTTAGCTTACACTTTGAAGGCAAATTGCAACTAGAAAAATTAGATAATTTTTTTTAAACTTCTAAAGCACTAATGCTTTCCAAAATCCTTCACTCTAAATCATTTTATGAAAAATAACACTTAAAAAATAAGTGGATCTGCTGTTTCTGCCAACATGTTACCATTTATTTACAAGGGGTTGTAACATATCCTTCTTTTACATTTATTTATATTTATCTTTTTCTTAAAAACAGTATTTTTATTTTTATTTATTTCTATATTTTTATCTTTTTATTATTTTTATTTATATGTTTGGTTTACATGGTTTTATAAATCTCCAACCAAAAGACTTTTCATTACTGCATTGTCTAAAGCCATACTCTCAGGAATCAGGTTATACTGTTTTTCAGGTATAGGAAAAGAAGAAAAAAAATTTTTTTTTGCAGGATTTATGATGCACAGCTTAAGCTTTGTTTCTACAGGTTTCATCATTGTTATATGCCATGGTGACCTCCGTGTCAGACAGTGAGGCCATGCACAAGACTCGCTGTTTTATAGTTTTTAACATAAAAGCTGCTGTACATTTTCCCTGTCAATCAACTTTATTGATAACATCTGTATTTTTATTGCAGGAGAGATGAAAATCTGTGCTTTCCCTTACCAGAGCCAGCACATTTCTAGAATTGGATAGGAGAATCAATTGCTCTCATGAAAATGGATATTTTTACTCAGCTAATTTCCACTGGAAATACAAGTGTATTGATGTTGTGTAATACAGCTTGAGGAGTAAACAAACACCCTTTGATTATTTGAGGGATTTTGTAAACCATGATGATGCAAAAGTGCAGCAAGAAAGTGGTGGGACTTGCTAAGGCTAAAAAACAAACCCCTTGGTTGGCTTGCCACTCAGTCATCCCTCTCTCCAAAGTTTTTTTGCAAGGTATTTGCACATTTGTTGCATTCATGACTGCGTTTGTTGATACTCTGTCCTTCAGAATGAGCAACAAGTGGTTTATGTCTTGAATTTTACAAATGCATTACAATCCCGAGGGTTTACAAAGCAAGTGAGAACCTTATATCTCTGGAACATTTTTTTCTGATATTTTCCAGCTCCTTAGTAAAATTTTATGGAAGATCACAGGGTGAGATAATAAGTGAATGTTGCTGATAATGTTACATAGTTTTTACTGCAAGTCACTCTGCAGTTGCTGCAACGTAGTCTTTTTTGTGCTGATCTGTAGTTTCTAACTTGTTGCTATTTTGAATCTTTACTCAAGTGCGCATGATATTGATATCAACATAAAAGCAGTCATCAAGAGTCTCATTCACTGTTCTACAAGTCATAAACCAAAGCACATAATCTCCCTCTGTGAAGTGCATGTTTGAAGAGCAGCTGTGGAAGATGTGCAAACCAAATTGTCGGCGCATTCCCTTGAAAATCAATAAAGTCATAAAAACAGCTGCTGTACTAAAGAAAAACAAAATCTCTTGGCAGCCAGTTTTTCTTCATGTCTTGTGGGGACTGACGGAGTCATCTTTAAATGCAAAGTGATGTAGAACGGCCATAACTTTCATGTATACATTCCAGTATGTTGTCTTTTAAGAAAACGGTTTTGCATTGCACTAATGTTGAGAATCACTCTCATTAACAGAACAAATTTTTTATAAGATCTTATATTATGATAATCAAAAACAAACAATTTAGCCGTAGTTCCACGTGCATACATGAAGGATTTTCCCTTAGGTATGCACACCATCTAAAAATAATGCAGCTTTTCAGTATGATTTATATGTAGTCACTTTATGGAGATGATATTTATATAAAAGAAAAAAAATATGCATGCAGTGTAAAAGCAATGACACTAAAGAAATTTTGAATCTATTATTTTTTGCTTTTTTTGACCTTAAAAAGTTTCTTATTGATGAAATATTGAACTTGCAAAACTAATTGATTACTGAAGTTTTCCATATTTTTAAAGGTCTGGTTAGGGGTGCACGATTATGACCAAAATAATAATCATGATTATTTTGATCAATATTGCAATCAAGATTATTAATCACGATCATTCACCGTCTTTAGAAAAACACGTATTTTTATTGCTCCAATTCTAAACAAACTATGTGGCAACAATTTTTAGTGAAAATTTTTACTTTAAATTAGAATTGATGATAAATAATGCAAACAAATACATTTACCATTAATATTTATGTAAATTATGGGGCTACAAAAGATGCTAAATTAAGAGCCGTTCAGGTGCCAAAAGAGCCACCTCTCTATAAAGAGTGGAACATCCCATCAATAGCATATATAGTTGTAATGGATGCTACCGTGGAGATGGATGTCGGGAAAAAGGCAAAAATTGATGAAAAGACAACCTAAAAAATTTTTAGAACAGCAAAAAATCATTTTTTAATTTAAATTTTTTAAGTGTAATATTTTTACTTTTATTTTTTATCAGGAGTCTGCAGCATGTCACCACACTTCAAACTTTTTAAATATTTATGTCCACATTTTTCATTAATAAACATTAAAATGACGGTTAGCCAGTGCCGGATCATCCGGCAGCAGCTTTGTACGTTTCATTTTCAGCCTGATTATGGAACGAAGGCGATCATCTTCTGCTCTGAATGCTGCTCTGCTGCGTGAGGACAAAGCCTCTTCTGAGTGCTCTTGGAGGGGGGAGGGGTCTGCACAGCACCCAGTCCTCACTGAGAAAAGTAAACTACGCTCCTTTACGTCCGTCTCCAATATCACCAGAAAAAGTTGCTAGATTTGTTGTTAGTCGCTTTTATGAAAAAAAAAGAAGTCGCTAAAGGGGAGTGAAAACTCACTAAAAATAGTTGCAAAGTCGCTAAGTTGTCAACACTGAACTAGCTGGCGACTGTAAAATGTGTGCGCCCTTGTTATTAAGGCAGCTTAATAAAGCCTTGGCCTTGCGTTCGCCCCATGGTAATTGGCAGATTACTGGTTGTGAATGTGTGTGATCAGAGATGCATGCAGCAGAGCTCGCATTTTAAATGTAAATATCATTGACGATCAGGTTTATTTAATTGTGATCACCAAAATCGTGATCAGGATTAAAGTGCAATTAATTGTGCAGCCTTAGGTCTGGTGGCCTTTATTATACAGTTACTTGATAGGAGAGGGGTCAGAGATAGCAAAGGAGAGATAACATGCAGCAAAAAGTCTCAAGCCAGGATTCTAAGGTCCTTTTAGGAGCTTCAGCCTCTGTACACCTTCTCAACTAGTTGAGTTTCACAAGTTTTCCACATTTGTTTGATGTGTAAATATATCTTTTAGCATGTTTGTTGGAATGAATGTGCCGCTGTTGTGTTAACAGCATGTATGTGCCACCTAAAAATGGTCTGCAGATCAGTTAATGCTGGTTTAAAAGGAAAAATAAATGTAACCATATTTGTATGTGTTATCTAATTTACATTGTGATCCTATCAGTGTAACATTTTTCTTGTGGCAGAGTATCATGTCCATAATGCCCTGATCTTATCATCTAATCCAGAAGGTAGAAATCTGACAAACATTAAATGGCTCCAATAAAAATATTTATTAGTTTATCTGACTCTTCTGTTGGAAACTGAACGTTGCATCCTGCAGTGTGCACACAAAAATTCCATTTGGCAGCAAGATTAAAGTGATGTGCTTGAAGGCAGCCTGCTGATATAGGTGATAGTGTCACTAACTACTATTTGCCATCTGAGACTAAATCCTCTTTTGGGTGTGAGTACTGTAAGTTCTCTGTCTGGCAGAACAAGGCGTGTGCTTTCATTTTGTTCACAAAGTCACACAATCTAATTCTGCCTCCCTCACACATGTTAGCTTGTAAGCATATGACCCAAAGCAGGACAAAATACACAAAACCGGAGGTTTTTGCATGTGTAAATATGCATTTGAGATTTGATAATTAAATATGTGTTAGATAAGTCGTCTCTTCATGTCCACACTTCATTACATCCATATTTACATGTCATTTTCAGTTTTTGCAACTTTCCTGTCAAGACCTCCAGTCAGGCTGTGATGCACCAAGCAGATGGACTGACCCTTTGAAAAATGAAATCATAATTTCATACAGTATATTTAGCGCAATAATACATTAAGAGAATATTAGCTCAACTTTTACCTAGTCTACAGAGAGGGCCACCACCCTTGTGCTGTTTGCTGAGGTTGTGGTTCTCACACTGACTAAGCCTCATTCTTGTGATGGATGGGAAGATTATAGGATTTACTGCTGATTTGCTCTGAAGATTCCACATAAATATGACCAGCTGCCCCTCAAAAAGCTGTTGGATTTTAAAAAGTTTTCTCATTAAGAAGAATTCCTCCATTTTATTCTTCTGGAAATTTTAAATAAATTAATATATTTTTTTATTTTTGGAATGACCTTAATCACTTGTGTAACAATGGGGCTGCCTGGAAAGCTCAGAAATTACCCTGCTATGTAGTTACAATGTTTTATCTTTAAACAGTTACTTAAGGCTTTTATAAAACAGTTGTGAGCACATTAATGCTTTGTGTTTTCATCTAAACTGCAAATACTTTTAGTTGCATAATTTGCAGTATTTCCCACTAGCATTAAGATATAAACTCATGTTTCCATTAGATGTCAACAGTGGCATTCAAGCAGGTTGTGGTTTGAAGGAAGGAATGAGTGTTAATGAGCAATAGAGCATCATGTGGTTTGGGTCAGAGGCCAGACAGTCTCACAGACACACAATCATCAGAAACACAGCCCGAACAAGCAGACTTTAAGAAGCCTGTAGAACAGTTATTATAGATGCCTCACTGTGTGTAAGGAATGCATTATATTTTAAATAGGTCCCATGAGTGTCAGGTCCGAATCTCTTCCAACTGTAATATTTTCCTCAGTCCATCACTTATTTTTCCATATCTAATAATAAGAATACTAATTTTAAAAAATCTAAAGTTAACTGTTCATTTTCATAATGTTGTGGATTAATTGCTAGAAATGTTAATGAGCTCAGAGACCCTATTTCTTTTTTTCTTTTTTTTCCCTTCATGTTTTGTGTCACACATTTACTTTTTTTTTCTTTTTTTGCAAAGCTCTTGGCACTGCAGGCTTTTTTTAATTAGCTGTGAATGTCAATTACTTCATGTCACACACAAGGTCAGAGACAAGACTATGGAAGCTCAGATAGTGGTGTAATAGGATGAGGAGCTGGGGAACTGCCTCAGTATCAGTAATAATCAAATCTTTATGCCTCCACTGCCTTCAGTGTGAGAAGGCTTGCAATTTCAGTATATGTGGAAAAACGGACAACAGCGTATAGTGAGATATGTGTGTTTATAAATGCAGGATCTGCTGATACACTATCTAAGGATGTTCTGGTTTTATGTTTTGCTTATGAAACATACAGACTTTGTCTTTTTGTTCACCTCACAGCGATGAAAACAGCCTCGTATGCTATGAATTATCAGAAGAATTGCAACTTTTTAGGAGTGAGAAGTAAAAAAACAGGTGGACATTGAGATCAGACATGGTCCATAAATATGACGCTCTGGCAGGCGTGGGTCAGTGAGAAAGGAAAGGGATCTGGGATTCTGAGGATGTGCAGGGTTGAAGGTCATGAAGTGCTCAGCAGGTCTTTAGGGGTTAAAAATCAAATGGTTTCTCTCCTTGATGTTTTATTCCTCTCTTTCACGCCATGTTCTCTGCAGCTATTTTAAAGGCAAACGTTTGCGCATATAAATGTCCTGCTTTTCACACATGGATATGAGACATAAAAATTGACAAAAAAGAGAAAGATATGGAAAGAAAAAAACATTTTCACTTTCATTTGTATTTTATTTTAATCCCAACACTTATTTTGGTTTTATGTATTATGCAATGTATCACATTTGCATAATACAACATTGATAGATAACTAAAACTTTAAAAAGTAATGTTAATATTAGGTTGCTGCCATGTTTTTTATTAATTTTTTTCAGGAAGTGTGCTATACATAAAATTAGGCATAACTTCAGTGTCAGCAAATAAAGACTTTATTGAAACTTAATTTAGTTTAGAACTAATTTCAAGTTCACAAGTTTGGACAGACACGCCAACTTTGCACATCCATTTTTATATTTAAATTTAACATATAATCCTGCAGCCATGTTTTTCACTTAACTGCTGAAGCTTCTCAGTGAAGCCCACAAGAAGAGAAGTCTGCAGCTATCATGTATGAAAAAGAATAACCAGGTTTTGCACCTGTGGTAGGTCATCATACTAATTCACACCTGTTTCCAGTTTAAAGTCTTTGAGTGTAATGTCCGGTCAATGATATGTTGTGACAGAAGTGGTAAGCAACAGTAAGCCAAAGAAGACTCATTCTGCAAGGCTCTACTCGTGGTTGCTTTATTAAACCAAGGTGAATTTATGAGCACAGCCCCCCTTTAGACCCAATCAGCTGTTGTGCTTGAAACATCCTCTTGGTGTTCACCAAAGTAGCTGTATGAGATTTGATAAGCTTGTTTGGTTTTCTATATTTTAAAACCAGTACCAGTAAAACCAGTCAACTTGCCTTGTTTTTTTTACATTTACACACAACTATACAAATACAATGAACTTAATATAATATATGCATGTAAATATCATTAAAAGGAAATAGAAAATTAAAAGGCACTAAAATCTCAGGAAAATGTAATCATGACAGTCAATGCAGGCCAAATGGAAGCAGAATTTTGGAGGGTATATGTCTGTAGCTAATTTGGGAGTAGACAAAGAATAGTTTAATAAGTGAGAATATGGGGAATAAAATTAACATTTAAATGTACATGACTAATGTTAAAAAGCCATGGCATCCATTGAATATGTAAGACTTTAGAGGTTTGCGATGAGCCTCATTGGCCATTTTCAAAGCATGTAAGATTTGCAAAGAAACACGCAAATAACATCACCATAATCCAGCCCGAACATGAAAGAAGAGGTAGCTTCTTTTTTTTCTTATTTTTTAGATTTTTTATTGCCTTGCCTTGAAGCTTTTTAAAACTCTGCAGGGTGATCAGACAATGGTAGAGAAAATGCAGACAGAGTGTCTGGCTGATGGCAGCAAAGCCTACCGTCCAACCACAGCAAAGATGGGACAAGCTGTTAACCATCCCAGACAAAAATCTGCAGGGGCCTCTTTTTTCCCTTCGCTTTACTAATGAGGTGGTAATTATAGGAGAGGCCTCACACCTCTGGAGAGCAGAGCATCTTAATGCTGAAGTCACTTCTTATGCTACAGTTTTTGTTGTGCTGTTAACCAAAAGGTTTGTGGTATTTACATTTATGGAAGTTTATGAGATGTGCATGTAGAAATAGCTGTTAAAAGTGGTGAATAATTAGCAGAAGGAGCGGTCCTGCTTTGTTACTGTTTGACCACTTTGAAGCCACTACATGGAGCAAAGACAGAGTAGCAACTATCCCTCAACTTTTCTAAAACCAAAGCAGCTCTGAACATACAAACACATATTTTCTCCCATGACACAATGCTTGTTCCACTTCTGCTGTCTGGATAGCTGCCATTGTAGCAGTGTGAATGCAATCCAGCTGTGTCAGTGGTTGGTGAGAGTCTGTGTATCAGCATCCCTTTGCAGCTGAGACAGCATTAGCACACATCATTTCCTCACAACAATCCCCAGCTCTGTTTACCAGTATCAGCATAGTCATGATAAAATTCATTCCTTAAACTCGGGTTAACTGGAAGCTTGTGTTTTTCATCTTCATGGGGATTTTTAAGCCAAATGTTTCCATTACACCAGCAGGATTTATTCTTAGAGTTGAAGGTGACAACAACAGTGGGAGTTAAGGATATAAGCTTGAGTTTAATTCACTGCACTCCTAATATATTAATATAGGATCTTTCATATAAGAGTAGACAAGTTATTGTGTGGCTTTGGCAGCTAAAACAGGGGATCAGGCCACTTAAGAATCAGTCAGAGGTGACTTGAGTCGGCACTAAAACTCCACACCAGAAAAACCTAAAGTGAGCCACTCTTGTTATTTTGCTAATGAAAATCTGGAATGACACAAAGTTGGTGTTTTAATACAAAGAAGTCCTTCTTTATTTTCCTTTTGGAAACCTGAAGTCTCCTACTTTTACATTTAGTTTAGACCAATGTAGACATATAAATGTATATGCACAGTTAACTTTGCACAGCATTCAAGGGGATAAAAGTAAAAGCTCAAAAATATTCTCAGACCACATGAAGGCACTGTTGGACACATTACCACCAGATGTCTGACACAGAAGAAAATTTCCTCCAATCTCCTACAGAACCTTGAAATTTCTTAAATTTCAACACATATGTTGTAGATGTTTTTCATGACTTACAGTTTTGTGGATTTGCTGCTCTGAGAAACAATTACATGTACCTTTTTGCTATTACATGCAACTTTCTACATTCTAGACTTTTTGGAAAGGAAAATATTCTTCATTTTCTGCACAAACAGATGGGAATATGATACTATATATCTCCTAAACAAATAAAGTCAACTTATTTTGTGTGGGGCAAAAGGCCTGTACAATGCTTCGACAGGTGGTGTAGAGCCTTTTCTGGATTTATGATCAGCATCTGACATCCTCTGGTCCTCTGTAGCCTCAGCACTCCCAAGTGTCACGTGACACCTGGGTTTTTTTAACACCAGCAAATATACAGAGTTGTTGTTTATATTTTTATTGTTATATCTATTGACAATTACATCTTTTATGCTCATTTCAGGCTAATTTATTTTAATATGTGAGTCCACAAGGGCAGGAAATAATCAAGCATTTTTAACAAACCCCTTTATTTTATTTTGATCCTCTCAGATCAGCCTCTAGCAGTAACAAGCTATTTGCTAACACTTTCATGCATTGTTACAATATAGTTAGCTGTATTTATTGCTTCACCTGAGTGTTCAAGACATACGGACTTGAGGCAGCATGTCTTGGACACTCGGGTGAAGAGAGGGGTGGAGCTGTCAACTGATCACCAGTTTCAACTTCCATCTCCAGCAGAGCTTCAACCATGTCCCAGGTGAGGCGGGGGACATTGAGTTTGAGTGGACTGTGTTTCATGCCTCTATTGTTGATGTGGCCAACTGGAGCTGTGGCTGTAAGGTCGTCGGTGCCTGTCACGGCGGAAATCTTTGAACTCGTTTGTGGACACAAGCAGTAGGGAATGCTGTCAAGCTGCAGAAGGAGTCCTATCGGGCCTTTTTGGCCTGTGAGACTCCAGAGGCAGCTGATGGGTATCAGCAAGCTAAGCGGAATGCCACTTTGGTGGTCGCTAAGACAAATGCTCGGGAATGGAAAGAGATTGGAGAGGCCATGGAGAATGAATTCCGGATAACTTCGAGGAGATTCTGGTCCACCATCTGATGTAAGTAGTACTCCATCAACACTGTGTACAGTGGGAATGGGGGGCTGCTGACCTCGACTCTGGACATTGTGGGTTGGTGGAGGAGACCATGGTACTCAACCGGAAAAGGGTGGAGTGTTTTTTCCAGGTCGAGAATGAGGTCCTGCCCCAAGTGGAGGAGTTCAAGTATCCTGTGGTCTTGTCCACAAGTGAGGGAAGGATAGAGCGGGAGATCGACAGTTGGATCGTTGCTGTGTCCGCAGTAACACGGACTTCTTAATCATGGTGAAAAAGGACCTGAGTCAAAAGGCAAAGCTGTCAATTTACCGTTGATCTGTGTTTTTACCCTCACTTATGGTCACGAGGTGGCTGAAAGAACAAGATCACGAATACAAGAGGCCAAAATGAGTTTTCTCCGCAGGGTGGCCAGGTTCTCCCTTAGAGATAGGTTAAGGAGCTTGGTGATCCAGGAGGGGCTCAGAGGGAGGTAAATGGTCCATATTTATATAGCACTTTTATCCAAAGCGCTTTACATCATACATCACATTCACACACACATTCATGGACTGATGGCATGCCATGCAAGGCACTCATCGGGACTCATCAGGAGCAATTAGGGGTTCGGTGTCTTGCCCAAGGACACCTCGACTTGGTCAAGGTTTAAACCGAGAACCCTTGGGTTACAAGACGACCGCTCTACCTTGCCGAGCCACGCCGCCGCTCCTCCCCATCGAGAGGAGCCAGATGAGATGAGGTGGCTCGGGCATCTGGCGAGGATGCCTCCTGGAAGCCTCCCTGGTGAGGTGAGGTGTACCAGACACGTCCCACCAGGAGGAAACTCTGGGAAAGACCCAGAACACACTGGAGGGACTACATCTCTCAGCTGACCTGGGAACACTTCGGGATCCCCCCCACACTAGCTGGCGATTTTGGCCGTGGAGAGGGAAGTCTGGGCTTCACTGTTAAGGCAGCGGCCCCTGCGACCAACCCCGGATAAGTGGTAAAAAATGGATGGATGAATAATATTTCTTGCTACTCTTGCTAAGCAAGCATTTTTATGTGAAAAATAAACGCATGTTTCTGTGTTGAATACCACTCGCTTGTCTGATGAGTTTTCAACACAATAATAATATTAATCCAGTTGTGCTCTGAATAATTGTTTTACTTACATGATAGTAAAGGGGATCCAAATAAATAAACTACATGATTATACATGCTTTTTGGTCACATTTTGAAGCTATCCTCAGTTAAATTCCTTATGAATTGCAGGTTTGGACATCATATCTACATATCTCACAGCAGTACTTTTCCATCTCTGCACATGAATTTGGCCTATTATTGTGTGCATATCAGTTTCTCATACAGTAACTGTAATGAAATTGAAAAACAAAGTAGGAGGTTAATAGATATGTTTAAAGATATACCCTTGAATCCTAACTGTGTAAATATCTTTGACAAGATTTTGCACTGGGATGACTAATGGCAAAAGCAAAATGCATTATTATGACTTGTTTTATAGCCTATAATTATGTCGTCATCTGAATGCCCTGTGGCGGGATATCAGGTGGAAACAAGCTTAGATTTAATGAGGTGACAGTTTAAAAGTTATATTAGACGTCATATTTTCAGCTATTTTATGTTGCACAATATCAGTCATTTTGAGGAGTGATTTGGTTTGTAAATTAATCAAAAATCTTCTATTAAGTAAAAAAAAAAAAAAAAGACTGCACTGGAGCTGTCTTTGAATTCCACAAGGAAAATCCATGTCTTTGCCTGTCAGACAAAGCAGACGCTGTGTTCTAACGTTATAAATCTTGATCCAGCCTTCATCCTTAAGTATTTTGACTTGAAACATGCCTTAGGTGATGCAGTCAGCTTTTTCTTCATCATAAGCCCTTTTTCACTTGACAACCTAATGAATTTTACTGCTACACATTTTAGCACATCATTTGTCTTTCTTTTAGAACAACATAATGCCATAGGCAGTAAGTCAAGACCATGAATGGGTTTAATCTCAGCTGGCTTAGCAACTACTTCTCCTAGATTCCTTTTCCCGTGAGTTATTGGATGTTTGAAACCATGATCTTTGGGGGTTTTTTTTAAATTAAGAATGACATCACAAATGTGCAAGGCTGTGTGACATATTTGAAAAGTGTCTGGGTGTTATTATCCCGTGTGACATAGACCAAAATCAAACCCTCACCACAGGCTTGCTGACATTTAATCTTTGCTCCCGAAGCTGTAACAGGCAACAACAAAAGAAAAGCAAAATCTTTCATGTTGGTCTGCAGATTTAGGTCATCTTTACAGACTCCTTGTGGTTTTACCAACTACTTTGCACATCTGTGGACATGGTAAAAACAGCAAAAATCCTGACATACACTCTGCTGTCTGCCAGTATTTGTTTGATTGTAACGTCTGCAGAGGTTGTTTTTTTCAGTGGTGCTGAGAAACTGGCTGGATGCCTGCAACACTCCTATTTTTCAGGGCCTCATTTTCATCTATTCTAATCAGAACTCGACATATTGAGAGCATGAGTTGGTTTATCTGCGCTCTCTCATTGGGCTGTGAATGGTAAGTGTGCGGTACATTAAATTAGCACACACATGTTTCTCCTTGACAAGCACCAGTCCATGGCAGAATGAGAGTGTTTGTGCAGACAGAGGGTGCGTAAGGCTGTGAATGGGAGATAGGGATTTTTGTTTGCTCAGTTTGCTGGACTTAGACGAGATGGGGGACTGAACTGTGACATGGGCAATCACAGAAAAATTAACGAAATCATTACCATGAACATGTTACTGAGCATCACATGCAAAATAACACTAAGTCCATCTAAGTGTGGGCTGTCCCAAACAGAAAAAAACATGCTGGCATGGTTCTGGACACGTTTAGAAAGTGAATTTTGTGAAATAAAAATGTTTTTGAACATAAAAAAAAATAAATAAAAAATCATCATCAGAGAGAGAGGAAAGAAATGATTGCATGTCACTCGAGCTATACAGCAAAGATGGTTTGAAACAATGATGCACTTCATGTTTGCTCATTTGTTTTGACCATAACACAGCTTGAGAGAAGAGAGAGGGAGATTAATAGGTGTGTCGAGTGTGAACTAACAGCCTTGTATAATAACATCAAAGTCTAAGAAAGTTACACATCACCAGTGGATTTTATTTTCTGCCTGCTCATCTTTAATTAAAATGTTACAGAATTCCCCTTGGCTCAATTTTTTTCCATAAAAAAAGCCTTGAGGTAGTTACTATTTACTGAGGGCATGGATAAACAACTATCAAGTCGTATTATCTTTTTTTGTTCTCAGCTAAATTTGTGTACTTGCAACAGTGGTTGCAATTGGAAGTCTGATTAGCCACATCACAAGGCACTTATGTGGAGGTAAATGTTCAAGAGTTTGTCTTTGTGTTTTCAACATCAGACTGACAGAGGAGCAGCTTCAGAATGTGTCGCTTGGAGGGATTAAAGGGTTGTTGTTGTTTTTTTTGTTGGGTCCCTGGGCTTCGGAAAGGATTGTTCACATTAACATATTGATTGAATTTTCAGAGATTATACAAAAAAACATGTGAAATGAGGTCTCTGTCTTCATTTGAATTTGTGTCTGTGTTTAGAGCACATGCGCCCAGTTGAGCGAATAAAGAAGCGGGATGAGGTAGCATCATTGTAGTGTGTCGTTAATTTGCTGCCACCTTGAAATAAAGTCTGAATTATCCGCTCCACTACCCTTTATATTGATTTGCTACAGTCAGAAACCTCCAGTTTCTCTTATAGATTACTTTTTCCTCATGTTGGAGTATTGAAAATGTGTATTTTTTCAAAGAAACCCAATAACAGAAGTATTAGTTGTCATTACTCACCCAGATTGCCCACACATGTAATCTCATGGTAGTGGAGTTAAGCACAAGGTATAGTAGTTGAAAAAATCAGATTTCATGCTGAAATAAGGTCATGGAAGGTCACCAGTCTGTCAGCCATGGTATGGTGGATGTTGACAAGTTGTCTCTGAATCATGACTGAATACATAACGAGCATTCAGAAGCTGTTCACTTTGGCTACAACTATTTAAATGCTTGAAATGTTGCATTTTTCTCACCTAAGATAAATCCCTCGCTCTCCATCTAACTGATCCTTATCTTTTATGGCCAAAAAATGTCTTCATGTCACAGCGATGGACTTCTTGGTTTCTGACAGCTTTGTTCAGCCCAGCTACTCTGGGATATTGGAAAAAGGTTAGACTCATCACAAGCTTTAAACTCATATGACATTGGTCTTGTTAAACAAACCTGAGAAGCAAAGTTTCAAGTGGCTCAAATGTTTTGCGTCATGAGAAGGTGTGGGAACAAGATATCCATAAAAAAAAGTATTTACCAAAGTCTGTTAATTCAGCACCAGGGATTAAACTGCCCAGAGAGCAGCTGTGACAGTTATTGTGAGAGCTACTAACTGGCTGTGACTCAACTTGGCACTGAGGGATTGCACTAAAGTTCACCAAAGCCACCATGCAATATTTAGCACCCTTTCAGCCAATCAGCACCATTTGTTCTGGAACTGTGTGTCTGTTTTCCTCTTTGCGGTTGGCTGCTGATGCCCTCCAAGCAAATCTATCAGCATGCAAATTGACACATATTTTTTCTTTGACATTTGCACTTTTACTTAACCACAATAAACCAATCATGCATTCAGAGATGAATCACATTCTGGCCTTGAGGATTGACTTACCTGTATTTGCTGTGGGTTTTGTAACCAACGAGACAGTGTTTGGGAGAAATAATATACACAAAACCTACGCAGATAGGTGTGCATCCACTTAAAAACTGGCAAATCTGATCAGAATCGTTATGTTAGTCACTAGACCATTGTTCCCTCTAGCTAGAGCAGTTAAACTTCAACTGATATTACAGGTAGAAACTACCTGCAAAACTATTTTATATTTGTTAAGAGATTATCTTTAGTGCAATTCCCAACAGAGAAGCATTGCAGCCCTAATTTATATAGACAGTGTTATATTAACAGTATTGTGTTAACATGTCAATATTATTACTGAAATGTCAAATACATTCTGAAAATAAAAAGATGTGCAATGTTACTTTGATATGGACATCTTTTGTACATGTGTGAGACTGTCCAGACAGAAGATGGCTCGATGTCAGGGCAAAAGGCATTTAATTAAATTAACACTGTAACTTTCAGACCTTAAAACTTGCATTTTAAAGGTCAGCACAGTGACATTTATTATGTAGATTCCTGAAGGTGTTTTCACATTTGAGTTTGAACACACTTTCCCAGATTTAATGTGAGTTTTGACCGATATTGTATTTGGCCTTTGATGAAGATTTCAGCTGATAACTGTTGAATCAGCGAACAGCTGTGGTATTATGCAACATAACTGCATGCAATTTGTAAAACTTGTCAGAAAACATAATCTGTTTGTTAGCTGAGACATGGTGAATATGAAAAACCAAATCTTTGTGTTTAATTTAAAAAAAGTTACAAGGGTTAATCAACTCTGAAGAATTTCTTGATTTTGAAGCTAGAAGAGATTAAAGAAGAAGTAGAAGTATTTATTTTGCCTGTATGCTAATACACTGAGAGGAAGTTGTCTGCATTTAACTTCTGTCACTTTGTCTGGTGTGTGCTGCGTTGCAGTTTCTCTCTAAAGACCTGATTAAAACCGTGTTAGTCATGCAGAAAACAAAACAGGAAAAAAAAGTGTAATCAAAATGGAAATGAGTTTAAATTTGCTATGGAAACACATGAAGCAGGTAGACTCATTTCTGCTTAAAAAGAAAGCCCTCGGAAAATCCCTTTCCTTTGAGTTTTTCTTCTTTTGTCTGGTACCAATTATGAATCCAGGTCTAAAAATAGTCAAGAAAATCTTAAAGTTGTGTTAAGTTTCATTTCTTTTTTATTCTCATGGGCTGGTGTAAATGTTTTACCTTGTGAAAACTACAGATGACAGATGTGAAATTGTGATATCTTGCTGGTTGTGCCCCATAATTAGCATTCTTGTTGGCTGTTCATTCTCTCTGTTGTCTGACAAAAAGTTAAACAGATGATAGCAGGAAATATTTTCCAAGAAACCAATTTAATAATTGAAAATACTCAGGGTCTTTTACAAAAATATGTTGCCTCTTGATTAGCCTGTATGAAAGGTTCTCGTCATACAGCAAATATTCAGTCAGTTCTTTTAACAAACCCCAGGATTAGACTCCCCTGTCTCGGGATTTTAGATCCATCCACACTTATGTGGGCTGCCAGTGCTGCTGCCAATAACAACAAGCTATGAAGCTTTAGCTTACATCCTTGTGCTCTTCCTTCATATTTATTAAGAACTTCCAGCATTTGTCTACACAACTACACAACTGCACAACACAGCCAGTGATTAAGGTTTTTTTGTCATGCCAGGTTGTGCAGGGCCACAAACTGTAGTCACTGTGTCGCAAACAAGCATTCAAGTAAAAAAAAAAACAGTTGACTTGACCATTGTGCAGTATGAAAAAAGAAACAGGAACAGAAAAAAAAAGGGAAAGAAAGGCATGCTCTCGTGTTTGAAGAGGACTCAGGGGGCAGAATGAATAAAGGCGGGGGGAAGGGGAGGCAAGCCTGCCTTTGTATCTTTTAATAAGGAGTCAGTTATCTGCACATGTGCCACACTAATTAGCCAGCGGGGATCTGGTGTTGGTTGCAGTCTACAGACTAAAAGGGGGTAGTGAGGCAACACTGTGGTCCCGATTCTCTACCCTGATGCCCCAGGGGCAGCTGGGTACACCACCTGTTTATGAACTCTGAAGTGGTCTCTAATTGGACTTCTGACTGTGGACCACCCACAGAATCAGACTGTCCACATGAAGACATAAAGACTCATCTAAATGTGGACAATGACGGCCACATTAATAGTAACTAAGCAAACATTTGCTAAAGAATTCTGTTAATATTTTATGTTCTTGCCATTTTAATGTTTTAGTTGGACATTTTAAAAGATAAATAAGAATAAAAATCTACAATTTAAGTTGTCAAAGCTTTGTCACAAAACTGAAAAGGGATCTTTGTAACAATAACTTTCACAAAACTGGAACAAAATGTACCTGAAGTCATTTATCATCATTTGTCAGTGTTTTCATTTATTTATTTATATGTGGTATTACTGTTATTATCATATGCTCATTCAGAGCGCAAAGATTGTCAGAATGTGATTGATTTTTGGTTGTTATAAATCATAAATCATGTGTGCACCTTTTTGCAAGAAAAAATTAAATATATTATACTAATTGCTTGTTTTTGTGCAATTTATAAGCCCAAAAAATGAAAACACATTTGTTAAAATACACTACCAGTCAAATGTTTGGACACGCTTTCCCATTAGATTTAATAGGAAAGTGTGTCCAAAACCAAAAGGAACATTTTAGAAAACATGATAGCAAAACAGCAAACAATTACAAAACACAATATTTGTCAGAACACAGCAAAGAAAACACAAAACTTATTAGTTAGTATGTTAAAAAAAAACATGTTTTAATTATGCTTTTGTTAAAAAATTAATGCTGTTTGTCTTTTTATGTCTAGTTTCTATGTTGTGTATTGTGTTCATTGTTGTGAGGTTTGCACCTCAAGTCATTTATGTGTAGTTGCTCTCAGGACTAAAATTCCCCTTTTGACCCTTCAAGATAACAATGCTGACTTGGTGTCATGCAATCGGTGTCAGACAGTGCGTATCATCTCCTGTTGACGTCTGTGTTGGCTCACTCTCATCTCATGTGTTTGGTATATCATCATTCTTGTGCATGATTCTGAGCAACCTACATGGTTATCTTTGTTTGACTCCCAGGCTGTGCTCTCATGTAGTGTTGTCAGTCAGATGCTGCTGTTTGAATTACCAGATAGACTGAAAAGTGGCAGATAATAACTTAAGCACAGCATGAAGCTATTTTACTGTCACATTAATTGCAACACTACAGGCACAGCCGGGGACATTATCACTGCATGTGGAAGCTCTTTGTTTTTGTTCATTTGAATGTGTCTGTTCTAAAGTGCGAGTTAAGGTCATCACGTTGTGTGAAAAGCCTGCATAGGTTTTTACTGTCAATTTTCTAATGGAGGGAGTGGCAGATAAAATGATGGGTCACCTTCCTCTTCACACTCTGGTGATCTAAAGTACTCTCCAATGAATGATTCTGTCTGCCCGTCTGCTATTTATCTGCAGCGAAGCCAGATCTCGTTGAGGAAAAATATACTTCCGACAGACTGCCACTCACTCGACCAAAGGGATTGGATGATTAAAATTCCGCTTACCTCCCCACCCTGACCACCCAGCCCAAATTAACCCCCTGTCAGTGTTATACAAAGAGAATGGGCATGGCTGAGTCTGATTTATTTCACACAAAGCCATCATAAGGGCACAGTTGGCCTCCTGTCTCCTTGATGAGCCATACACACCCCAACCCTTATGGCCTTTCTTTTTTCTCACCCCCCTCACTGTCCCACCCTCACACCGTCTGTCGGGAACACTCAACCTGTCAATCTGCAGACATGTCGGGCACAAAGAAAGCCCCGAATCATAAGGAACTGATAAGCAGTTAATGGCGCATCGTTGTATTTGCATCACAAGTGTGTGCAGAGTGTTTGTAGTATTCAGTCATGCAGGGTGAGACTTGGCCCTCCCTCCTTCTCCTGCCCATGTGCTCCTTTCGGGGTGCAGCCACTTATTGCAACTGATATGGTAGAGATAACTCTGTTTAACACACACAAGTCCAACACGGGACAACAGGACAACCTCGTGCTGTGCCCAGAGAAAGGCTGAAGGTTGTGAACACTCGACTGGCTGAAATTAGCATTTGTAATTTGTCCACTGTAGGCCGAAATTTGATTTTACACAAATGTTGGGACTGTGAAAGTTATTTCACAGTCCCAACATTAAAGTGATTTTATTTTTTCTTCAATTTTTAAGCGATGTGGATGTTCGGATACCAGAAAAAGAGATGGAACTGGGCATTTCTTTGCGTGTTTGCTGTCTGCTTGCATCCCGGATGCAGAGGGCTGGAGGTCTGGACCATGAGTGTGAAAAATGGGCAGAATGCATCCAGTTTCTCAGTCCCTGTGGTGTTATTGTTGACAGAGTCGGGAGTCACTCAGGATGGTGCCAGCGAGGGGGCAACAACAGCTCCTACATCTGAACATGAAGACGACAACACTTTGGGCTACACAGGTACTGCTGCTGTTTTCCAGTGATATATAAGGAGTCATTGTTTGGCATTACCCAGCTGTATTCAAAGTCATATTCTGAAGGCTCTCTGTGCCTGAACGTCTGAACTTAAGGTTTGCACCAACAAGTAGGTCTTTGTACAGTCAATTTAATACTGTTTGTGGTCCCTTATGCAACAGTAGAATAATTAGATTCAGCCAACTCAGGATGTTGAAGATCTAATCAGCTACCTGCAATTGAGAGACACAGACTTCCTTAACTCCAGACCTCCTGTAGAGCAGGAGGTACCCTTTGTCCGGCAGTGAACTGTAAATAAACCGTTAACTACAGGTCTGAAGTTGCTTTAAGCCTTTTAAGAGAATATTTTGGAGTATTAGATCCCACTATTTACATATAAAGTTTGACAAATGAACAGCACATGCAAACACGATCTTTGTGTTTTGACTTTTGCTAAATGTTTTAAATGAGTTTGGAAAGAGAATTGTGTGAAAATAAGGCTAAAACCAATACTGTTGCAGTCCTGTAGCCAGTCTCTCCACAGAAGACAGAGTTCTGCAGAGAAAAGATGAGCCTGAAATGGGTTTACCTGAGGGACTGACTGCCTCACACACACAAGTGCACACAATAGAATAAATTCTGGAGAAAATTACTGATGACACATGTGTTTTGGTTGGGTTTTCCTGGCCTCTTTCCTCAGAGTAAGGGGAAAAAATGTTCACAGTGTGGTGTCACAGCAAGGACACCTACCTCCCAAGGTGATTTTTGGGACCTCACACAGGCTAGCAAAGGAAATGAAAACCCAAATTATGTAAGAAAAATCTCAATAGGGTCCCTCACTGTGTGCGTTTGCTTGGCATTTGTAGATTTTAGTGAAATCAACAAATCCATACAATTACATTAGTATTATGGTATGAGCTTAATCACTAATGACAATGCATTCAAAGACTTTGAGTCCTAAGTACAGAAAGTGCTGTTATGTTTTTCATTTTTCTATTTAGTCTTTATTTTTCATGCAAAATTATTTCAGTGTAAACGTTTTCATTACTTAAATGTAGTGTGTTTAAGGTATTTATAGAACTTGTGTGTGTCTACTTGTGTATACACAATTATTTATATCTATACTTTTTATGTTTTCATATATTTCTCTGGGGTGAAACTGATTGCTTCAATAAAGTTTTGATGTATACCATAACATGACAAAAAAAAATATGATATGGAAATCATTAAATACAGAATGACACCAGTTACGTCTCATTCACTTTATCAATGCTGCAGATTAGTGTTTGAGGCTACAAAGCAAACTATTGTGTGTTTAGTTGACATAATCGAGTCAGACATCTTTTTTTTTCCAAATTTTGACCCAGTATCATTAGTAAACAGCAAGAAGCTCAATTTCTGAACCGTAACATGATCATCTTAAGCTAGAATGTAAGGGACCGAGCTGGTGAAGGACAAGGACACAGTTTGTTTCAAAAGGAATGGGTTTTATTTACCAAAAAAAAGTACTCACAAAATGTTTCAGGCCCTTAAAAGGGGTCGAATTAACTTTAGAGAAAACTTTAAACTAACTTTAAACTAACTGTTTAACATGTAACACAAAAAAAACAAACACACAAGAACCAAACTGACCTAACATACATGAAACAAAGGGGAACTTAAATACTGGCTGATCAAACCAGTCCAGACAAAAGGGGTTAACCAATACAAAAAATAAACTGAACAAAGAGACAAAACCTAAACAGTTAGTTTACTTATTACTTAAACAAAAGAATGACCAAAAATGAAACAAGAAAGCAATCTTCTCAAAATCCAAAACAAGATCTAAATATTTAAAGAATATGGAGGCAGCTGATCTCCCCTCTGGAAGGAGCCGTCTTAGTACAGGCCCATAGCACTTCCTGTTCCTTGGTTTTGACAGTTGTGCTCACTCCTGCGCCCAAGCGTTCATATGGCTCCCCCAGCACCAACAAAAGAAAAAAATACATGTGAAATAAACAAAACTTAAACAGAGTTGGAAACACAATAGTGCTCTATTGTGCGCGCTAACAAAAAGAGAACTAAAGCATTTCAACTAAATTTAAACCAAATATGTAAACAAAATGGTGTTAAATTATAAACATAATCTAAATGTGTACGTGTAGTGGGGTTACCACCTTATACTGTGTGGCTGTAGGTACGGCCATCACAAAGAGCATACCTGTGTTTTTCAAGTCTGCAGGTTTCAAGCCGGGGCATTGATCCTCTCTGCTGCTACAGTTTGATCCTGACTGAAAAGTCAGACTTGTGAAATTAATCTGAAGTACAACTACAGCATAATACATGCCATTGTAGTTTTTGCCAGATAGATGTTGTGGGTGTGATGGCACAGCAATGGAAAGGTTTGTTAAATTTTAAAAATAACAAAACAGAATTTCTACTCGTACTATGAATGCAAAAATTTTGTTCAGAACTTAATACTAAAAATATATGAATATTGGGGCAATTTAACTAAATTAAAATCTTTAGGATTGCCACGTCATGAGGTAACATATCAGTTATAGCTAAGAAACAAACTTTCCAGGTTTGGATAAGACTTTAAAGAGGAAAATCATTATCTGCCTCACTGCTTTTGGGTTTATCTTTAAAACGATAAACCTGTCTGTTGGACAGTTGCCAGGAGTTCATCTTTAATCTGGCCATTTAAACCCATCTGTGCATGAAAAGGAAGGAAATCGATCTGGCTTAGTCAGTGAATTGGGAATGAGACTAATGTGGCCTAATACCTCATTGTGGCGCTGATAGGACAAAGTGGACGGCTGCCAAACAGTGCATTTTCAAGAAGCGTGACTTACTGAACGGAACGTGAGGAAAATCTTGACTGCTGCCAGTTTGAGCTGAAGTGAGAAAAAAACGTACCCTCAATCACTTCAGGCAATAATCTTTTAGGTTTTAAATGTGTTTAATTGTGTGATGCAGGTGATACTGCTAAGAGGCTCATTTATGTGAGGTTTGCTCATTATCTGCGCTTTCTCCCAAATGAAGTATGTCCTCATCATATATGACCTGTTAAAATACAAATATCCTTAATACTCAGATCTGACTTTATTATAACTAAAAACATCTGGCACAGTCCCGGCATTGACATGCTAATGTTTGGCTGGTAGTCACCTGGGACTAATAGAGCCTACTGTGAATTTATAAGAAACCACATGCTGACCTGAAGTTTGCAATACATTAAAAGGTTTTTTTATTGGTCCCCCAGTATATTGAGTGTGAGCCAGCTCTAAACTGTTTCCCGATACTGAAGAGTTTTGCACAGAAATACACATTCATAATAAATGAGACTGGCCAGTGAAAAGCCAGCGGATCAGAGAGGCATGCTAAAATTCTTGCACTTGCACTTTGCTCGTTGTCTCTTGACAGGCAAACACACATTGGGAGGAGACACGTCTTTGGTTCCTCTGCTTTAACATGAAAGGCTAAGCATTACCTTAGAAAGCACATCAGCACCCATATCCTCCCTGTCCACCGACAGCTACTATTGCGTTTGTCACAAATCACAAAGGACGGCAACTTCAGAGAGCTGCTCTGTTTGTCAGGTTATGGAATTAAAGATGGGAATAAAAAGAGAGAAGTGAAGGTTGCCATGCTGTCGTCCCTGATTGGCTACAGAAAAGAAGTGTCCACCCTGCTGTAATACAGCATTTTATCTGCTGTGGAAGCAGACACCCCTGATCAGCCAAAACAAATCGTTCTCGCTCTTTAATGGATATACACAGAATGTGATATGAAAGTCATGATTCAATAGACTGAAAATATCCAACGAATCAGGCTACTATTCCACAATTATATATAAATATCACTTTGATTACCTATTTGCTCTCTTGTTGTGTTTCTGTACAAAGAAAGTAGTCATATTTATAGTTTAGAGGGATAATGCTGGCTGGCCTGTAGGATGCAGGATACTGCGTTGTACTGTAACCAAGTCGGTTTGGATTTTCTTTTGTGTGGGAAGAAAATAACTGTCTGCAGAAGATAATAAGATGAACCTGAACTATCCACCAGACTGGCGTATAAGTCACTGAAATTTTCATATACAACAAAATACTCACTTTTTACTCAATTATGACAAAAAGTTGACATTAAATATTTGATATTGATGTTTTATTAATGATGGAGGTCCTCTACTTTTCTACTTAGATTAAATATTAGTTTGTGGTAATTATCATTTCTGCATATAGACCTTGAAATACCACTGAAATAAATAAGCAAGAATCATTGGAGCCTGAGATCTGACTAATACTAATAGAGCTGAGACAACCAGATGGAAACAGACCATGCAGGCTGTGACAGTTCAGGGTGCCTGTTTTCTCCTTTTTGATAATGACGTGGATTAGTCTGTGTCTGGATTTGTAGCACTGACAGCTTCACCATGAGCGAGATGGAGAGCCATATTCACCACTCATCCTTTGCCATCATTGCGGAGCTCTTGCACTTGGCCTTGAGTCCCCACACTGAAAACCAATTTCCTTGACTGTGTCACCCTCAGATTTATTACCCAAGAGTCACAGCAGGAGCATTGTGCCACATCTCCATCACGCTTATTTCTGTTCTTTAGTCTTTGTGCCCTGTAGAGAATGATCTAGGCAGCAAGGAGAGATCTACACATTCGGCCAGCTTCATTCTCACATATCCTCAGTGCAGCAACAGGATTAATTTCCCAGTGCAACGACAGAGAAAGATCCACGGCCACGCCTTGAGGAGCGATTCACTGGAGATATAATTAGTTATAACTATGCACTAATGCCCTACATGCAGCTTCCCCGCAGCTTCTGAGCTGCTAAGGACGGTAGAGGGTTTTGTTCCCCATCCAATCTCTTTTCATCTCCCTGATCTGCCCTGCTTTAGCTCGACCCTGCCCAAGGAAATGGGTCTATTAACCATTCTTGTCAGGATAGCATGTGGAGTAATGTGGTCAAGAGGCACTGAAGTGGGGGTAAGATTTAAAATGGGAGTTACCATGAGTGAGCACAGGTCAAAATGACAAAGTCTGTTGTGAGAACTAAATTAGAATATTCTGATTCATGTTTCTAGTGTCCCCATGATAATTGGGAGGGAAATTGGATAGGGTTTTTCTAAGTGCTAATAATCAGCTCCTTTTGCCCCATCAAACAAACTTAATTTCCCAGTGAAAGGATAATGTGCTTTCTGATGTAAATGGGTCACATTCTTTGCCATCGTAATGAGGAGAAAAGAAAATGCTATAGCGCAGCTAGTTAGTTGTTTTTAAATCTATCAAAACATTTTGTTGTTGTTTTTGTTTTCTAAATATTCAATGTGTTGCAGTGCAAGACAGAAAGATGAAAAAATAATGGGGTGGAGTCACCACTTTTTCAGCTGACCCATAACCACTCCAGGGTCAAGGTTTATCTACTGCCAGCCTGCTTTTCTTATACTTTTCTAATCCAATGGTTTTGTTGTTTTTGCTTTGTTTTTTTTTTTGTTTTTTTTTTTTACTTATTAAACTATTTACTATTAGACTGGGGTTCAGAATACAGTCGTATCCCCATGCAACTATTCTCCATACTATAAAGCAAGGTTTTAATTATTTAATTAAGTGAAAATAAAGTTAAAGGTTAATCAACATCAGACTGACACAGAGCGCACCTCTGTTCTTTAGCCAGTGCTGTGGCTTTTCAGTAGCCTGATGTGGCCCTTCTCTTAAGTGTTAATAAATGTACCTATTGTAGCAAGACAGACCACAGCAAACCAACTTTGACCAGTGTACTTAATGTTACTATATAAGTTACGTTGTTTTGCTAAAATATATCTCTCATGTGAAACACAAATGTAACTATAACCGGAACTGAAACAGGTTTGCTCATATAACTTACACAATAAGTTAATATTTTGCCTGCAGCTTTTTATGTTTAGCTTTTGGGGGTTTTTTAAGCAAATGTGAGTGAACGTTTATTAGCTCCCCATATAGTCATAGAGTTACATTCTGTAAATTTTGCTTTCAGTCACCATCAATTGAAGCAGCATGATGAACTGCAGGCTAATACAGACACGTGTTGCACAAGCAGGAATAGGATTCACCACAGACTTTGTATTGATTTGATGCTCACCGGGGCTCACTGTCAAATGTTAGTCATAATCTCATCATTGAAGAGCACATATTCTTATTATTGCAAGTGTTACGTGCTCTAAACTTTAAAGTTTGTTTTACGCTGTATAATGGCATTAGCATCGATGCATAAAATTTAGTGTTGTTCATAATCTTGAATCTTAATCGATGCTTTAACCACAGTGCCTGGAAAAATAGTTAATTTTCAGTCCTGCCTTTGCTCTCAGATCAGCTAGCCATCTTTATGAGCAAATTAATAAGAAGTCCTGCAACCTCTGTATGACAACACCCCCATATGAAATTACTGCAATAACTTTCATCCATGACTGACGGCTTGATGATCTATAAAATCATTGCTGCTTTTATTACTGGTGATGTGATTCATGCATAGGCATGTTGTACATGGGGCTCACCCAGAGCCGATATGAAGGCTGTTTCCCTGAGACTCAGTGCTTTAAGGAGGATTTGGAGAGCCGACAGTGTGACTCAGCAGGGCTCAATTTTTGTGGGTGAGAAAGGAAATATCATGTGAAGGGGGGGTGGGGGTGGCTGTAAATCTGAGCAGCACCTGCTCCCTTTGCGCTAACGCGTGGTGTGAGGTCAGCAGCACCAGATATCCCATCGATCATATTTATTTCATCTATCGCAGCACCCGTTTCTTTTGGCAGCTGATGGCACTGGGGAAAGAAAAAGAAAGACAAGACTTTTTATTTGAGGCTTGGAGAATGCCTGGATTTTCTGTACCCAGGGTCTTCAGAGAGTGATCAGTCGCTGATGTTGGCTCTTAGGCAGTACTGAAACCGCGACTACTGAAGAATGATATTTTACTTGGAGTTCTCTGGAAAGTTTCAAGAAAAAGAAATATTACTAATAATGTCTCCTGATTGCTCAGCTCTGCTAAACTTTGAGCATGTTGGTGAGGTTTGTTTCAGCCACTTAGAGAACAATTTTGAATTTTAAATTTGGGGGATTTTTTTAACAAATATAACACTGTTTTGCTCTTCGAAACTTATAAAACGGTGTCCTGAGTTATTTACTTACACTTGTTAACTAATATAGCTGCAAAAAGTTAGCCAAGGACTGAACTACTAATGACATCTAACAAATTTCCTGCAGCTTTAATAAGCAAATTGGAGAACGGCATTATCAAACCTTAATTGCCAGAATGCACAGAAATATAGTGGGCCCACTTATAGAATAAAAAATTAACAGAATGAAACAAAACGCCGGCACACATAATGGTCACGTTGCAGGCCTAAGATTAGCGGGAAAACCCACGGTTGAAGCACCAAAGAGGAATGTGGCCGAAACAGGCGGTTTTACTCACTCCAGGGCCGTTCTGTCTGAGGGCACAGCAGGTCCTTCATGCTTTATTCCGAGGGAATGTGGA
This sequence comes from Rhadinocentrus ornatus, assembly GCA_037177495.1. NCBI lineage: Eukaryota > Metazoa > Chordata > Actinopteri > Atheriniformes > Melanotaeniidae > Rhadinocentrus > Rhadinocentrus ornatus. Next base: position 12,432,659 of record JBAMHW010000009.1, on the reverse strand, counting down.
AGTTTCTTGTCTTTGCTCCAGCATGGCAAGAACACTCCCGTCTACGACTCCAAATGTCCATGAGGCCTTCAAAGCTGCAGCTCCTCCTCTGAGATGACGTGGTTTTTCACAGCAACTGGTGTCACTTTAACTTCAGCAGTTCTTCGTGTTGCTTACTAGCAGCTGAGTCTCTTTCCAAACTTACTCCGTCCCCTAGCCAATCAGTGCATTTAGACACTCTTGACATCCTCCATGGGGAACAATAAGTAACAGATAACTTCTAAAAATGTTTCAACAGAATATCAAGTTAGGTTTTCTCTCCCTTCACATGCAGCATTAGTTTCCCACACGTAAATGTAACATTCAAGGTAATCGGAAAACAGATAACTCACATTTACAAAATACAAAACACAAAATACAAAAATTACAAAACAATACATATCAATGAAATTACTTTTAAACAAGAACATTGTGCAAATTATTTAACAGAAATAACCCAGGAGTTACACAAACATAAAATAAATTAATAAAATGAACAATTTAAAAAAAATCCAAATATTTATTTAGCCCACAAAACTGCAAAATAAGCTTGACTGAGGCACTAATTTTGATTTTAGCACATTAGTAGTGCAAATAGTGGTTGTACCATCAATCTATCAGCTGCCTTGCTCCAGTGTTTCCCAAACTGGCTGACAGGAAATGTTATATTTTGTGTGGCTGACTTTCATTGAGCTAATGGATGAATTCTTTGATTTGGTCTACTAAATTATCTGGTGAATCCATGTAGCCAAATGTGGTTCTGAGTGAAATCTCTAAACTATTTTTGGAAGAGCTCTCTAAACTATAATTTATAATTTAACATTTAGAACAGATTAAGTATTAGACATGCTTGTGTCCTTTTCAAAATGCATGTAAATAAATATATAAATTCTAATCCACCTCATTTGTTTTGTATTTAGCATAAATTAGTCTGTCCATTGAGGAATTTGCAATTTTGCAATTGGAACTATAACACAAATTAAGAAATGTTTGTTAAATCTGCACATTCTTGTTATTTTGCCCAATCACCATGAAATTAATGCAACTTTGACAGCATACCTCTGCATGACCTGATAAAATTTCATCATGATGTTTACATCTCTTTCTGCTTATGTGCATGCAGATGTGTGTAAGAGAAATGTCACATTTCTGTTAAAAAAAAAACAGCTTAAGTGAATATTAGTTAAGCTGAATTCCCAATAAAGCCTCTCTCATTCACATATTTGTCAGACAGCTAAATGCATCAGAAATTGCGACTGAAAAGAAACGTGTTAAGACTATGTGTCAGTTTGTGGCCACACAAAACATTTCCAGACTGTTGTTTTGCTCTAAGAAAAATATTGATTTTATAACTGCAGCCTCACCAGTCAAATAACTTCAAATAAAGAACGACGTCCAAATTCTATTCCTTGAAAACCATCCTCTACATGATGTTTTCAATAGTCTTAAAAGCTCTTTTAGTGAATGTATTTTCATGCCTCAGTGTTCTACTGAACATTTCAGAAGGTTTTTGTTCCAGCAACTGTCAGATTTTTTTAATGAACATCTGTAGTTTTTTTTTTTTTTTTTTTTTTTTAACCGTTTAGTAAATTTCCTTCTGTATGGTTTTTCTCATGTTCCACTATAAAGTTTTCTTGTTTTTTTTTTGTTTTTCCCTTGTGAACATATGTGATGTTTGGTGGCAAAGAAATTCCCCCTTTAGGAAATGAATAAAGTATATCTTATCTTAAAGACAACATCTTATGATGATCCACAACAGAGAAGGGACAATAGATCTTAAACACTAACAGAATCTACATTGAAAGGGCATTTGATAGTAACTCCCTTCACTCTTTTGCACCTAAGCTAGGACAGGGCCAGCGGCTAAAACTCTAACTGTAGCTCATCTCCGCTGTGCATGAAACTGTGCTGATAGCAGGTATTTTAGCTCTGTCATATAAACATTTAGCAGAGAACACAGCTGAAAATCCTGGAGAATTGTTTGCAGCCCATCCTGTTTAACTTTTGTTTGCTATAGTCCTATAATGTTGTTGACTAAAAAGGAATGTGTGCAGCCTAAGAAGATGGACATAAAACAAACTCATCAGAAAGCTGTAAGTGTCTTTTTGGTAAAAGTTTACGTTCTTTATGAATTTTTCCTTTTTGTTTTCTTGTTTTTGATTTTGGTCCTTACTAATACTAATTACTACTAATTGTTTACAGACAACCGATGCCACACGGATATGGTGTTATCATACAGCTGGATAATAGCACTTAAACAACTGCAGCTCAAATTTATTTTGCTCTTGAAATCTGTGACTCACATGTAAGTCACAGTGTTCAGGAAATCACTGCTTATGTTTCCACTTTAATGGCAGCCATAGAGCAGAGAGTCTTGTCTTGAAACTCACTGCCATCTTACTGGTTAGGCTCCAGCAGTAAAAGGAACAAAAGAATCTCTTGGCTCAGTTGCCCTGAGCCCTACTGTCTCTGGAGACTCTAAACTAATTAAGCCAATTAAGCATGAAACGCAGTGTTGTTTGTGTTCTCTGCATCTCTATGAGGGAAAAAGTTCAGCTGGTCAATCAACAGATTGCTCTTGAATCTTGTCTCTATGTTGTACGAGTGCAGTCAGGCATAAAAACAACTTAAACGTTGCAGAACTGAAATGCAGAATTTTAATCCTCATGCTGAATGTTTTGTTGTTAACATAATGAGCTTCATATTATCCTACATAAAACATAACCTCCCGAGAGGATAGTTTGAACAGGTGCAAATAATAAACGTTCCTCTGATAGCAGAAGAGTAGAACATTCATGCTAACTTCCTCAATGTCTACTGCTGCAAATATTTCAACATCTGATTGTATTTTGATGTTGCTGCCAGGATGTTATGTGATAGCAGGGTTATTTTAATCAGCCTCCACAGGCCATGTTGAGGCTGACGCTAAACAAATGCTAATGTGAGGCCCGTTAAAAGACACAGGGAAAGAAGGTTTCAGTGTGCGCAGGCAAGCAGAAAAGCTACAGCCTGTTTATCGCATCATCCTGCTTTGTGCACAAAACCTCGTTGAGGCATCCTGCAAAGCACCCTGGCTTTTTTTAGCATCTGCCCCTCCTTAATGCCTCACATTTCTTGCAGCAGCGTCATGCATGGGGGCACTTCTTAAACAGAAAAAAGATTTGTTTAGCTCACTGTCATTTTCTTTATTTCATGTCTGGAAGCTGAACAGAGAGGCTATAGAAAGAAGAAGAATGTTCTCACACTGTTTTTTGTTTATAACACACAGCTTTGCATCATACTTGCTGTGTGTTGTCTGTTTCTTGCTCCACATATTAGCATACTCTAAATATAATAGTGACAAAAATATTATTAGCTTTGCTTAGTTTTTGAAAGCCTTTTAGGTTTTTCTTCTTGGTTTCATCAGAGTGGACAGGCTGTATTTTTCTTGTATAGAGCCCAGTGTGATACTTTCTTGGGTTCTCATGTTCAGCTGAAGGGCCAGAGTAATTGTCCACAGTGGACAAGCAGTCAAATGGTCTGACAGTTACTGAGGTTTCTGTCATAGATGTGCCAAATATATGACAAGACTGCACTTAGCGCCTCCAGCTGTTTTTTAAATGTAACTTATTTTCTCCATGGCTAAGTCTATGACTTATGTTTGATTGCTGATGTACTGTATGTATCCAAGATCATACTGATTAGCATAGCCATTTCATCAATGGATTGATATGTTTGAAGTCTTGGTCGGTATGGATGTTATAAAAGGTCATTGCAGACTAAACATAGTAAATTGCTTTCGATGGTGGGAGATTGTGCGCTTAGTTTTGGTGACATTTGCATTCCCTGAGTTTAAGCAACCAGTCAGAAATTATTTGTGGTCCCTTTTAAAGGTGACACAATAACACCAGTATGAACTTTCTCAGGACTTTAGCTTATATTTACTCTCCTCCCTTAGTTCCCTTTATCTTCCATCGCTTTCATTTTTGTTAGCTTTGTTTGTCCTATGCATTCAATCTATTGTCATGCCTTGAAATCATTGAGTTGTAAATAGTTGTGTTCAAAGTCACATGATGGTACTGCAAGTTTGATATTTACCCAATAGCAAAAAAATAAAAGTCTAGTATCGACAATACCAGGATCTTGAGGCTCAATCTTAATCTGTAGAATTAATGTTTTTTTGTTTTGTTTTATTATTTATTTATTTATTTATTTATTTATTTATTTATTTATTTATTTATTTATTTATTTATTTATTTATTTAT
>JBAMHW010000009.1:12377947-12422198 GCA_037177495.1 Rhadinocentrus ornatus | reverse complement strand
CGGAAACTTTTCTCCTACACGAAGCTCTTCCGATTTGGGAGGAAATAAAAGAAAGGGGGGGCTTTTGGTATTTCCCCCCCCCCCCCCCCCTTTTTCTTTTTTTTTTAACACATGCTGTCCTCCACTTGATCAGGACTACATGAACAAAACGTGTTTAAATTTTGTGCAGTCTGGAGCAGTTACTGCATTGTTGTTCCATCTTTTACCCCCTCTTCTCACCCACATCAAGAAGCCAAAGGACGCTGGTTTTGCTCTTGGACTTTTTTATATTTAGCTTTTTATGGCAACGTCTGTGTGTTTTTTATAAGCTCTGGATTCTGAGATTTAGTTTGACATGAAGGAGTGGATGTCTAAACTGCCTTTTCACTAGTTTTGGATTACACAAGAACATTTCTCATAAGAGAGGCGTTGAATGATGTCTCCAACTTCAATTGGATTTGTATTTCTGTTAGCAATTCTCCATGTGTGCTCAGGTAAGTCAGTGATCATCATTTAGTGAGCTGGTTGCACCTTTATTTTTTTTTCCTCATTTGTGATGCTACAGGAGTGGAAATATTTATTTAGATTACTTTCAATGCAAATAACAAATGTTCAATTAAATATTTCGACTTGAACTTGAAACCTTGTTAAAACCTTGGGCTCAGTTAAATGGGGTTGTTTTAGGCCCCACTATGATATATGTAAGATACTTATCTCCTGGTGCATTATCTCACTTTTTATGCCTTTAACAAAGGAAAATTGACACTCTACTGCAGTTTCCTCTCTTAGCTAAGAAAGTCAACATACAGGGTAAGGGGATTGTCTAACTTTTAGAGCTGAGCACACATAAAGTCACACATAAAGTGCTGAGGCCATCTGGGATCAGTGAGGAGAGCAGCTACCATCGGTCATACAGACAGCATAAACCCCAGAGGGAACTATGTTTCCATGTATGTCACTATTCTTCCCCTGGTTGACTATTATTGCTGAGTGCAATGTTTTTATGTTTTTCTAATGAAAATTTGCAGCATATGTAATTGCATTTGTCCCTTTTCCAGGAAGTGTTTGCTTTGTTTAATTCAGTTTTGTGCCATTTATTATCTACAACCATCATAGCTTGTAATGGCCTTTGTCGCTTTTTGTATTTTTCCCCCCTTTATGTTGCATATTTTTCTTCTTCACATATCACATGGATGTCTTTATAGAGTCTGTGGACCGTGCTAGCTGGGGTTTTCCAGGTCAGTTGCTTAAGAGTTCAGAAGTAAACCACCCCATTGTAAGAAATCAAGAAGTGCATCCTGAATATGGGCATGTGGTGGATTTTAGACTAAAAAACCTGAACTAGACTAAGTAAATAGATATAACAGATTCAGACCTTAAAAAAACAAAAACAAACATGTAACACAGCATTTAAAGAATGTTTTTTTTTTTTTTTATTAATGTGGAACTCATTACTAGTCTGCTGTACCACAGAAACACAAGTGAAGCCCAGGCCCTCTACATTGTTAGTTGTAGCTCCAGCTCACCTACAATTACCTCAGTAACATTCAGTATTGTTTTCAGGTTTAAACCTGAGAAGCCACTATGGCCTCCAAACTAGGCGTCTGCTTCCAGATGTCCCGCAGAAGTGAGAATAAATGTCAGGGGTTTTAATCTTGCTTGTGCCCTGTTGGCTTTACCTCAATAAACACAAACCTCATATATAAAACATTAAAATTGGGTTTCTGTTCAAGGTTCTAATTTTGTGTGTGGTGGATCATGTACATCCATATTTTGACTCAGAATGAATTTCATATTCAGATTTTCCTTGTTCTCACTGCCTGCCTTCATGAATCAGGTCTTTGTCTTCTGTACGTAGGCAGAGATGTGGTGTTAAAAAAAATCTGCGACTCCAATTTAGATTGAGGAAACTGTAGCACCTAAACAGGAAGTAGGGTCAGAGGTGAGCAATGAGAGCTTGTTGGCGGCTCCATCTGCTCAACCTTCAGCCAACTCCTGAGTCAGTATTTGGTCCGGTCCTGTGAGAAAGTCCTTCATACAACAGGGTTTCCAATTACGCCCAACTGTGGGGATGTCTGCTGATGTTTTATGGGGAGGGCTGTGATAACAGGGCCTGCTAATCAAGATGGACTGGACAGCAGATACTCAAAGGACTTCTCTTGGATTAGAAACTGTAGTCGGGGAAAATTGGATTTCACGCCACTTGTCAGGAAAATTTAAAAGTTAAAATCACTTTGTCCTTGGAGGAAAAAAACATTTTCCTGCTAATTAGAGGGTAGGGATGTTGAAAAACAATCAAAATTGAATGAAACTAATTAAGTTGCATTGCTAGTTGGGTTGTAAAACTATTTCTTTTGCTTATTTATCTGTGGAATAGAAGGAGAGATAAGATGGCCTTTGCCCCGTCAAACTTGTGATGGCTTGCTCATTGCCACTTTGCTCTGTCTGAAGATTGTAAATTGATACCTTCATCTGTCATGTCTCATCCTGTTATCAGATGATTTGTCCTCCTTCTATACACTAAATGCTTGTTATCACTACTGCAAGTGCTCATCAGACCTCATGCTCACCTCAGAGGTAAGATTCAGAAGAGGGCAGGAGGTGGTTGCACGCAGTAGGATACCATGGATTACTTTGAGATGACAAGGGTTGTTAGGAGGTTATTATTACATTACAGAGATTATTATCATTTTAAGGAAAATATCAGATCTAAGTTTACATCCATGTTGCTGTAAAGTCTTTGGGTGATTATATCCAGCATAACAGAGCGTGTAGCTGTAAGTTTGATAGTCATGCTGATAAAAACATGGACAGTGAGGGAGTGGTGCCTTAATCAGCCTCGGCTCCAGCAGCACCAAGCCGTGCAGGTCATGACAAATTGACTCATAAGTGCTGATAAATTGCAGAGCTCTCCAAGCATCATAGTGAAATGACAGGACACAGCAGGTTCCACAGCCAATTAATGACCAGAGACCACAGGTGAGACCCATCTCTGTCTTTACCATCACCAGGAAGAACACTGTAAATGTCAGCGTTATTCTTTAAACATCTTCCAACTGTGAGAATTTGATCCAGTTGTCCAAATGGTCCCCAAAGTCAGGCAGTTTGTGAGAGTTTATCCTGCATCATTTTCTTTAGCTGTCAAATCTCTCAACTTTGTGAGGTGACAATGTCAGTGAAGCTATATCTCTATAAGTTTTACTAATGCACGTTAATCGGATCCTACTCTGAACTAAACGGGTTTTACACCCTAAGATCCAGGATTAGGCAGACTTTGGCTTAGTGAAACCACATGAAGGAATGCAGGAGGGCAGTCCAGGTCCTCTTCCTGTTCATGGGAACTGCAGCTAAGGTAATAATGACTGACAAGATAAACATTTCAGAGGAGTTAGTTTGAGGCCAGAAAAATTAGGCAGTGAAGCTCAATGATCAGCGTTCTTCCAACTGCTCTTCCTTTAATGACCTCGAAACATTGCTTAATTGGATTAATTAACAAATTCATCTGACGTCAATGGCTTGTGGTTTACTATGGCTGAAGTTAAAGTGATACACTGATTTGTACGGCTGCAAAGAGAATCAGAGGACTGAGATCATTTCATAAAGTTGGGGATACCTTTTAATGTCCTTTGTGTCAACCTCTTGGTATTTCAGGAATCAACTTTGTTTTACCAGGATAAAATTGAGAAGTACTTTAATTGGTGTTTTATTAACTTTTCTGTCATTCTAAGGTGCAAAACTAAGGAGAAAGGGAGAATCTACACTACGACTATTTAGGAAAAATAACATCTGAAGCATATTCTTCTGTGGCTTACTGATATTAAATGCAGGCAGTATGTTCAGAAAGTAACTCTCATGGGTCAGTATAGTTAATGCATCTTGTCCTGACAGATAACACTCCCTACTGGCGCTTAGTGTAGAAGTGATGAATGGTGTCCCTGTATAGGATGAAAGGTGTCTGCTTTCTGTCCGAAATCACAAATGGCACCCTCTGAATTCCCACAGCTTTGCTTCCTGTTTTGAAAAACAGGAAACATTAAGCCGCTATAATACACAATTAAAGTGCATTAGAGTATACATTACATATGCATAATTACTTGGACAAATACCCGCCTGATATTGGTTTCCCTATGAAGCCGATAATATAGATGTGAGCAGAAAAGAAAAGACAGAGACATGGGGTTTGTGTGGGGTGGTGAAAGGAGGCTTCAGGAATCTCTTCATCCTCTTACCCATCCCCCTGGTTCTTTTTCTTTTTCGGCCCAAATTTTAAGACTTGCCTTTTTTGTGAGTGGTCAGTGCTGAGTCTTTCTTAAATAAAGCGGGCAGACACTCAGAAAAAGCCTGTGGGGATGGGGACGGGAGGCCGCATTGTGTTGCCTTAACAGAGCGATTGTAAGGCATGGAGGAGGGGAGGAGAGTGGTTCACGACAGGCTTAGGGTGTGTGAGGAGTGTTGAGGGGATGAGTGCGGCTACACAAAGGCAACCCCAGGGTGTGGAGGGTGTGTGTGTGTGTGTGTTGGGGGGAATAAGGGGAGGACGGAGGAGTCAAACATACCATGATACACCAGCTCTGGGAATACTTTTGATCCAGGTCTTTTGCTCACATTGCATATTCCTGGTGGTCCCTCGTGGCACTTAATGTGCTGATTGGGTTGATAGTGGTAAAAAACTGTGAGGCAAAAATGCTGGTGGTGTTTTTTTTTTTTTCTTTCTTTCTTTTTAGAAGTGGACATCTGAGGTAAGGTTGAGTTTTAGAAGTGCTGAGTAAATGAAAGGTGGTAGGGAGCTTCACTGTGGCATTGAAAGTTGGGTTTGGAATTGTATGTCCAACATATTTCATGCATCTAAATTCTGCACGCTTAGGAGCTCCCACAAGGCTCGCCCTGGTCCTGGCATTTGTGGTGGTGGTGAAGCTATGCTACCATGGGGTGCTCTGCCTTGCGCATTTTAAAACGCCTCAGACCTCCCTCTCTTTCATTTTCTTCACTGGGTAGAATGAGAGATGGCAATGAGGACAGCCTTTCCCTGTATCCTTCTTTTCTTTCTCACTCCCTGAGCTCAGGCCTCCCCCAGGCCTCTGTGACCATTCTATTACCCCCTCGTTTCAAGGCTTGGATGCACTTTTGAAATGCTAAACCTCTCTTTGGTTAGAACTGACAGGGGAAAATAGCATTAAATAGCTGAGAGGAATAGATTAAATTAGCAGTTAAAAGAGAGACTGCTAATTAGTTGATTAATGTATCTGGTCCCTCCCTCTCTCAGCTGTACTGTCACAGTTAAGAATCTATTGACAAGGATCTCTGCCCCAATCAAACATTAGTTCCTGTTTAATCTACATTTGGAAACACTTTTTTTTAAATTTAATGGATTACAGTTTGTCAGGAAATCCTTGTTCACAATCTGCTCTCATCCAAAGCTGCATCAGCTCCTTAATCTATCAGTTCCAGGGGGATAATCCTGTCACACAAAAGGTGGCGATAAAAGTGGGAGGGGTGCTCTCTATTTAAGGCGAAGCACTGAAAAACATAATTAATGAGGAGGTGACCTTGAAATTCACCATTATAGGGCTTCTTTCGGAGCTAGCCCCACCATTCAGCTGTAACCATGGTGAGGAGACTTCACATAACTGAGTGATTTTTTTCCAACATGTAAATACACAGTTGCTTTGAGTTGGGAGATTAACTTTAATCCAGCTCTATTATCAGGCTTACCCACTTTCTGCAAATTACAGACATTTTAAATCTGATATCACCACTGAAATGAACATTTAAATGCCAAACATTATTTATTTATTTAAATTTTCTCTGTTTTTAGTGCAATAGAAAGCAGAAAAACAGTTGGGCCCTTGGAACAGTAAAAAAAAAACACATGATATAAATGGAAAGTCCTATTTTCATTTTTGCTAAAAGCTTTAAACCACGTTTTTCTGTTTTGGAACACTTGCAGAGCTGCCTCCCTCACATGTACAATCCTTCCTCCTCGGCAGTTAGTCTCTCCTCCGACATCCGTTCCCTAACCACACAGTGAAAGCTCTAATTGAATAACAGTTGTAGTCTCCTGTTGAAAGACGAGTTGTAAGCTTCATACTTCAAACTGTAAACATTTAACAGCTCTACGCCCACTTGGCTTTGTTAATCTTACCTTTCTTGGTCCAGTAGATATTGTTGGAAAATGTGTGAAGCCTCCGACAATTATTGTCTTATTTCATGTCTACTTCCTGCTAACGTTTTGTCCTGACACCCTGTGATTATTCCATCTTATTATGTCCTCTAATCAGAACTTTTCACCTCTGCTCCCTGCTTGAATGATGGTGATGGTAGTCTTTTCGACATCTCTAATCATCTTTTGCAGCTTAAGTTAAAATCAAGGTCTTTACCTCTTAACTTTAAAGGCTGGGGTAGTGCCTCTTTTCTTTGGGATGTATTTATTTCCTTTATAGCTCTCTTTAGACTTGGCACTCATGCTGAAACATAGATAGAACCTGAATGGTTCACTACTAAACATATATTATGAAATATCTGTATTTGCTGCCTCATTGTTCATTTATAAAGGGAAAAGTTTAGGCAAAATTAGTAGAATTCTGTATCAGTGGAAAGAGGAGATGAGGTTGTTTTCCTACATGAAATGGTTTGGAAGGCTGTTGGTGATGGGGATATTTCCTCCCTCACATTTGTCAGCACAGCGTCCTTTTGTGGCTTTAATTCCCACTCCGTCGCTGTCTCCAACTCTGAACCAAAACAGGTTCCCATAGAAACTCAAGTCTAAAAGTGATTCTGATGTGAAGCATAGAGAGAAAGATCCAGATGGGAATTTTTGTGTTTATGATCAAATATTTTTATTTGTAGCATGGAAAGAAACATTATCCTTTTAATGTATACACTGTCTACCTGGGCAGCTGATTTAAGTTTTTTTTGGGGGGAGAGTGGGTGCTGGAAAGCAGAGCACAGTTGTCTGCTGAAGGAAATTTCTTTTTAATGCCAGACTGGGCACAGTTTTCCCTCTGTGGACGTCTAGAAAAAGGCTTCTTGGCAGACTTTTCCTCTTCATTAATTTTGACCAAATATTTACTGTGCATCACATGGCAAGCTTTACATCCCACTTTAATTTTTCCAGGCCAGGTTTTGAATAGTTTGGGGCGATTTGGGTTCCATTTGCCTGGACTCGGGCCATGCTGCTTTCAGCAGGCCCATGCTGGAGAAGTTTTGCCACATGGCTCAGCAGAGACTCAACCTAAGCTACAGGAGCCAAGTTTTACTTCAATAATACCTCCACGGCTACAGCATGTGAGCCGTTGTTGCAAATATCCACACATGCAAGCTTGCAAACATTTGGACTCCAATACTATGTGATATGTAGTTTTCCCTTTGAAACCTAAAGAACCAGAATGAAATATGTGAAGTTGGAGCACTCAGACCCTCAACTGAGTGCTGTAAATGAGATTCTTTCTCAACACTCAGCTGTCTGAGATTTGCCTCATAACATGCTGGCCGAGCTTTTAGAATAACCTGCATTTAAGCAGTTAAGGTCATCAGCTCTGCTCTCAGGCTTGTAACATTACACTGGTCCAGCAGTAGACCTGTATCACCCCCACAATCAAATAAATAACATTTAAAAAGCATTAGGTGCTTTTTGGCCGTGCCTGCCCTGATCCTCTTTGGCATCTCTTCAGAGCTGTTCTTTTTCTTGGCAGTAAGCCCACATGCCGCACTCTCTGTGGCTGGGCTGTGCCAGCTGAGTGTGCTGCTGGTCCCTCTTCCTCCTCACTGCTCCCCAGCCGCCCCGCAACCCCCTCGTGGCTGGTCACAGGAAGAGAAATATCGCATCCTGCCCAGAGAGTGACCTTGCGACGAGCAGAACACCTTCCCAAATTGTTATCACATAAAACACAGCAGGCAGCATTTTTTAGATTACATTAAACATGCACTAAGTGGTTTTATTTATATTAACCCTTCAGTGCTCTTTCCATTAAAGCATGTTCATTATGTACCCATATGAATGTTTTTTTTTTATATCAAAATACTAAACAAATTGTTTTCCTTAAATGCAGCTTTATTGATTTCTTGAAGAAATCAGCAGTGGAATGCTCACTGTCTCCTGTTGGGAAATAAATTTACCAGAGCATTCAATTATCCAGCTTCTCCTGCCCTGCTGTTGTTGAAATCCTTCATGTATCACTAAGATCTCACTGGTCAAAGCTCATTAAAAACTAGCAATGCTGGAAAACAAAAAAACAAGAAGTAATTGCCGACTCTCACTCCCCTGTGCTTCGTTTCTGTAATCCCCCCTATACTTAAAACCTTCCCTGTGCTGCATTCAGAAACTACAAAGTCTCAGTCTGGCATCTGGGATCCAAATTAATTACAGCCCCTTTCCTGAAGTTTCTGCTCAGTTGAAGGAATGACATCCTTGACACCAGTGTTCATGAAAGTATAGGCTGGGTTTTCTTCTCGGGTCGTCACTGTGAATATGTAGGGTCAGCTCGAGGAGTCTGTAAGTCTGGCGTAAGTCACATACAACCCACTTTTTGTGAATAGATTGATAGATAACAGACAGACTGATACACACATAGAGACAGACTGACTCTCCTTTTGCATCCATCCTGCTCTGTTCGGCCCATCTGCCTGGTCTCCAGAGCCAATTTGACAGGCAGCTTCCTAACAAGCATTGCCATCTTTTTTCCAGCACAAATTTCCTCCTTGTCCCAGAGAACTGATAGGAGACAGAGAAGGAATTTCATTTATCCAGCAGAATTGGATTCTGCCCTCATGGCCTTCTGCAGAGTTTGACAGCTTTTGTTTGTCTCTAATGACACTCACTAGAGCAGATTGGCATCAGGAGGAGCTGCAACTCATCCACAATTGTGTCCCTTGGGTTTGTGTTGGAAATCCATTAATGTGCCATATATTTTCCCTTTATGTCTATTCACAGTTGTTTCCCATTGTTAGACTGTTAGACTGCCGCTGACAGTCTATGCTCAGTTAATATGCATATTTAAAATAAGGTAGCCAAGCTTTGTTGTATTCTTTGTTGTTGTGTTTCAATATTTTTTTTAATGACAAGCAAAATAAAGATGTTGTCTTCAGCTTTTTTATGAGCTCCCCTTCATTATACTTGCATCACGCCCGGCATCCTCCAAATGTGTCAGGTCTTTTTGGGAAAGGCCTGCAGCAGAAGTGGATATACTGCTCCTATTGTCTCAGATTCAGATGGGAGCCCTAGCACAGGATGGGCCCCAGCCTCCCAAAGGAGCACTCTGCAGCAGGGTCTGTCTCCTAGCCTGGCCCAACTTGCCGGGAGAGAGCCAGGGATGCATTTCCCAGCTGACACAGTCAGGAACTGTGGATGGTGCTCCAGGCCTTGAGATCTTCTTAGGTGTACATCCTGATAAGCCATCAGTGTGAATATTCCAGAGCCTCGGAGCTTATGTTAGCAACCTTTGGCCTTAAGTGGAGGAAGGAGAGCTGCTTATGCTATCACCAGCAGATTTGTCATCTCTTTATTGCAGATGACAAATGAGCAACAGGACGATCAAAGGCAGCAGCAGTAATAAAGTAATCCTGACAGATGTCAGTGGTTTATTAGGTCCTGATTATGAAACTAAAAGGTAGACCAAGTTTCATGTGGGTTAACAATTCATATGTCTTACTTTTATTCATGAAATCAAATTAAGATTTTAATTGGATAAACAGCCTTTACAATAACAGAAGCTTTGTGTTGTGTTTGTGTTACACTTTGCAGAAGCCATGTTTAATTGGAACATCAATGAAGATATTGTAATCATCTGGAGTTTTGTTTCAGTTTCTTTTACAGCAAAGGCACAAACACTGTTGATTTACAAAGTGTTGGGTTGTACAAATTTGGATGATTAGCATCAGGTTTGTTTGACCTAAAGCAGCAAAACATTGGAATGAGGTGGAATATTTTCTTAAAAAGTGATATCTGTTCTCAAGTGCTGCTGTAGTGTAAGCCAGGTAACCCTACTCTGCTCTGTTTGGTAAACAGAGACAAAGAGATGAGAAGAGAAAGAGGCCATAAAGCTATCCATCATCTCCCTCCATCACCCCACCTCTGAGTTTTTGTACACACTCATACACAAGGTCTAATCCTGCCTCTTAGGATTGTAAGCGATAGCCTTGGGTAACATTAAAGGTTTGATCTGAAGCAACTGGCAAAGTCATTCATGCAGGACATTCCAGGGTGGGATTGTGAGGTTGAAACCGTAAAAAGATTCAGTTTCACTTTCCTGTTAATGTCATCTGATCAGCAGGAGTACAGTACCTTGCCTTTTCTCTCCGTTTCCGTCTCTCTTTCTTATCTCTGCCCTCTCTTTCTGTTATCTTCTCTAATTCAACAGAAAAGGGTGCCTTTTCTTTCGCAATCAGTCATTAAATTGGCCGGCCCTATCCTGAGCAGGCATGGCTCCAGTCTCCACCTGGCTACCCCGAGGGACACGCCCTCTGCTCTTATCTCTGCCATAAATCCCTCTTAAACCCCCTAATCACAGATTAATGGGGCTGTAGATGTGGAGCGCCCTCTCTGTGTTCACCCCCCCTTATCACAGATCCATATTCCATAATTCTGCCATTGTTTAGCTGGACATCTGATAAGGGTTGTGATGATATGTCTCCACACTTCTGCAACACCTGTCAGTTTTAGTGTCCCTCTTTATGAGAATTTGTGACCTTGAGCATCTTTATAGTGGAAATTAAACTTTACCGCTGTCTCGTTTATATAATCAAATGAAATCCATGGCCAGGATCCTTTGTTCATGATCAGAAATTAGAGTTGAATGGCACAGCATTGTGAAGTTGTTTTATCATTTAAGGAAGTGGACACATTATCCTGTCACCCTACCTCAGGGGACCACAATGACAACAGATCTAAATTGCTTCACTGTTCCTCTCCCTTGGGAGTTCTTTTGGGCAAAAGGCATGTGCCTGGCTCCCTTCCTTTTCAATACACACTGCCAAGATAGTAGCCATGGAAAAAGACTGTGAAAAACAGTGGTTCATTTATTCTTTGAGTTGAGAAATTGCTGGACCTGAACTGATTACTGCAGCTAGGTAATTGTTTTCAGTTTGTTCTTTAGTCTGGCCTTCAGCTTCTCTCCATCTTTATGTCACTTCTTCCTGTATGGAAAGTAATAAATATTACAAATGTTATGCATGTGATTTTGCCTGTGGGGGTGCATACACTTTGGATTGCAAAGGGCAAAAGTGGTGTGTTTAAGGAGGGAGTCTTGATCTCACACCGCTGACCCCGCCTGTTTTTTTTTTTTGTTTTTTTTCTTGTCCTGAGGCATCTCAGTCAAAGATGTTGCAGGGTCTTCCTCTCTGCTTTCAGTCAGAGGAGATAAATCGATTCTTTACTCCCAGACTTCCTTTGCCTTTTCTAATGCTTCACAAAATCTGCACTAAAGTCTGACTGTTTAAGTTCTCCATTAAATTATTCTGCTTCTAACTTTAACCTACAATAAAAAACTCACACAATGAATGCACATCAGATTTAGCAAAATCCTCCACAAAAAATGAGTCCCCTGATTAGTAAGTCACATTGTTTGCATGATAAGTACCCGACGGCCCCTTTCCCATATTGTTTTTTATCAGATTGAGGAAGCATGCTTATCTCACTGAATATATTTACAGAACAGGAACTGTGGTTGCAGGAAGAAAATAAATTTAGCCTCAAGACACAGATGAATTGATTAGAAACCTGTAGCCTTAATGTGATCCATTGACCGGTAGCACGATTGGCTTCCCGAGAACTCTCAAAAATCTCATCATCATGTTTTGTTCATCAGTGACTGCAGTGTAAATTTCAGGGTGAGCAAATGCCTCGAGGCCCTTATAAATCCTTTTATGCATGCAGTGTATGGGTCAGTGTCTAGGTCTGGACCCTTGTGTTGACTTTATGGATGGGTCTGAGACTTTTCAGTTCAATGTATTCCTTGATGCTGTTGGGCTTTCTCATTTATTACTAGGATTGCTTAGAGAAGTGAAGCCTCGGAGAATTTTTTATTTTTTTTTAATTACTTCCTCAGCAAACCAAGGCTCCCTCAAGCATAGTTTTACTTTGTGAGTGTGTGTATATGAGTAAATGAGAAAAAAGACACATAGAGCTCCCCAGCAAGTGAGAGGTTAAAAGGAGAAGGAGAATCTTGCCTCTGGCACCAATCGATCAGATCCTTGCAGAAGTAGTCCCAGCTTCCCTTTGGTGAGGCTGTGTATTGCATTAGCTCATCTCTCATTCTCTGTATGGTAGTGAAGAGGGGGGAGAGGGGAACAGAAAATAGACGAGAGGGTGGCTGATAGCAGCAGAGAAGGAAGGGAAGCACTTTGGGGGAAAAAAGAAAGAAAGGAAGGTTAGATGACTTAAAATGAAGAGAGAAAGAGATGAACAGCTTGGTTCATTTGTGGATTGTGCTCTCTGTTCGTCTTTCTGTTTGGCCTTCTGCTGCATGCAAAAGATGAACGTGAGTCCATCACTCATCTCTAGAAGCTTGCACCTGTAGAGGGGTGTGTGGGAGAGTTTGTTCAATGATGGAATAATTATAACTACTTCCTGTTTCTTTCTCTACTGGTGAGGCGTAATGGAGCTGAAGTAATGGAGGCCAGTCAAAGTGTTCGTGGGGATCAGGATGCCAAGCTTAAACACACATACATGGAAGGGATAATGGCATTGTGTAACAGATACACCCTTGCACCCTCTCACTATTCAAAGGACACACTCTCAGGAATCGCACATACTAGTCTAATTAGACTTCTATATGAACTGCTGAATGTTTATTTACTCGCTTATTTTCACCAGCTTTATTGTAACAGGATACTGTATTCCACTGTATATTGTAATCTCAGTCTGCACATTAATCATGCAGATCCGGTGTAATCTTCTACAGTAAACAGTCTGTGATCAAACAGCGCTGACCACTGCAAAGTTCTCTTTGCAATGGGCCACATCTAAATAGTTAATGGCCCCCCTATAAAACCCCAAACTTCAGACCACTTCAAATTAGAGAGGAACTATCTGAATCAGGGAGGGAACAGGCAGCACAGATAGCGTCTCAGCTCTTCAGAGTCGTCTTTAATAAAACATATTACCCTGCCTTGTATGGTGAAGGACGTTTGTAGTGGTGCAGTTGCTGTGGTGGGAATGGGCCTGTGTATGCTAGCAGTGTTAGCTCAACCCTGCCTTGTATGCATAAGGCTGGAGGTTCAAAAGGCTATGATGAGAGCAGGCTGCAAATGAAGATTAATTAGCTTCATGTGCTTCAGATAGTTCAAATAGCCACGAAGCATCGATATGTATTTTTTATAAACTTTATTCAGTGCCAGATAGTAGAGTAATTTGTTGCCAAAGGCTTGATATGTTGCTAATTCTCCATCTGTTTCTCTCTGGCTCTATGAATTGCTTTAATCTACAGATATATTTTTCATGTGCAACACTAAAATGCAGCATGACAGGGTTTTGTGTGCAAGACATAATTTTGTTTTTTATAATTCCACAAAATGATAAAATTGCTTGGCTTTAATATAATTATTTAAAATGGTTACAAGCAGTGGTTGACACCTTTTTATGCAGTCATTGCACTGCATGAATTAGATCCAACCATCTAAAGGAAAGAATTTTACTTAATCATTTTTCAACGAAGATCTAAAAATAAATGCCTGTGTAAAGGGTCATCAAGTGTTTGCTCATTGAGAATTGTTCCTTACAATCCTTTGTGGTCGTGACCTACATCGTCTTGAAATAAATATGTCTTGATTTACTGTTGTAGCTAAAATTAGTAGTAGACTAAATGAGTTGAAGTGGACCCTCTTTGTATTTTACTTTGTGTGCACAATACAGTTTGCAAAATGTATGTCACCAGGAAATTCTTGGGCTCTGTAACCTGGTGCAAAGGAAAATTTTTAATCAAGCCTGCTTCAGGGAAAAGTTATAAAGATACATGAACAACAACAGGTTATTTGCAAGGAATGATATTTATAAGACGGTTTACAATGATCTTGATGAATTGTGTTTTATATAGTTGACAATATACTGATATAAAAGAAATACAGACTTTAAACTGGAAGACTTGGGAAAATTTCGTGGGCACAAGTGCTGTCACAAGACGCACCCCTGCCTTGAAATGCACCCCATCATGATGGTCTCATCTAAAAACAGTTGCCTTTATATGACATGCAAAGATACAATAACACTGTCAACTTGTCATTGCTGTCTCATTAAATAACAACTGATGCAAATAAATGATTTTACATCGCATTATTTAACAGTCCATAAATAATGTTTTAAAATAATAAAATATTTAATATATTTTTTGTGCACACAATGTAAGTCCATAAAGTTTGGTCCACAAAGTATATTAAACATTAAAAATTAAATTTTACGTAAAAGCTTACGTAAAAAAAACGACTGCATTTTAAGCCCATTCATATTACAAAAAACAGTTAAAATGTGTCTGACATTGATCAGCAATGAGAAACTGATGTTTTTGTAAGATTAGTGACAGAACATCATGTTGAAAGGAACCTCCCAAGGGTCAAAGTGCTGATGGAACGAGTGATAGCAGTGAGTCTATTTCTGATAATCACTATCAATCAATTCATTTTTAAAAAAGTCCACACAGCTCTAGCCTGTCATTATCGCTACTTTAAGCTCAACTTTAAAAGACTCGAGATCATGATGTCCTTCTTTGGGATGCTGGATTAATTATATTTCATTGACCACACTACACATTTGCATTAAAGTGATTAATCTTTCCACAGAGTTGTCACTAATTATGCTGACTTTACCTAAAATATGTGGCGACCAGTAGAACATGCCTCCTCAGCACCATTATTCCTCGGGAAACGGGGGATGGCTGATGCATAAATGAGGCAGTGTGGCGAGTTCACGGGATGCTAGTTAAATTAATTGCAGGCCTGTGTCTCCAATTAGACCTGACTCTTTAATTGGTGCTGAATGGACTCCAAAGGCTTATACTGGGCAATATGGTGCGGATGGAAGAGCTCTGTCTGTGATGAATGCAGACTTTGTTTGTAGGTATACAGCACATTCACATCTATGAAGTTCCACCCTTCAGGAATTAACAGGAAGCTCATTTGCATGTAAAGCAGGTTTAATAGCTACATCTGATTGGTCAGAGAGCGACCAGAGATAGCACCGGGGTGTTAACCCCTTTGGCATTGCTGCTGACACTGCTTTGGCTGCTTTAATAATCTTTTTTTCTTTCTTTGTCAGGATGCTATAAGTTGCAAGTATATCTTATTTTTTATCTCTTAATTTACTCTTACCTTCAAGGTGTGTCATTCCTGTTTACAGTTCCTTGTCTTTTATTCTGCTCTTTGATGAAAGAAATGTCAACCAGTCACGTAGCTGCAACATTGTAAGAGCTCTTACTGTAATTGAAGTGCAGCCTCTTTAAATCTAAACAATGTGTTTGATCTGTAAGGCTTACATCACAATGTTTAAATTAGTTTAAAAAGTAATTCTACTACTTAGAGATTCTGTTTGTATTTTAAATGCGGCGTATTACCATTGGTGTAGTGAAAATTTGCCATTTGCACTACTTTACAAAAGTAGCGAAGTATCTCGGGAAAACGGGACATGGGTGTGCCTATTTACTGAAACTTGTGTAAACACTAATGGAAATATAATATATGAGGCAAAATACAATTTATGCAACTCTAACAAGGTAGAAAGTCAGCATTTGGTATGAGCAGTACTATACTTCAAAACAGTCCAAACCCTCTTACAAGCTTTCTTCTAATGTCTGTTCTCTTCAGGAATAGTTCTCCAGGCTTCTTGAGGGATATCTCAAAGATCTTGGGACGTATGCTGCCTTTTGTTCTGTTGCTCTCTGTCAAAATGATTCCACACATCTTCAGTAATGCTAAGGACTGGACTCTGGGGAGAATTCATCACTTCATTAGACCTGTTGCTTCTGATTTTCAGTCCAGTTCTTGTGTTGTTGTGCATAGTTCACCCTTTTCTCTCCATTTTTCCCCCCTTAAGAAAGGCTTCCTGACAGCTACACTTCAATGTAAACTATTTCTGATGCCACTTGAGTAGATAAATCAGCAGAAGGGCCACATGCTTCTCTTGGGTCCCGTGTCAGTTCTTTTCTGCATTTTTCCTGTTCCTGTTTCTCAAGGACATCATTGTCTGATGCCGTTCACCTGCTATGCATAATTTTGATAATTTGACACTTTTTTTGTCCTCCTCATTTTTGAAATACACATTTGCACACCATGCCTAAATATATAGTTGGGTTTTTTTTTGGTTAATAGGTCTTTGTTAATGGCATTTTTTTCAAAAATACTATTTTATGAATACTATATTTTTATTAATACTTTGTCAAATTGTTGTATTTTTGGCTTTTTTTAAATTAATGCAAATAAATTCAAAATGAATTATTTGCAACAGATAGCTAATAACAGATTTATAATTTGTATCCTATTCAAAAAAGCTGTCTACAATATTCCTGTATAACTGGTAAATAATGTCTCTAAAATCCATTCAGGAGGTGTAGATTCTAGTAGATTTAAACTTGCACTTCTGTAATTTTCTTGTCAGGATCCCGTCTGCGCCAAGAGGACACCCCACCCAGGATTGTAGAGCACCCATCAGACCTGATTGTTTCCAAAGGGGAGCCTGCCACGCTCAATTGTAAAGCAGAGGGGCGGCCAACCCCAACAGTGGAGTGGTACAAGGATGGAGAGCGGGTGGAAACAGACAGGGACAATCCCCGTTCTCAGCGTATGCTGCTTCCCAGCGGCTCCCTATTCTTCCTACGCATCGTCCACGGACGGCGAAGCAAACCGGATGAAGGTTCCTACGTCTGTGTCGCTCGCAACTACCTGGGAGAGGCAGTGAGCCACAATGCCTCGCTGGAAGTAGCAAGTAAGTGCAGCATGTATTTCTACATGCATTTATTTATTTATTTTTATCTCTGCTGTGAGTGTGAATGAAGGGTTTGGGTTCAGATTCAGCTGAATAGCAGGCTCCGGTTTCATTCAGTGTTTCTACCCTCAATGTGTTCATTGAGTTGGATAGTCTCTCAGGAGATGGGCAGGATGTGTTTGGCCTAGCGGTCTCTGCTGGTCTGTGGAGCCTTGGGGGTGAAGTGGTCTGATCATTCCAGGGTGAATGGCTCTCTAAAGGGCCCCTGGTAGGTGGTCAGGAGCTACAATGACAACAAAGCCCTTCTGTTTTGGCTATTCTTCTGCTTTTTGTCGGAGGAGGTTGTATATTAAAAGGAATGCAATCATTGCATCTGTGTTTAGTCATCTTTTAGTGTGGAGCTTTCTGTCTCATTTCACGAAGTATCAGAGAGGCCTTTTGTTTAATACACTCATACAGTGACAGGTTAGCTTTGATGTAAAGTGGATTTAACCATCTTTGGAGTCTGCAAGCAAGCTCTGAGACATATTAGCAAGCTTGGCAGTACGTGAGCGTGCAATGTATTGCAGGAGAATGAAATAACTTTTCTAAACTTTTCAGCTATTTTTTTAAGTTGTGTCCCGTGTTGACACATTTGTTCCCATGATTCTTAGGAGGCTACTTTCGTTAGTGAGGTCAGCCCTTTAGATATATTATCTCTTCGCTCTCTTGCCTGGCTGAGAGTCAGGGCTGAGGATGACGGCTCAGATATCAACCACTCCTCAAGCATGCCCAGAGGCTGTCACCGACCAGCTCACTGTAATCTAATCAAGATGGGGAAAGAAAGAGTGGTACGTGTGTGTGTGCTTGAACGTGTTCAGGTGTGAATGACTGTGGAGTGTGACGGTTGTTGGACTGGGTAGATGCTGCTGCTGTATTTTAGAATTTGAGCTAGAATTTGGATGAGTGGAAAAATCATCCAAAAGGGTTGCCTTTCTGACTTTTTTTTTTCAGTCTTTACTGTCAGCTAAGTGAAAAATAAAGCCTTTTATACGAGTAGGTGGTAGTCAAGATGGTGTCTTGTATAAGATCTTTTTGTATAATAGATCTTCTGTACCAGGTTTGGCAACCTGTAAATCACCAGTGTTAACACTTGCATAGCTAAGTTTCTGTGCATCTTAAAGCTAAGAATATTTCTCATTTAAGAGATAATATGTAGTGTTTATCTCATGGGGGGTTTTTGTGATTTGAAAAACAAGACCCTTGGCGAGAAACTCAAGGACCCGACTACAGAATACCACTGGCTTGGTCTCAAGTTTAGGCTGCTTATTCTGTATAAGGTTCAAACAGACCAGTAATGACAAGCCACCATGCTCCAGCTCTCACTCTCCTCCTTGCTTAGCTTTAGTTTCTTACTCGCCCCTCTCTGCAGCTCATGCCTAACTACATATAATTATGTTGTCAGAGCAACCGGGATGGAACCCTGCCGACGAAGAAAGGCAAAAGAGAAAGAAAAAAGAAAAACAGAAACCTTAAGATTTCTTTACAAGGCTACATTTAAATTCAGATGGAAGAAACTACAAGCCAAAAATATGACTCATGATAGTCTAATCGTTTTAAAGCATTTTAGATTCGCTGTTGTCCCTAAAGAA
This sequence comes from Rhadinocentrus ornatus, assembly GCA_037177495.1. NCBI lineage: Eukaryota > Metazoa > Chordata > Actinopteri > Atheriniformes > Melanotaeniidae > Rhadinocentrus > Rhadinocentrus ornatus. The sequence continues at coordinate 12,403,685 of JBAMHW010000009.1, read as the reverse complement.
GCTTGTCAAACTGATATTGTGTGTTTTACATAGAGTTAAGGAGACATTCAGGCTTTCAATTTCCAATGAAACTCTAGAGAAGGAAGTCATGATTTTAATTGTGTTTACTTTGCTTTGCTCACCCGCTCCAACATTTTCACTTTAAAAGCTAAAACAAAACTTCTTGGAGATGTTATTTCAAGAACCCAGCTTTTTAGTTTCCCTTACTCACCAGTGCTTGTTAATATAATCCAAGTTTCAACAAGTCCTGTTTTGCCAGACTAGGAGAGCTAACCCAGTTTGTTTGGCTTATCATTAACCACATGTACAGTACAGCCCACAATCTCGCTATCTCTGCCTCTTAACCCAAAGCCCGGACTAATGCATTTACCATGAATCCTGTTGGCCTTGTGTATTCAAACAAGCTTAAGACGGGATTCTTTTGCTATTATGTTCTTGTTTTCATTGCATTAGAAATGTCAGCGACAAATGGTGAACTTCCTCCTTGCTTGAGAACAACCGTTGATAAAAAACAGAGTAAGGCTGGACAGAAATGTGTTGCATATTGTTATTCACATGTACAAGAAATGTTGAAGTTTAATCGTGATGCCATTCAGGTTGTTTTTTTCCCACTAAACAACAGCTCTAAATGCTACTGAGTGAGTTTAGAAGTACTACTTATTAGCAGAAAGAAAATGCCTCAATTCTTTGATAATTTGGCTTTCTTGATAGTCATACATAGTTTTCAAGTTAACATCCTTAAACAATCATTAAAATTGTCCTTTTCATATTGAAAAATATAAGTCTTTACTAATATGAATTATCTGTTTGGTGCATATGAATACAAAATAGTAACAAAAATCTGTAAGGAATGAGAGCTACATAGCCAGAATAAAATATATTGTGCTCTTTTTTTTTTTCTTTTTTTTTTTTAAACATGTCTTGTCCAGCATCATAGCAAGCAGAATGATAGTCTGGTTGCTGTATTGTGCCAAACAAATTTGCTTTGCCAAGGGGAGGCTTATATGTATAAGACTCCTCTTGATAGTCTGATTCTTTTATTTATTTATTTACTCTTATTAACTTACTTTGAATCATGGAATCTATTTAATCTTGCTGGACCCGACTGGAGGGGACAGAAAAGGAAAGAGGACAGCAAAAAGAAGCTAAAGGGAAAGCAGAAAGAAGAAAAAAGAAGAGACAAATACACCACAAACAGAAGACAATCCACACTAACAAACTTCTTCATTTGTACAAACACACCAGAGGATTACTTACAGCTTTTACCAAAAAACCGAGCTGCCAGAGATTAAGAGTTTTTAAGAAATGACCAAATCAAAAAGACATATCACAAACTTATCACAACACTGACCAGATACAAACCCATAGGAAAAAAAAAAAAAAAAAAAATTATTTCTTAGTGTATAAACCCACTGGAATAAAATATATGTGCTCTAAATTGTACTCTGTGATAAGTTGGAATAGATTCCTTTACTCGGCACTCTGTATGAGGCCCTGAGAGGCTCTATGAATAGCTTGTTTCTCTTTCCCTGGATGTAGATAGTAAAGTGAGGTAATGGACGGCACACTGCTCCACTTGAGCAGGAGATAACCTCAGGGCTTGTTGTCTAGTGGCCTGGCTGACTGCACAGTGGTGACTGCACAAGCTTGGCTGCAGGCCTTCCATCCACACAGATGCCTCTCAGAGTTTACTTTTTGCAGCCACTAACAACAGAGGCAAAGGGATGCTTACTTGAATTTTGGTCCACTGCATATTATTCTCCTCTTTAAAGTTAGTCTCAGAATCTGAATTATCTTGATGCTGCTGTGAAATCTCCATCACCGTGTGCAGACAGCTGGCCTTGTTGACTCTCTGACTTGTGTGTGTGTGTGTGTGTGTGTGGTGGGGGGAGTTGGTCTGACAGGTTTTCCGTCATCTGCTGCGTAGGGGACAGTTGGCTGGCATGCGCCACTCTGAAGGAAGAATGGCTACCTCCCACTGATGTGAAAGCCTGCCTGTCATGCTAGCAACCAGATCTTATTGTTATAACTGTTAGCCAAACCCCTCCCAAACTAGTTATGTCCTCTTGACACACACCATTTGAGTTTACTTCATCTCATATTTTTCATCTTCCTTGCATTTACATCCTCGCATCTCTTCTATATCCCTAATTTCTTCATTGCCATTCACTAAAACAGCGAGACTAACGGTAGAGTAATTATTTATTTGTCATGGTGTTTGCCTTTTATTAATTTCTTACAAGAGCAAGTTGTCCTTCCTGTTATTTTTCAGTTATCATGCCTCATTTTTCATACCAGAAATGATTAAATCCAAAAATAGAACAAGAATAGGAGGTGAAGAAAGAAAATGAAGCCAGCATAGACTGAAATCAGGATTACTAAACTCCAACAGAAGTGGCCCTGAGCACGCTGGCAACCTGCCAGTGGACCAGAGGCAGAGTTTGTTACAGCTCTGTGGCAGTTATTTGTCTCAGAAAGGTTTGCAGCAAATTGGTGCAAACGGCACAGTCAGGGTCTGCTTCATGAGTCAACATGCAGCTGAGGCGTGGGCTCCACACCACAGACGCTCCTTGGCCTACCCTCCAATCCGTTTCATGTTGGAATGCAGACTTCATCCACAATCTCAAAGCACAGTAGTGTGTGTGTTTGTGCTGAAAAAAATCTGTGTTTCATTCTGGTGTGAAATGTTTTACATGTATGATGTTGGCAGTAAACCAAATTCTTTTGCTCTAATAAAATAAGTCTGTTTCATTTTTTTCATCCTTTGAGTAGTTGCTGGGCGTGTTCTGTTGTGCAAGTCTATTTTAGTCCAGTATTAACCTGACGATTACAAATTATTGGAAACAACAGTTTTTCACTCCTTGCAGTGCATAACTGTTTATTTGAGAAGCCTCTGCAGGGAAGATATGTTTAACGCATGTATTTTAATTAGTCTTCAATGTAACAATTTTTATCACACGTTATGTGTGGTCTGTTGAACCTTAAATACTTAGCACTTCAGGCTGTTTGCATAAATCAATGCAATTTGTGTAATTAAACCTGTGTTAAATGGCATTTTGGTATCAACTTAAGGAAGATCATTTGTTTAATACAAAATAAGGCTAACATTGTAAAGAGTGTGTGGTGCTTCTGATAGCATGCTTTTCTGTGCATGTTCATTTAAAATTGTGTCCTAATAAGCATGGCACACATCCTAGCAGCTATTTACTGTCATAAGTAGCAGCAAATGTTGTATTCACTCCCTGCAGTGATTCCATCCCTGAGTAAATGGGAGAAGGTGGCCATGTCTCTTTTAGTCATGTTAGAATGTCATGTCAGGGAGATTTTAGGAGTTTCAGAACATAGTTTTCACCATGCAAGCATCACCTTGCCCACACACAGCCCTCCTCACCAGTGCAGGCAGGGTGTGAAGCCAGGAGCAGGAAATGCTCACCATGGGACTATGTGGAGTAGCAGCAGATAAGAGCCAAAGCAGAGAAGGAAGGCTGTTTTTTTTTTAGACTTTTTAAAGCCCTTGTGTTTTAAAGTGAACACTGACATTGAGCCGAAGGACAACACAAATCCAACAGAATGAGAGAAATTAGAATGAATGGACTGGTTTGCATAAGTATGAAAGAATCAATAGAAACGTGATGGGTTAGGCAAGACTTCCTGTGTTTGGGGAGTGTGCAAGTATGTGTCTGCGTTCATGTTTGATTCTATCAATCTGTCAGTGTGTGTACACTGCTCTACTGAACAATGCCTAGTTGAGTGCTATGTTAGGAAGACAGGACATGAGCTGAAGGGGCAGGTGTACAGACTTGGGTAAAGGAGTATGTCAATCACTGCATGCTCCACCTGTCATTCCGTCCATTCTCCACCCATCCACCTCTCCAAAAGTACAGCAGAACCCCTTTTAAATGGAAGATGATGAAAAAGCTCTACTCTGGCTTATCAGATAATCATGAATAGATTTTTCTGGAAAATTGTTCTGTAAGACAATAAACTAACATGTTGGGACTAACAGATCAGCTTAATTGTGACATGGATCCTTTATTATGATAGATGTTTGAGCTCATAGAGAATTTGAGAATGCAGTGCACTAGATGTGCTAAACACAGCTGTTTCACGGTGACACCCCTTCCTTTCAGTGTGCAGTCATGTAGGAAATGGCTTGTCTCTGTTAACAAGAAAGTAAAGTTGACTTATAGAGTCCACTTTAACCACTTTACTCATTTTTTTCTGCGGGGATTTGCAGTACATCCTTTTACATATGATGACATTTCCCAGATATCTTAGGAAGTCTTATAAAGTAGAGCTACTAGACTCTCATCTATGTCTTGGTGTCTGGACAATTCCCTAAACTCCATGTGTCAGAGATATTTTTTCCCTGGTTGCCTTAGTGACTGCTTATTCATCTCTCTGTAATCCCTGCCTCTGGCTATCCTGCAGAACAGGGGCATGGGTAGAACGTGTCCTAGGACAGTGAAGAATGATATTAACATTATGAAGTGGCTAATCTAGAGCAGATAAGACGCAGTATATGAGCTCTTAAGTCCAGTGGTCCTGTTCATCCACTCAAGAGAACTACTGATAGCAGAGTACTTTCACTTCTTCTCCTCTTAAAAACTATTTACATCATTTATATGTGTGTCTGTGTGTAGTTTCAGTGTACTGCAAGTGTCTTTGAATGTGCATTTCATGTTTGTTTGTTTGTTTGTTTTTTTTATAAAACTGGATCCCTGTGTGCGTGACTTGTTTCTTTGGCTCTGCTCCATATACGCTAAGCTGCATCACTGCTTGTGAGAAGCAGATGAATGTTTGCTGCAGACTATTATGCAGAGTCCCCTTCTTCTTTAGTGACTTGGGTCTTACACTTGTTTTGGGTTGTAATCTCCTCTTGGTCTGAGCCTATCCTGTGAAAGAAGCTGCATATATGGGTGTGTATGTCAAAGTAAGGTTCGTGCATGCATGCTAGTATCTGGTCATATGATGAGGTTTTTCTACTCTGCAGACATGCTCTGGTTATTAAACTTAGTTAAGACCTTAGTTAAACCCTAAAGAGTTTGAAAGGTAGAACTAAGAGAGTCTTAAACCAGCATTTAAGCAAAGCTAGAAAAGTTATCACATGTGGCAAACTTGTTTACTTGAGCCTGTGAGAATCTTGTTATGGTCTGCTATTTCCCCGTATTTATTATATGTGCCCACATTTTAATTTGCTTTGTGATTAGGTGGTTTTAGATGTTTTTATTTATTTTATTAAGCAAAATGATTGTGGCTTAGGAGATAAAAAGATCATCTTCTGTCAGGAAAGTTAGTGCTTTAGTCCCCTGCTCTTTAAGCTTTAGCACATATTCTTAAGCATGTTTTACCAATACTATCGACTGAATGTCTAAAAGTGAAATTCAACCTACGGCCTCTAGGTATTAAAAAAGTTTGAAATAAACTCAAATCTTCAGAATACTAGTTCACAAACCAAATAGTGACATTGCAGCAGCTTTTCCCACTTAATATATATCAATGTGTTACTGAAAAAAAAAGCTGTCATGTGGGTGTGTGTACAAAGGTAGTCTACGGTGCAAAGAGCTCTTTGTGTTTGCCAAATTGGAGCCACCTGCAGGCGGATTCTGCTCAAATTCAATGGACTGATAACACAGGAAACAATGCCCGTGTCAGGCTGGTGTAAAGTCAGTCTTTATATGTGAAATCTTCGCTTTCAACATACTGCCTCCTCTTTCCCTGCCATCTACATTTCCATTTCTTTCTCTGCTTTCCCCTCACTGCTTCCTCTCACTTTTTCTCCTGTGATGTGATATAGAGAGGGGGAGTTCTAAGATCACTGCAATAAAAGAGGGGAGGGGAGAAAGGGGAAAAAACACACACACATTTGAAATTGTATCGTAGTTGTAGCATGTTGCTGAGCCTGCAGCGTGACAGGCAGCTAGAGCTGGTGAGGCAAGCAAGTAAACCCAAACACTGATAATGATCTGCCTTGTGCTATCGGACTACAAATGAGACACAGTCTCCTTTTTGCTGACTGTGGATAGTCACAACCCTGCAATCAGTCAATGACAAATACAAACAGAGAATACATGATGGCATTCCCTTGTCATCTGATCGTCCTTGGTTCCCGTGGTAGCTGATCTGGTCATTACAGCACCCAATTGGAGAAAACTAGTCTTCATAGAAACAAAAGTGCATCCCAAAATAGGACCAGTAAGACTGAAAGTTGTTGCAAAATTCAAACATTTCTCAGAAATTCAACTCATACTCTGTTACAAATAAAGGGATGTTCTCATCTTCATTGTGGACTAATAACAAAGCACATGAAAAGATGAAGAGAGAAAACAAGCAACTGATACTAGACAGTTAAAAGATGTGCCAATCAGATCTGTTTGACATGTTTAAAGATCTGTCTTCCCTTATTAACTTGTGCTGTTTATGCACCTCAGGCTTGGCTACATGTGCGATAGATATCCTCAGCGGAGGGCATGTAAACATATACAATAGTCTAATTAGGACCATAAGGAGAAGAAGACCTTGACTGAGTAGTGAATAGATCAGAAACAGCATCACCTCTTCTTTGTGCCTCTTTGACCTTTCTAAATAGGGTGTGGCAAAAGCACAAAAGGATCTCCGTGTAACCATATACTGGCAAAGAGCTGGATAAAAGACAGACAGGGGGACGTCATGTGTAAAAGGAGAAAAGTTGAGAGGACCCATTGAAAATTCAAACAGTAGTCAGTGTAGCTGTGGGTAAGTTTGAAAAAGCTGACATCTGACTCAATGAGGCCTGGTATTGTATGGCTATAGTGCTGCTGTTAGGCTTGGGGGTGACATTTCTATTCTCCCTTCCAGACCTCTCCTACACCAGTATCAGATTCTAATCTGTCAGTGTTGTCTTGGCTCTCTTTAGCAGATCAGCTCACATCTGATAGATGGCATAGAAAGCCCTGTAGTGACTAGACAGGATATAGCTAGTCTTCTTCCCAGAGTTCCTCTTCTCCCTAAAAATAGCAGATAATTTGACACTCGCTAATGCTGGTTTTCAGCACTTATTTAACCAGTATTTCTTTGTAACACATGGCATACTTGCACTGTATAACTGCCCAAACCTTGCTACAAGTATTTTTCACATTCAGACCTCTGAACCAATTTAACTTTCTCTGTGAGTGTAACACACTAAGTACAATGTGACAGCAGATAATCTCAGGACCTGGCTTTTGCATTCAGCTACGTTTTCCCTACCAATGGGATTAGTTGAGAGTGCAGACTCTGCAGGTGAAGCTCTAAGTTAATTTACCCCACTGTTTGGAGCTATAATAGCTTATTGATTGTCTGACAGAGATGCAAGAAGCAACATAGAGGGCCACAGAAAAGGGAGAGAATAAGTTAATCATCTCACTGTGTGTTGCCAAGATTTAATCACATTACCTAAGGTTCACCACTTCCATGTAAATTCACTTTCCACCTCTGAGGAGGTGGAGTAACTGCTCAGAGACAGACAGGACCCTGCTGATTTTGTGAAACCTAGCCTCGGCTGCAGTTAGGTCCCTGTAGGCCTGGTACTCTCTGCCCAGCACTCGCCTCAGTCCTGTGGGATGCAGGGTCCCTGCACAGGGGGTCCAGTTTAATTCATGCTAAGCCGCAGGGTTATTTTTAAATATGCTACCCAGTGGTGACCTCCATCTGTTGTTGCACTGCTCAGGTTGTCTGAGCAGCATCAACCTGCCCTGCACGATTTAAACCAGAACTCCCAGACAGCTGGTTATACCATCATTCATTTATTGCATAATTCTTTCCCCTGCTAACTACTCTTGTGCAGCTCATGTGTACAATATGAGCAGGAAGGCTGTTGAATGTGTTTCTTAGAGGAACTCTGGCCCACTGTCCTCACATACACATTTTCACTACCTGCTACCTGGAAATAGAACATGTTGCTGCTATTTAACTGGAGCCCTCTAGCTCCCAGAACAGATCGAGGGTCTGCATCTTTATTTTAACAGCTAGATTGCAAAGCTGGCAATAATTGTTGCATTCCATATTTCCTTTTAGCCCAGCCACACTAGTTAAGTCTGATTTTGCTATCTTAAGTCCAAAATCTGCAGCTCATCATGCTTATATAGGGATTGAGTCAGAGTATCATGTTGGTCTGTGTTTACGCAGAAAGCAGCAAAACCGGGTTGGGCTTTGCCCATTTTTTAGCCTGGCTTCTATCAATCTGTCTTCACCAAAATGCTTAACTCACCAAAAGCAAAACACTGGCACAGAGAGAAGAGAGGTGAAGGAGTGAGATAATGTAAACACAGAGACAGAGATGTTGACCTCACACCCCATCGCATACACACACTGTCACAGACCTGATGGCTGAATTCCTCAGTGACAGCAACAAGAAAAACATCTGGCTAAACTGTCCATTCTAAACCTAATTGGATTTCATCTTCCGCAGGTTTAACAATTAAATTACTTCGTCGTCAACAAAACGCCTTGATGCGATTCAGAGTGACCGCGCAGAATCTGGTGCTTTGAGATCAAACATGCAGAAGGAGAGATAGGAAGGAACAACAAAGACGGGATAAACTGTCAAACAGAAAATTGCAGACAAACTGCCATTAAGCACGGGATGACAGAGGCGAAGGAGGAGGCTCCAGTTGGACAGAGGGTCTCTCTTGGCTCATGAGGGGAAGATAAGGGGACAGGTGGTGTTCTGTTCTCTCTTAGATCTCAGACAGCTGGCAACTCTCCTGCTATAAGCGAACTCCAAAAGAATGCTTGCGTGCGTGTCTCTGAGAGTGTGTGCATGTTTGTGTGACATTTGTTTGTAAGAGTGTGTGTTTATAGCTACATGTGTCTGCATTTGGTGGTGGTTAGAGCTCTTGCCATCTGAAAAATCTCCCGAAACTCAGGCTCAACTCTGACACCATTTTTGCTGTAGATTTCCTGCTCTTTTTCTGTTCCTGGCAGACATGTGGCATTGGGCCATTTTACATCTGTTTTACTAGAATAGTTCCTTTGTGCTAGGAGTTTGATGTGTTGCAATTATAAGTACACTGTATACATATTTGTTGTGTTTCTGGAAGAACAATAAAAGCTACACATTTAGCACATTGCCCAAATCTAGCCTAGTCATCCACCATATTCTAAGTATATTAAAAAAGGTAAAAAAAATTCTCCTCCCATTAAAACTATCTGATTGTTTTAAAATGTGTTTACTTTTTGCAGCACCAAATTTCTATTTGTAGCTTTGACTTGCTTTTTTAAGTAAGTTATTTACTCAAGTTACCATTTACATACAAAATACATATTGTTAAAAAAATCTGCATGCAATTACCCAAAGCAATTACAATTGACGTTAGTCAAAATATTCTCTTAATTACACCACTCAAGCATAGAGAACCAGCTGAACCTTTGACCCCCAATGCATTACATATTTTGTCAATGGAATCAAATTTGTATTACTAAGAGCTAGGGAGGATGGTACCATACAAGATAGCAAAAAGATGACTGACTGTCCTGCACTGAACCATAAAGCCATAAACTTAATTTCATGAACAGTGAACACTTTTCATGAGAAGCATATGCCAGGATAAGAAATGAGCCAAAATTGAAGGGACTTGAAATTCCTCTGTTTGTCTGACCCTATGTAGTGTTCGTGTACTTTGGTTAGTTCAGAGTTCTTTACTGTGTTGTCTTTGGGCTCGTTCCATATACAGCTCTGTGTTTGATCTGGCAGTATAGTGGCCACAGAGAAGGGCTCGTGTCATCTCAGTGGCAGACTGCTTTTGTTTGCAGAAAAGAAAAAGAGACGATCCAGAGGCGGTTATTTGCTGTTGGCAAACACAGGCTATCCTCAGTGGTGAAGCACTCAGTTGCCACTGTGGCCTGACAGCTGGCTTTCATCCCGAGCGCTGTAGAGATTGTTCATTATGCAAGTTACTCTTAAATGTAATTCAGGCTCTGCACAGCCATCGCGCTCTGGTGGAGCCTCAGAATAAAGATTTCCCCTCCAGCACTGCTTTTGGCCACCAGAATGAGAATTCATTTCCTCGACCGCTATTGATTGATGTCAACTGTTATAAGTGGTCTCTTTTTTTGTCTGTTTTGCCAATGTTTCTTTGAAGTTGCTGTGATTCTTTTCAGTTTCCCTCCTTCAACGGAGCAGTTGGTCTGCACCTGATCCACTGATGTTTCACGCCCCACAGGTCACCCTGAATAGGCCTCCTTCTCTGAGGTGTGGAACTTTTTCATATGCAAAAATTAATGACCCTTTATAAGATGAAAGAACTCTCTTCCCCACTGCCATCTGTATCCATCCTAAATTTTTCTCAAACTCTTTTATTCCCTATCTATCTTGATTATTAGCCATAGTCTCCATCACATATGAATCAAAGGGCGGGGAGTAAATGTTTGATCTAATCAGACATTAAAGTAGGACCATAACAACATCAAATACTCTTCCAAGGCCATAATTACACTACTCTCCAGCTCACTGGGCACGCATATTTTGTCATTCACGCACATTGACTTTATAAATTTTGCCTGTTAGCTTTTGCTCCCTGAAAAGCACATCTCATCAGGTAATCACTCAAACTGAAACTCTGTTTAATTAAAAGTTGTTGAGACAAATCTGACCTTCAATGGATTCTAATTGCATGGAGTCTTTCACACTTATTACCACATCATTGATATTTAGATTTTTATTATTATTATTATTATCATTACAGTTTGCTCTAATATTCATGATCTGGAATCTGTTCCTCTTCTTGAGACAAAATTGTATTAAATGATTTCTCTTAGCAACAACTTGCAGAAATAAGTGTTTCACATCAAACCCCTTCTCATTCACTACATCACATCCTGCTTGTTTTCATAGGTTCACTAGTTATTTTACCACCAAAAGAATTTGAATGCAGCACTCTCAAGTTTGAATTGTATAGACAAAAAGAAACCAAAAAAAAGAAAGTTTCCTTTCATCCCTAAGATTTCAGCTATTTCCCCTCAAGCGAAGCCACATAAAGCCATCTTTGTCCTCCAGACACACGTTATTTTAGCTGTCCTCATATAACTATAAATATATACATTTTTAACTTCTGTTATTCATCTTGACCATAAAATTGTAAAGCATCCTATAACATCCTATAACATCCTATAACATTCACTTTGATGCTCGAGTAAAGGCAGCCTTCACTTTTCGGTGATAGAGCACGTATAAGTCTCTCCTAGTATGACAACAACGTGTGTCATTGTGTGGCTGACACTCATATGACAGTCAGTTTTGTAGAAACTTTAGCTCCCTGTCTTAGATTAAAATGACTTTGTAGGTTTCTGATGTTTGTGCCTGGCTTGTTGTTTTGACACTTAGTTAAAGGGACACAAATGTAATGTTGAAAACAAATGCTATATGTAAATGATGACATTGCCAAGAGAGGCTGAATCTATAAAACCTTTCAGGTGAAGAAAAGCTAGGCCATGTTCTTAGCAGACAGCTTTTTTTTTGTCTCATGTTGTCTGGAAACTGTCAGAGGAGAAGAGATCAAGGTGAATATTCTGCTCATTCCAAACAACCCTGGAGCCGATGGCCATTGGTCGCTCATCCCAGAGGGCATGCAGACAGAGCAGAGCATAAACCCTTAAAGCAGGTTTTAAACAAACGGTCTGATGTCGAGACTGTGTGCGACTTTCTCTCTTTCTCCCTCTGTCCCTGCTGCTCTCCAGAGCAGTGTCTGAGAAATGCTGTTTCCCTGTCTGATTCATCTCTGCAAGGTGAGATAAGACTCTCCCTTGGTTCAGCTACTAATCCTTCAGCCACAGATGGGAAAATGGGCATCAGTCTTGCTTGTAGACAAAAGGTTTGCTGAATGGAAATGGTGAAGTACACAATAAACTTACACCTGTAATACCGAGACTATCTACCCTTTCTTAGGAATCCAGTGAAGCAGTACAAAGAGACTTTATCTTAGCAGTTTTCTCGCTGGCATTACGAGTTTTGACAAGATCTTTAAGCCAGCTGGGAACATTCAGGGATTTGATAGATTTACTGGCTTTAATCTATTATGTTTTCCCAACATTCCGCACAGGATGATAGTAGATTTTAGGTCCTAATTTTTTCATCTTATTACAAGCATCATGGAAAATTACATAAGCCGTGACCAGAACAAAGTCTTGACGCGCACAAGACTGAAGCCATAGTCATCGGTCAGCTTTTATGTCAAATTAATAGACTGTTGGGCTTTACTCCTGCAACTATGTTAAACAGATGCTCACTGAGGGGAGTTTTTAGAACAACGTGAGATGTACGAGACCCAAAGGAAAACATTTCAGCAGGAATGTGTTGGCGTGAAATGTTTATATGTGTATTTGCACAGGTATGCGCACTCAGATGTGTGTGCCGACCCAAAAAGAATCCAATTCATATCTCTGACATGCTGGTTTCCATCAGGAAGCAGCAGCGTTTTCTCTTTTTAACAGCATTGGCCTTAAACTGGATGACTGAGCTACATGCCTCTGAACAAGACCATATAGAAAATAGCACAATGTGACCTCTTAGACATAAACAGAGCCCTAAATGTTGATATAAGAGAATAATTTTGCCATCGTACGTCCAGCATTGCTGAACTGCTCCAGTTGCCCTCAGCTGTCCTTTTCCTGTCATAATTATCCCCTTGATCATGATCCAAAAAAGTGTCATCACATATTTACAAGTACTATAGGGATTGGCACTGGAATAATGAAATTTTGTTGTGCTATGTGTGTCGCTGAGTGTGGAATTTCACTTTGGGCGATGAGTGAAAAGTGATAAGAGGTAGTGCGTTAATAGCGTTCAGCTGTAGAGCATAAAACTGGCTGGATGTCATCAAGCTAATCAAATGAACTGTACTATCAAGCAGAGATTTAATAAAATACTCCAAGTGATCCCCCAGTTCACAAATAGACCAGTGCTTTAAAAGACAGTTATTTATGGAAGCCAACTGTGCGCTTAGAAGGACTTAGTGTCTGAAATAATAAAAGATGTGAAATAACCTGGTACTACAGGATCATTCATTTTCAAAAACATCCGCACCTGTCAAGGATGCTGTCGGGGAGAAAGTGATGTGAAATTTTCATAGAAAAACGTAATGTTGAGGAGTGGAAATGGAGGCTTCCGCTGCATCTCTTTGATGTTGCAGACAAAATGCAGGGAGAGAATCCCTGAAGAGCACTTATGTTCGGGATACATCTCTGTGGCCCAGCTGCCATCATTTTTAAGAGGGGTTTTTCGCTGAATGAATCACCATTTACATGGTAAAACATTCTGACTTTAAGGACGAATAACGCAACCTTATTCGAGTATTTCCAGCCCTGTCCCATCAGTGTGGAGCTTGTCATTATAACAGAATGCTGAATGAGTGATGAGCGTAAATAAAGTGGAGTCCAGTTTCTGGCCTATGTTAATCCTGTAGTGCTCTATACTTTTTTCCACTGCAGTGCGGTCATGGTTATCAACCTCAGCTGGGTGTCTGCTGCCAACTGGTACCTTTCAGTGAGTGAACTGGAGGTCCTTAACCTCCCTTTCCCTTCTGTTTGACCTCTCTTCTTGTACTTTAATTCCTGCCTCTCGTGTTTATACATTTTATGAATTTTGACAGGCAGCGCGGACAGAAAGGCAAGCAAAGATACTTTTAGTTTTGTCTTCCTGAGCCCACATTCTCACTTTTCAGACAGTAGAGAAGCACTCTTTAAGAGCTCAAAAATAATCACTGCAGTTTTCAGTGGAGGGCTGTCTAATTGAGCTCAGGCCGACCCCTGAATGTGACCGTGCCGTCTGGTTTCTGTCCCTGCACTTGATTGAAATGGGAAAAGTAGACAGAGATTCAACTCATTCTTATTTATTTATGTTTGATCGTCCCCCTGTTTTGCACGGCCCAGCGGAGGATTAGCACTCTTTAGATGGGTCCACAACAGAGGGGCCCTACTTCTCTTACACACATGGGGGAGATGAAAAATGCAGCACACAGCCAGGACTAATGGTGTATGAGAGGGGGGTGGTAAGAGCTGTCTACCTCAATGCAACATACTGTGGAAACACAACATTTCTCCAAGGATCAGCTGAACAATTTTCTGCACTTTAAACCGAAGTGTAAAGTATCAAATTTATCTTAGAAGAATAGCACCGTTATTAAAATCAAAGTACAGTTTATGCGACTTTCAGGATGAATCGTGACTTATTTTGCTGACTAGAAAAAAAAATCATTTCAAGACCTCTTGTAAACAAAGTTGACAACATGCATGTGTTCTGGGAAGTGACAGGAGCATGCCTGATCTTAGTAGGTTAAACACATCGGATGTGGCTAAAACACTGTCCAGTTTTACATGTTGCATGCTGTCAAACACTAAATCTGCAGGCTTGTACTAGACCTAAGCCACTGTGTAATTGAATATTAGTTAAATCCTTGCCATACTGCTGAGAGTTGACCTATAAAACCCAAATCTGTAATTGGAGTACAGTGCCACCCTTAGGCATTACAGCTGGCCTCCTGTTTTTTAGTTATATTAATTTAATTATCATATATTTTTTGTTGATATATGTCACCTGAAACTTGGCTCTTTAAATAAATGTGTGTACTTTAGATGTATTTCATTGCTGGGTAATTCAAAATCTGTGAATTGTTTTCAATTATGCAGTGCCTTCACTAGGATAAATGCAGCTGAGATCATCTGCCATCATTAGCATCTACTCTTTGTGCGCAAGCATATAACTGTGTATAAATAAAATATCAGAGCAGTTTTTGTTCATATGTATCTTGTATTGCTTCAGCCAGCCTTCTTACTTTTTTTTCTTTTTTTTTTAGATCTATTTACATGTCAAGGAAAGGAAGAGAACTATTGCTTTTGTAGCTGATTTTAAATAAAGAAAAAGAGAATTGGTCCATATTTTTAGAGTTTTAATGCAGGGGATTATTTAAGTGGCACCATGCGAACATAAGCTAAGACTGTGAAGTTATTTGACAAAACATCTTTAATTAAAATCCGGGTTTTCCCTTCGTTTTCTTTTTTGTATGTGTTATCTGCATAGGTTCTCTTGGGAGCAAGATAAATGACTTTAATTAACTTTACCTCTAAATTAAACATTTTTTTGCATTTAGTGATATTTGTAGCTGTTAAGCTGTGCCTGCTAATTGAAAAGCTTGTTTGGCAGAGAACAGCCAGAAAACTTCTCAAACTCCATCTGTATCACCCTTCAGTGGAGTCTCCACATTACACCCACCCTGCAGATGTCTGCTGCAGCTGTTCCATTTTATCCGGTGTTGATGTGCTGAGGTGTACGTCCTTGAGCGGTGTTGAGGGGATTTTAGCAAATACACAGGTCAGTGATCTGACTGCCCCTCCAGCAGTCGCCACGGCACACAGGTGAGAGTTAAGGAGAGGGAGTACTATTATTTAGAAATGGGAGCACCTTTTGCTTTGTGGACTGGGACTTCATAAGTTTAACTTTTTGATGCCTTTTCTGCCACTTTACAGTCCTTAGCTCGCTCCGATTTTACCATTTTTGGATAATCAGGGTTATAAAAAAAGCGTATTACCTCTGCCAAGGTAGAGGTTATGTTGTTAGCAGTGGCATCTGTCTGTCTGTTAGCAATAACTCAAAATGTTATGGATGGATTTTGATTAAATTGTCCAGAAATCTTAAAGCAAAACTACAAGTAAATAGATTTTTGGGATGATCCCGATCACTGCCTGGATCCAGAAATTTTTTTTAAAGGATTCTTTACTATGGCGAGATTTGGCCATTAGAGCCTCTAACGCAATTATTATTAACCATTATTGGCAAAAGATAAAATTAGAATGACTTGACGAAGGTCTGTGCTCTTATTAGTGCTTCTAGTTCGTTTTAACAGCATCCGCACGTGAGAGCCCCAAGAAATGGTCAGAGGATTGTAGTTTTAAAAAAAAAAAAAAAATTGACTGAAACATCCCTTGGCAGCTGTTTATAATAATTAAGTAGAATTTGGATTTCTAGGGGGGTAGTGAACATACAGAAAGGAAGGACATGGCTACTTATCTACTTATCTGTTTTTGTTGTTATATTACCACACAGCATGTCATTTACTGAATCTCAAATCTCCATCTGTTGAAGTCCCCTTACAATCACCCTGTGCATTTATTCTGACACATTTCAGTTTATGCAGCATTTTATGAATATATAGAACAAAATTAGAGTAGAAGTTGAAACAAAGGACAGATTGGCAAATACTGCTGCTGATGTAGTTCAGGTTCTGGTTAGTTCAGGCTGTTTTCCTTCTATCTCAACATCTCTCAGGCATGTCTCCTCAAGCAGAGGTGAAATTGACATTTACCCCTCCAATAGAAAAAGCAGCAGTAGAGTGAAGGGGGAATGAAGGGAGTTGCTGGCAACTAGGGGCACAGGCCAGATGGATTAACTTGAAAAGCATGGCATTGTAAACCAAATTCAAATTAATCCTTTTTTTTGTGTCCCCTGATGGAACAATGGTTCTTTCCTGGGCCTCAGAGAGACATTGACGCTGAGGGGAGAGTCAGGCCTTCAGCATATCCAACACTCTTTTCACATCAGCGCTCTCAATTACCTGCCACAGAAACACAGCAATTTCTAGACTCTGGCTAAATTATCTCACATAATTCAAGGCAAAACCCATGAACTGAATATATTTGAATATTAATTTACAAATTTCATCTTATAGTAAATATGCACCTCTGGAAGCTGGTTTGACTATCAGCTCAGTGTGTGCATATATTTTTTTCCTCCCGTGAGTTGAATTTTTAATGCAAATGCAATGTCAGGATTTCCATATAAAATAGTTCTCTTTCTCCAGACCATTTGACTCTGTCGGTTTTTTTAAGAAGAGGGAGCATGACTATTTTCCCTGTGGGCCTGATACAACCTAAAAAAGAAAAGTTAACTCCAAACACCCCCACTTATAGTAAAAAATCCCAGAGCCTGCCCTTGATCTCACCTAAAGTTCTATTTTTTTTTTTTTACCACTGCTTCATTGTATGTATATATTTATATTTTTTCTAATGCAGCTTTGTCCAAGTGTCTGTCCGCACGCTTTTATCCATTTTCTCTGTTTCTGTGACCCATGATGTTTCATATTGTATTTCTTTTAGACATTTTTATGGGAAGGTCTGTCTGTAAATCACTACTAAATTCCTTCTGGAATCACATCTTAATGCTCCTTCCTCCCCTTTTTTTGATTTGGTGTCTGTGTGTCTTTGTGTGTGCGAAACACACGGTAGAATTAGGACAAGAGGTCCCACTGTTACAGCTTGTATTATTTGATGTAGCTATTCATTAATTATCTTCCTGGTGCAGTCTTCCTTATCGCTCATTGTTTTCATTCATCATGTTTTTGCTTCAAGCACCTTGTTCCACACTTTTTTAATCCCAGCTCTTTGTTAATTCATTTTTTCTTGTCTATATACTTGGGAATCTCTGAAATAGTAGGAAGAGCAGAGTACACCAGTCAACATGCTATTAGTATCTGAATTTCTCCTTTCTTTATTTTACCAAACATTGGAGAACTGGAAGTTTTAAAGCTTTAGTGAGATCAGTAGTGATTGGGTTCAGCATAAGGAGGGACAAGCTGAGCATAGAACTGATTCCTGGCTGTCACTCAATCTTTTTTTCCTTTACAAATCCATCCAAGCGGCTATTTGTTGCTTTACTGGCTCAGGGGTCAGATAAATGTTGTGTTTATGTTGGACAGAAATGTTTGGAATTATCACCAAGGGCTGTGGAGCTACATTTAGCATTTAAAAACACAGACACCTCCAGTTTCTGAATATCACACGCTCTTTCTTTGCTGCGGCCCTGTTCTGTTGATGGTGGACTAAATGATCCATAGCGGTGTATATAGACTGCAGCTCCTCTCATTGGTCACAGACACTTGCTTTTTATTGAATCTACCACATTAGTCCAAACAAATGTTGACTCATGTATTATGATAAAAGCTTCTCAGAGCAGTGCAAGTCACTGCAATGTCATTTAATGTTGAATCCTGTCCTCCTTCCCCAGCCTTCACTGAAAATAGTTTTTGTGTTCCATCCTTTTGCATTAGACCTACAATCCTCAGCTGCTGTAGCCCTCTATTCTGGAGCCATTTTCTGAAGTTCTGTCCCATAGGGGACCCCTTTGGCATCCACCACCACAGTCTATCTGGCATTATGCTAAACCTCGAATGGTTTACTCACAGAGCTATTAATAAAAACTCCACTGACGTGCACATCAGTAACAGACAGTAAGAATTCCAGTCAGTCAGATTACACATGCATGAGGATTACAGACAGTGGAAGACTGAAAGTATGCTTCAATCTGTTTGTGGAACAGGGCTTGGGGGGGGAACAACGATATTTGTGCCTTTGCTGAGCTCTGCGTGCTGTGATGAATGGCGCTGTATAGCATTTTACTGCCCTGTGCATTCCTCTGTCTGGACTGTTTACTGTTACCACACCTCACTTCTGCGTGTGTAGTGGTAACCAGCCTGAGTAACACATGGCGCTGTCAATGCCAGGAACATTGCCCCAGTGTTGTTCTTCAGACCCCGTTTTAAGCCTAATTCACTCCACTACCCGCACCAGTCACATTCCAGTGGCATAGCTTCATCGCACGAAGCTCAAGAGATCTGAGGTGTAAAAAACAAAGTAGTGTTGCAGCTGTAGGAGGGAATCACTGGGAACAATTGTGGACATGACAGAGGGGATTTAATTTTCAGCAGCATTTTAAACCATTAGCTACTGTCGCTTGTCTCGTTACCCAAATTCTTCAAGTTGCACAGCTGTATGTTTTCTTTTAGTGTGTGTGTCAGATAGATTCCATGGCTTGTTAAGGCAGGATTTAGTTTCAGTAAATCCACATTAGCTGCAGAAAGGACACTGACCTCCAACTGTAATTAGGCAGGGAGGGCTGCTCCCAATTGGTGCTTTCCAGCCCAGCCACAGATACGAGTTCCATCATGATGTGTGGACATCAGTTGATTGGTTGGGGACAGGTGAGGATAGCAGTTTGACCTTCAGTGTGCCTGTGTGAATACATTTGTGTGTATCTGTGCCCGTTCAGTCGCCATCTCAGTCTTCTAACTTGGATCTCTGTCTCCACAGAGGATCTGTTGTCTCGTTAGTGAAACGTTGATGGTTCTAACGTTAAGTGAAGGACAATAGCTGGTGTTACTACACTATGGGCTCAAAAGACAGCAGGTCCAGTCTGGATTTCTTTTCACCTGCTAAATGACAGTCAAGTGTTTTAACTTGCTGATGTGGAGAATATTAACAACCGTGAGGGAAACATTTGTCAGTTTGAGAGCCAGCCCTCCCACCACCACCCTTATCCCCCCCTCAGCCAGTTTGCTATCTTGGCGCCATGTTGGCATGAACCCCAGTTACCATTTGTGGAAAGAAAAAAGAAATTCAGTGTTTGGTGACAACTGTGAAATCATCAGAGTTGGAGGTGAAGCGGTGGATTATGCTGGGATTGGGCCAGAGGAGTGCACAGTGACTCAGGGAGACAGGGGGAGTGAGATGGAGGAGTAACTGTTCCCAGAAGAAGGCACTGAATGGATTTTTAGAGCTTCTGTAATTGTCTTTCTCTTTATCTGCTGTCCTGGAAAACCACCCAGTTCTTCTTGTCTTTTTTTTTTTTCCTTCTCCCTTTTCTGTTTTCCCATAGGTTATCATCAATAATGAACTGTTTTTGCAGTTCCTTACTACACATCGTTGCTGTTATGTTCTCTCTCTTTGCTGTCACGTTTAACTGTTTCGGGCGGCTTTTTTCATCTTGGTTTTTGGAGCTGTTTGTGTCCCTGCTGGCCTTTTTGCAGGTACCACAGCTGTGATGCACAACACACTTTCAAGCCGTTCTCATCTCCTTTTTTTCGCCTGTCTTTTATATTTCTTTACAACATTTTTTAGGTTGTTTTTCTTAGAATTCTTTCTTTTGTTTGAGGAACCAAAAAATGGTTTCTGCCACTGTTAGCCCACCAACATGGTCTGTTTTCCTTTCAGCTCCCCCTCGCCTTTTTTCTTCCATTTTTCAACCTTCTATCATCCATCCACTCTGCCTTTTAGATTTTCCTTCGACTTAATGTTCCTCTTTTCCCTCTAAATTTGGATTTTTGTGATTCTGTTGGCATCTAGCAGCGGTGCAGATTCTTACTTTTCCTTTAGCTCCACTCTGCTGGAAGACTGGAGCCCTTGTTGAGGTGTTGTTGTGGTTGTTGGCCCAGGATTTTTCTCAAGGGGCTCCTTCAGCTTGTCTCTCCTCCCCCGAGTGTCCCTGGTCCCTGGCCCTTAACACCCACCCCTCTTGCCTCTGCCACAAAGCTGCTGTCAGCTGCAGGCCACATGTGTCAGGCCTAAAGCCCTTATTTAAGACCCAGGCCTTTCTTAGGTGTCACTGTTCTAGCAACAGATAGGGCACCACGAAAGAGAGGGCGTAGGCTCTATTCAGCATCCCGGAAAGGCGCAGAGGAAGGCTATAGACAGAATAAGCAAAAACACTCACATTGGAACAATTGCTCTCAACCCAGCTGACACTTTGAACTCTAAAAAAAAGTACTTTTTGTCTGAAGAAGTAGAGAAACTATTCACCCACACAGAGTGCCCCCAGTTCATAAGGCTGTTTTAAAAAGTGTGAATATGGTAGTTTGGCTGGAGGGGACAGTGGAGCTCAGCCAGACCCACGCACAACAGCCTCTCTGTTAGACTGTCTGTCTCTCTGCAGTGCAGGAGCCCAGACACATTAACAAAGTACAAGCCTCCAATAAAACACCACCGCTGGACAGTGTTCTGCAAGCTCTGCCAGTGGTCTGATAGGCTGAATGTGAGGCACAGAGGAGCCACGCCATTCATTCCTTTATGCCCTATTCTAGGGTGTTTTCTTTATTGGGCTTTTGTCAAACATGGATGACTCATGCTATATTTTAGAGTGCCAGTGATTTTATTATTTTTTAGACACATGCATTCAGCTTCATAAATAGATTTTTAATAGTTGCCTGCTGATCCTGACTGAAACTATGGCCATTTGTCTTGGATGTACTTGAGACGCTCAGTAGTTTGTGAATGCTTTGAGGTGACACAGTCCTTGAATAGTAGGATGACTAACCAGGTTGAGATGACTGAGCCTGTCAGCAGCTCCTTAAAGTCTCTGTGTTTGGAGTCACAAGAGACAGAAGCCCTAACTGGCAATCAGTGATGAGTGTCCAAACAGACTGTTATTACAGGACTAAAAGGGCCTTGATCAGCCACTGTGGAGCAACAGGCAAACTGAAGCGGGACAAAGGAGGAGAAAGGGACAGTCAAGAAAAACATAATTTTTCTTTGCCTCTTAATCCTACCTGCTTTTGCTTCATATGGCTTGGATCTTAATAGACGAATGTATCATAAATGAGAACTGGTTTTGTCTTTACCCTCAGAGGAGCACTTAAGCATGGATGACAGGAAGGGTAATGATGGTTTCCACAACCATGAAGGAAAGAAAAAAGAACGTTAATTTTAGTTGTGGGAGCAGAACCAGCAGCAATTTGCAGACAGAAACAAGCTCAGACAGAGTGAAAGGGGGACAGGGCAAAATAGCGTTGTTGCCAAGACTCAATTCAAGCAGTCGTTAAAGTTTCCCCTCTGTGGTCAGGAGGCAATATTGGACATGAACTGTTTAAATTAAAATGTCCAGAATTAATGCTGGTGGATGTTTGCACATGATATCTGTAGTGGTCGACATTTGTTCTGGCATATTTGTATTTTTTTGTTTAATGCTGTATGTGTTTAATTTTTATTTCTCATTTTACTTTTACAGTAAGTCTTAACAAAACAACAACAAAAGAAAGAAAAAAGAAAAAAAAAAACAGTGTAAATGCCTGGATGGGGTAGTGGGAGGGGTTTCTGCTGGCAGGTATTTTTTATTTTTGCCTTCTATAATAGTCTTTTAATGAATGTATCTCCCAGAGCACATAGGGAGCAGTAATTAAGGACTAATAGCATCAGAGGTCAATGGATTTATTCTTTTATCTGGTAATTTGTTTTGTAAAGACTATTGTATTTGTGTCGCTGATATTTGACTCTTCGGCTGTAGCGCTACTTCTGCAACAAACCACTACCACAGCTTTGTATGTTGAGTGGAGGCGAAGATGGCTGCATTGAGAAAGCCATTGACACACACAGGTTTTACTAGTAGTTGTGAAGGCCTGAGGGACCTTGCACTCGTCATGTGTCTGTGTAAAGTGCCTCGCTGCTTCAGGACTTGCAGTCTATAGCGGTGGTTCCAGGGGTGCTGATGGCATGTATGATATAAACAGTGGTATGCTCCTTACGCTGGCTCGGGTCACTGCCTAAATGAGCTGCTAACACATTCATGCTTTGATTGCTTCTCTCTCCCCGCATTAATTTGTCCATGTGAACAGATTTATGTTGCTTCTTGGCTTTATTTGAACTTAGCCAATTGTAGGGCTTTTTGGTTCTTTACATTCTCAAATGCACACATACACTTTGTTCACATGCCCACACCGTCCCATCTGTAGAGGAATGGCTAACAGAAAACCCACATGCCCTTGTACATTAGTAGTCTGTGGGGTTTCTGCTCAGTGTGTGTGCAGTAGCCCACCTTGCCTCTGTTGTGTTTTCCATATAAAAGCGCCAGTGTGGTGGGCTCCTGCTGGTGGCAGGGTAGATGCCTTGTCCCACAGCTGTGGACGTGGGCCTAATCCTCTCATTAACTGGGTGTAGATGGTAGTTTGGCCCTGACACAGGATGGACACCCCCTGTTTTTCTACCACAGTCACACCCTGAGAATCCTCTGATTACTATATGCTCATTACTGTTAATGGATTGCTGCTGGTCCTTCTTGAAGTATCTGTGTGTGTTTCAATAGAACATGAGGTTTTCCCCCTGTTTCATGAAGGGCATTGACTCCATTCACATCAGTTGTCTGTTTACTAATAATAATAATTTTATTGTCATTATATAAAATACAACAAATTTTTAAAAAGCTCTTCACTATACACCCGCTCCCTCACACCCACACATGCGTGCAGGCATCTTTAAACATACAATAAATAAATACAGTGTAAAAGATTTCACAAAAAAAGAAGACTGATGAGAGATGTGACGGGTGCAGGACAGTTGCCTTAGTTGTCTCCTAGAAGACTTTTTGTAAATCCCATCTGTAGAGTAAAAAACAGCCACTAATTATCATAATTAAAATGTAAAAATCATGCTGAAACAGGGCATCCACAAACACGTCATGAACAAACCCCTATCTCACACGACATTTACATTACCTTTGTCTTCTCTTGTGAAATTGTTGGAAACCGCTACTTTCATATGCTCTTCTCTGAAGTGCTTGTACCATTATTATCAGAGGTCCTAACAGACATTTACAAGGCAGTCAGAAAAACTGACTCTGCCAGCCCATGAAATAACATAATGTTAAAAATATTCTTGTAGACTTTCCATGAAGCTGGAAAAAAGTGGGGGAAAAGTGACAATCAAGGAACAGTACTTGAGGTACTCAGAGGTTTCGCCCTAACAAGACCCAGAAACCCTTTCCTTCTTTAAGAGCACACTTTTGTCGGCACTCTGCTACACAGACCCTGGGCTGGAGCTGCAGTCAAATGTGGCATGTGTTAAGGAAACATCTAATAGTACCTTCACATTTTCTTATTTTAATTGTGCATTGACAGGGTTTGAATCACTAATGTGTTTCTTTTTAATATGAATTGAGAACGAATATTAATTTTTCCTTAAGAGAGTGGAACAGATAGACACTGTTGGCTTTGGGCCAGTCATTGACAGATGAAAGACTGGTGAGTGTGTGTAATTCCGAGTGCACGTTTGACTCCTCGAGCATGTGTGTATGTCTGTGGAGGTCATTCTGGGCTTCCTGTTGACAGCTGCAGGCTGTGGGCAGATTTACTCCGTGGCAGATGCTGCTAAGGGACACAGCTCAGTCTTAAGTTTATGTTTTACCATTTGGCTGCATCTATTTATATCAGTGCTATACGGTGTGAATAGGTAGACTAAGCAAAGCTGCTCTGAATGTCATGACAACTTTTGATGCATGTGTTTAGCCCTGGGTGTGAGTGTCGATGGTAGTCGTTGGTTACACTCATTATCAGAAGGCACAGCCTCTTAGTATTAAAAAATTTGCAATAGAATCACCGTGGCATTCTGGTGACTCCTTTTATCTTCTCTTTCGTTCTGACCATGGCTCCTTTCATGTAACAGTTCTGCTCAGTGTTTTTACAACATAATGTCATTTGCAATTTGTATCTCACTGTGAGATTTTGTGAAAGAGGATAAATCTGGATATCTTCAGTAGGTGAGTAAACACAACCACAAGTCTGAATGCAGACATGCATGTCAAAGCCCGGTACCAAGTCATAGACCCTTGAGAACGAAGGAATGATCTGACTTTCTTCATGAGGAAACCAAAGTCCATTTTTGTTTGAGGGTGCTAATCCACAGCCTGGGGATCTTTAAATAGATTCTGCAACCAAATAAAGCAAGGCATTGTCTGACCTGTTCAAAGGTGCCATCATCTCAATTTTGTCTTAATTTGGACTAAAGTGAAACATAATCCTACTGAGTGACTTCTGATATTGTGTTATGTTTTGGCAGTCTCAGAAAACATATCTACAAGTAAAGTCTGAGACTAAATGAGAAACAGGTAGCTAAAAGAGACTTAAAAGCGTTTAAAGTGATGGGCATTTTGTAAAACACCTAAAATGTTTTTAGACCTTCTACTGTTTACATCTGTCCCCAGATACATGCAGAGCCTGCCAGACAACTGAGCAGGTTAGGCCATGCTTTTAGCTGCGAGCATGGATTCAGTTTCATTGCTCAAACATTTACCGTTTTGTTTGCTATGTATCAGCCTGCAGTTTGACAAAGACCGCCATTGTTCCGGAGGGACACTTTTTGGCTTTTCTTCTCTTCGTCAAAGCTTTGCTGCTGCATATTTGAAGAGCGCTACATGACAGATAAGTTTTGCTTCATGCCCACAACAATCACAGCTCTAATATTAAAATGAGGCCGTTTTGTTTGCAAGCCTTTATGCCAAAGAACACTTGAAAGGAAGAAAACAGAAATATTGCAAGTTACTCAAAACCAGCATGACACATGCCAGTGTTTTCTTCTGCTACTGTCAAGATTTAATTTTAATGTCTTGGCTACAATATTTCCATTATTTATGGTATTTGTATAATGATGGCCAACTCACACATTGGTGGCTTCAAATAGCAGTGAGCAAAATTTTAAAGCTGAAACTTATATTCCCAGAATAAATGCCAGGAATATGTCAGCAGTATGTTGACCAGGCTCAACCCACTCTGCTCTTATCAGGATCTGTTACTCTCTTTGGATGGCACAGCTTGTGTTTAAAAAATAAATGTCTTCTTTTAGCAGATCACACAATATTTTTTCTTTAAAAATAGATAGGATTTAAGTAATTACTTAAAATGAGAAGAACTTCCTTATTACAGAAATATTCTGTACACACAGCAAATTTTTTTTGGTTAAACCACTTTGTGCTCTGATATCAGAGTTATGTAATTTCTTCAACCTGTCTTTAAGATTTTCCCTCAGTCTGTTTGAGTTTCATTTCATCATGCAAGCGTAAATGTTGTTTTGCTTGAGTATTGCAGCCTTAATCAACATGCTTTTGCCTGAATAACCTTAAGCATACAGGACTGTCTCAGAAAATTAGAATATTGTGATAAAGTTCTTTATTTCCTGTAATGCAATTAAAAAACATGAA
>JBAMHW010000009.1:12357038-12377847 GCA_037177495.1 Rhadinocentrus ornatus | reverse complement strand
CATGTTTTTTAATTGCATTACAGGAAATAAAGAACTTTATCACAATATTCTAATTTTCTGAGACAGTCCTGTATAGAACACGCTCAAAGAGAAACATGCAGCATATCAACAAATCTCTATTTTGAAAACAAATTTTTAAGTACTGGTATGTTTGTTGTACTGTGGTTCCACTTAGAGACACAGGGAGAGGCTAAATGAAAGCCAGGCTGTTTTCTGTGAGCCCTTTGGGGTTAGCAGTGTTGACGAACAATATCCTGACTCCCTTGGTCCATGACTCCAAAGTACGTCGCAGCTACATGACTCCCTCTTCTCTCAGCATCACTCTGTCATCATAGTACTTATGCAAGTCCCCTGCTATGACAGCTGTCCTTTCATCAAACATGGCCCTTTCAGATAGATGAGGTCTGAATAACAGTGACATAGCTTTGCTGACAATAGTAAGGTTGAATGATTTTAGGTGCCACATTGGAGCTTTTAGTTGTATTAAGCAGCTTCAGGAGCTCTTCTGATCACAGTTATTTTAATCCACTATAAGCAAAAGTTTTTAGCCACAGGTTGAATATCTGCCTGAGCCTGGCAGGTTAAACATAAATAATATGACATTTTCTTCTTTTAGAACATTGACTGGAAAGTACCTGACTTTCAACTTTTCACCGCCTCTGCCCTCTTTTTTTTATCACTAATTAGTCTCTTATCAGGGCAGAGTGGCTCTTGTATTGACCTTGCGGGAGAGGCTTTGGTTTTCCCCTGAGGACTGAGCTCACAGTGCTTGTTGTCCATTGTTTGTCAATCTGAGGAAATCGATTAGCCCATGCTGACTCAGTGTGCAGAGGTTAAATGTCCAAATGTCTGTTTGACTAATGTATTCTCTCTAAATGACAGCAGTTACACAGAACCCTTTTGAATGCTCGATTAACAAGTTGGATTGCAGTCTAGAATTGATCAGACGTGGCAGTATTGCAGTGATTTACGTTTAAACATGGACTACCTTCTGAAGTTGGAGGAAAAACTTTTCTTTCCTGGGTCTGTTGTTTTTAAGTGTAAAAGCACTTGCCGGGGGATGAAATCTTTTACCTTCATCTCCCCAGGAGTCCGTTTTCTTTCTGTTACATCATCTTCATATTTTGCACATACTGAGAACTTGGAGAATGCACTATTAGATATGAGGAAAGAAAAGTCTGTGTTTTAAATAAAAAAGAAAAGAAAATTTATTGGAAATTCCTATATATGTTGGATGAAACACTCCTTGGCTCTTTCAGCAATATAAGTTTCAGTCTGTCTTTGTGCCTGTAGATATATCTAGCTCTATAACCGTTTAGGAAAGTTGTTTGCACCAAAACTAAGAAAAGTTGCAGTGGGTGTATAATTGGATTTTCTACCTTCCCTGGATTGACTGTAATATCTGTCTTTATATATCTTTTTTTTCTATGCGGTACTCTGATTGGAGTGCCATGGACCATCCCTTTATGTGAAAGGGAGCAGAAGGAAACTTGGTCAAGCTGCAGAGAAAAAGATGCATTTGGTCAGGTTATTGATTCCCCTCTTCCCTACTTCTCTCAACCAGTCTCTCTATCCATCCATCCCTCTTTCTCTCCACAACAAATTGCTGATGAGCCTGCTCCCCACAGACCTGCCGCCAGCCACAGTCAGTCGGGGTTCTCTCTGTCCATCTCTAGCCCTGCTAGGCAGAAGATTTCTCTTGAGGCCAAGGGGGAACAAGGCGTATTCTGTTACAGGCAGTGCAGAGAAAGAAAAACGTACTGTTACTAGATATGAGTGAAATCAAATCTGTTTGACTTGCCTGGCAGCTATGACCATTTTTCATGCAGACAGAGAATACCAGGATTGAGTGAATGGAATGCAGTGACTCATGGTGCACTTGACAGATTTATAAGACCATCGCTATTCTATGTAGATCTAATTACAAATTATTTTATTTCCATAGAGATCAGGTTAGGAATTGAGTAAGATTAGCACATAAATCTTCTAAATGTGCAATAAAGATCATACAATGGTGCTTCATTTGCAGTTAATTGTATGTTTTAATTCTATTTTGCAATCCTAAATGGAAAGTTTTTTCATTGCAAAATAAGCTCCACATAACACCATGTGCTAACAGATGTAATATGTTTCATATAATCCACACCAAATGTCTGCAATGAATGGATGCATATATGACAGAGGAGAGAGCTTAGTTATACTAAAGCCACTCTCAGATGTCTAAACCAACATTCAGTCTGCACTTCAAAGGCCTGTGGGTACACACTGGCCTCCTTAGTGTGTATTTGACGAAATTAAAATTGCAGAGTGAAATACAGGAAAGGGAAAACAATGGGCATAAGCAAACCTTGAGTTGGGACTCCATAACAGCTGGCGGTGTGTTGTAATGGTACAGTGTTTTCTGTGTTTCATGGTTTGATGACTGGTTAGGAGGAAGATAGGTGGGACATTGTTGAGGAAAAGCTTGACTGATCATGTCATTATGTGCACTTTGCTGTTTGGTTCTGTCAAGTATAAAAGTGTTTCAGTATTATCATACTCATGCATTTACAATGTCATTTCATCCAACATACTTGACCAGCAAACGCACACGTACAGCAAGCCAGAGTGCCGAACCCAAAAGAGCACCTTTAGCAAATGAAAGCATGTACCACCATTACAGCTCCTTTCTTTGTACTGGCTGCTCCAGTTTGAATCCTACTCAGTCTTCCTTGTATTCCTCCCACCAACATGCTGGGTAGCTGGCTGCTCTACTAATTGGATGATTCTCCAATGTGTGTGTGGTGTGTGGAGCTCAGTGTCCTGCCACAGCCCCTCTTAGCTAGATGTGGTGGATGTAAATGTAAGAGCCCGTAGGCTTCATCATCTGGTATCAGTCATTGGAACAGCCTCGGTGGCTTATTGCAGCCGTCCCAGGCCCTGTTATAACCCCACCCACACTCTTATAGTGGATGTGGTTCTACATTCCCTACCATGTGTGGAGGAAGATTTTTGGAGGGGTAGAAGAAGGCGTAAAAGGGAAAAAAGAGGGAGTGAAAGGGAACCACAAGAGGAGGATCATGATCTCTCACTTCCTGTCCTGGTCTTGATGGTATCCTTCTGGTTTCCAGACTGCTCACCCCTTCCTGTCCTCCCACGCTCCTTAACTGCTGCAATCCAATGGCACTAAAATGATTATGGATTAATCCCACTCTGTAGAAATCACTCTTTACCGCCCACAGATTTGGTTATACTCTACAAAGATGGGGAATGGTTTTTCTTTTTTTTGTCTTCTATTTTTTCTGTATCTGTTAAAAATTTGGTTATTTTTTTTATACCGATATACTTCAGACATCCACAAAATAAAAAAATTGTAGTTTGATATATGATTCTCATTTACTCATGGGTGTAGTTTTTATAGACATGCGCATAATGTGCATGTGAGTGATTTTGCATGTGTGTTCTTTATGAAAAGGCAGCTTGTGGAGCTAATTAAAAGGCCTTGTGTAGGACAGAACCATTCATCTTAGTGATGGGTCCAAGCTGTCACCCTGCTGTCCTGTAGGGGGATGAACCGCTGTTTTGTGAATAAAGGACACAACACACACTCTGTCTTTTTACCATCTGAATATTCGGGTTAAATGTCAATCCATTTTTTGCTTTATTGTGTTATGTTAAAATATTCAAATGACTTTTCTCTCATCTCTTCTTTACCACTCCGATGGAAAGAAACTCGCTCCTCCTATTAACCCCCACCCCCCACCCACCCCCAAATAATTGGTGACAACAGCAGTTAATGTTGAGATGTGCCGCCTTTGACGGTGGGATTAAGATATGCACAACTCTCCCTCTAGATTTTCTATGCTCAGCAGGCTTTTTGGATCACAGGGCCATTTTATTATCTGTGATGGGCCTGACAAAGATTGCTGGCATTGGAATTTGTAATTGATGCCTTTTTAGTATTCATCTGAACCCTGAATATCCTTTGCCCTCTACTGCCTGCCCCCTGCCCCTGCTCTATGGGTGAACTCAAAATGCCTGTCCTCTTGTCCTGTCATTACTGCCACAGGCCCGGGGGTGCTGCCAAGGCACCAAGAGGTGACGCCTGTGGGTCAGAGCACAATGTCTCTGCCTGCAATATCACACAGTTACATGGTTTAAAATCACATATCACATTTCCATGGATGAGAAAACTTACTGTCTGATATTGATTATGGATGATAAAAATTGATCGAGCTTCTCTGACCTGCATTGCATTATCTGTTCCTGCAAACTTGCTCAATCTAAAGCAGCGTACACCTTCCTGTTATAAGACTGGATGATTATGACCAGCAATGGCAAAACCTAAAGGCTCAAAGGTTGCTAGATACAGTTCGTAAAAGAAACGAAGAAAAAGATTGGCAGGTGTTATTAGTGAGTGGTAAGTGTGAATGAACCTGCATAACCTGGACGGCATGAAATATCCTCCATTTGATGTGTTACAGGCGAGGCAGGGAGATGTTTGGTTATATTACTCTCCATGCATCACAAGGTCATCCTAGGTCTCTCCGCCTCTTACCCTGAAATGCCCTCCCACAAAGCAGTACTACCAGTTTCTCTTTGTTGTTCCTCCATTTGAGATCAAATTACAATAATTACCTGCTCTTAAAGTTTCTGGCACACTGAGCACTGTCTAAATCTCCCAACTCCAAAAATACAGCACAGAATGTAACTCCTTTTTATTTAAAACCTGAGATCTTTTGTATGATTTTTATACCAAGCAGACTGTAGATAATGTCAAGAAGAATCTAAGCAGCTTAAAGAAAACATGTAGGGACAGAAAAATACACCTATGTTTGTTCTTGGAAAATGAATGATGTATGACAACTGCGGTTTCTTTCAGGCCCTCTGTCGCTTTTTCTTAGTGCATGTGCTGCAGAGCACCTGCAGAGCATGTAAAAGCAACACGTGTACATGTGTGTGTTTTTTTTTTTTTTTTTTTTTTTTTTTTTTTGCAGGGGAAGAGGTCTATCCCTAAGGGGTCTGTTGAGCTGAGACACATGGGGAGCAAGGGGTCACCGGGGAGGGAGGGGAGTTAGAAGCCCTTACCTCTACATGAACCTTAAACTATTGCGAGGAGAAGTGAGGAGGGAGATAGGGGGTTGAGACTTGAGCTTGAACATACTTCTGCAGGGCCTTAAACAAATGATAGGGATTTCCTCTGCCTTTCTGACCACGTCTGACTGTCTAAGGCCTTATCTTCTATCTGTCTAGCTGGTGGAAGTACCATTGCTACCTTTCTGCGTACCAATAGTTTACAAAGATAATGAGCACAAATTGAGAAATAATGTCAAGAAGATCAGAGAAAATATTGGCAGTTGTAATAACTGCTAAAAGTTTTCCTTGAATTTTTTTCTTTTAATGTCATTTCTTGTAAATCTTGAAAAGTGTGCTTTCACTGTAAAAAATAGGTTCCAGGAATTGAGGCAAATTTCTGGTAGAACTATACCTTTGAAACACAATACACTCATGAGACTCAGAAATTGCCCTTAAATCTGAAAATGTAAAAACTCTCTTTAAAATTTGTACACATTTTTGGACAATCCTGTTTAAGTACTTAATATCTGCTGTTAGATATTTCCTGATGAGAACTGTGTTGTAGCTGGAACCCGTAATGGAATGAAGCAGCATGGATCTCTCCACAGGGTAGGCCTAATGTCGACAACCCAGAGATATGGGCCTCAGCAGTGTGTGTTGCTGGGTGATGGATGGACGTAGCTGGGGTTAGAGCAGGGTCACCCTGTTTGTTTTGTTATGTTTAGGTGCCGATGTTTGCCCCACTTCATCATCATGCCTCAAAGTTTGATGGCATGTGTGCCACTTCTCTCTTTCCCATGCGCACCTCCTACCTGACCTCCTACTCACACACAGTATTACACGCAGTCACATACTCCTAGATAAAATGAGGCTTGTTGAAAGATACTTAATCACCATCTCCAGGTAAGTGTGAATGATTGTAGTTCCTATTAACTGACTGCAGTTAGCTGCATATCTGTGGTGTCCTGCTGCACTTACCATTTTACCATCTTCGTCCATCATCAGAGGATCCTTGAGATTCCCTGCCTTTCTACGCTCATGCTATTATTCTTAGATATAATGTCTTAGCAAAATGAAGTCTCCTTGGGACAAGGAAAAAAAATACACTTGATGGAAGTGAATATATACTTGTGAAAGCAGAGGAGTAGCCCTTTTACCCTGCCTATCATCTCTTTTATCACTGAGTTAAATCGGTTGCCAAGGTTGGCCTTGTGACCTGAGCTGTCTTTACTAAAGCAACATGTAAGCACCACTTATCCAATAATGGCTTATAGTTTTATAGTTAACACTTGCAATAAAAAAGGGACCTGCTGGACCGGATTCACTGCTAGTATGAAAAGGGTGGGGTTTGTTGACCCATAATCAGACTAAAGGCCCATTTATGCTCTCTGCTGAAGATGGATATGGAGCCTTTCTTCTGTGTACTGCATCTATTATGTGCACACATTCAGATTAAAAAAAAGTTGGCTCAGAACTTGAAAAGTCAGTTCTCAACTGAAATAAATAAAGTAATTCTTTGTGAACTGTGCGCAAAGGTTGAGTTCACCCAAACACCAGACTAAACAGTAAAACAGTAAAAAAGACTTGGGCAAAAGTGGAGTTGGATTGGGATTTGTTTGAGCTTCTGGACAGCATAATGGATAATCGAAAACCAGGTGTTGCAGAATTCAGCCACCACAACAGCCTAGTGTGTTTGCTGGGAAAGTCCACTTCGTTTGGGAATGAGCAACAAACTCTGATGCAGATCAAAGATCACAAATGCAAATGTTGGTCCACTTTGAGAAGACTAAATAAAGAAAGAAAACTGTTTTGTGGGGACAGCGTGTGGCTTTGTGGGTAAACACAACCAAAACACACAGATGCTTGGGATGGTTCTGGAAAAACTCAGTAAAAGTTCTGAAAGAAATATGATCAACCCATGACTGCTAATATCTGATGCAGCTCCATGTTTAGCTCTTATGTGGTGGAAACACAAGTTGTCCTGTATTAACCAATAGATGAACGAGTTTTCTTCTTTATTGTGTGTCTTATAATCTTCTTGAATAATTATTGATGCAGCGCCACCTCTGGCAAGAAGTGGAATGTATTATTTAAAAGGTCTGATTTAAGTAGTGCAGCATGAACACAAACTCGGCCTGGAAGCATGTTGCAACCCCCCAACTGAACCGAGTACCTAATTGCACCAAGTCTAGTGGACTATCCTGGTGTGAATGCACCCTGAGACCCTGAGAATGGAGCCAGAACAGTGTATGTCTAAAAGCACTATGAGTTGCCACATCCATTTATTATAAGAGACTGATGTTAAATACATTTTCATTGTTTTAGACTTGCTTTCATAGAGCAGATTGCTTGTCTCTGTTACACCATTTGAAAATGACAGCTCTGGTGAAAAGAGAAACGTCAACAACACATAGCATTAGAATACATATTGTTAAGGACATAAATATAGTTAAGATTTGGGCGAAACCATTGCAGTTGCATGGGGGGAAGCAATATAGACATGAGTCATCAATAAGCCTATGTTTTGCAATAGAGTTAGGCTGATATTGATATTAGCATGAGAAATACTCGCTGATCCTGCCAAAAGTAAGGGGATTGGTAAGTATTTCTGTCTAAACATAGCCGTTGTTTTAGGTATGCTTTGCTAAGATTAATTTCCTAAGAGTAATTTGCAGGTGTAATCACGCTAATATGTGTTTAGTTTCCTCCACACTGCTGCCTTTGTGCTACATTTATTCTCAACAGCTGCTGTTTAGGTGTGCTTAACTGCCAGTTCCAGTGGTTGAGCTGGTCATTGGCCAGCAGTTACAGACTATTGGGAAGTCCCCGGTGGTAATGTTAAGCGCTGCATTGCTCATCATGATGCAGCGCTTAACACACAGCTTTTCCTAGATTAACAAAGGTTTCTTAGGATGTTAAGATTATTCTTAAACATTAAATCAAAAGCTGCTGTTCTCTCTCCCTTACCTGTGTGAGCAACTGATCTTTACCGTGGCTCCCTGTGGGAGCATGTCAGCTCCTGCTGTAATAAAAGTAAATGTAATATCCTTCACCTGGAACAAGGAAAATTACTGGGCCATATCCTCACTTTCACGCCAGAAAGCCCCCAAATAAACTTCTTATATGTTAGCAATGGTCCCCTGCAAGCCCTGTCACATCTATCTTTTAACCCTGATGTGGCTTGGCTTGGTTCCAGCATGTCAACCATAGCAAATTATCATATAAAGGGTGTAATCAACACATTTTAGTTTGAACTGTGAACAGAGGTATGCAACATAACATATGTATTTATGGGATATTTGTCTATTTCTCTGTGTGTTTTGTTAGCAAATTTGGTGTTTATTGTTTAGTCTTCATATGTGACAGACCGTGTTCCTACTTGTAGATAGATATCTTAGTGTTTTCTTTAGATAGATACAATAGATTGTAGTGAATACTGTGGACTCAGTTTCATTTCATGTCGCGACTGTGCACAAAGTTGCCTGTTATCAGCAGCTAAGTGGTCATCACACGGCTGGATTAATCCTCTATTATAACAAATAACTTCCTGTTTACCTTTAAGAAAACTATGTTCCCTATGTCAAATCTTACTTTGTATATCCAAGGTAGCAATTGTTATGATAAACTTTGTCCAAAGAGGCAGTTTTCTGAAGGATGAAAGCATTCCCATCATACATATCCCATGGGATGCAGATGATGTTAAAACAACCTTAAAGTCAAATAGGAAGGAGGGCAATGAAACTGCAACACAGGGAAAGATGTCTATAACTACCAGAAATGTGTTCTCATCAAAGTGAATATTTCCTCTTTTCCCCTCTCTTTTCATCTTTTATATATATTTTCTGACAAAACACCTCTTTGAGGCTTCGTTCTCCACCAGATGTGTTAGTGATAATTAGCTTTACAATGAAAAAGTAGCATTTGAGGATTTCCTCCTTTAGAGCATTTCTTTTCAAGGGAAACTTTGGGCTAACTTTTTTTTTTTCTTGAGGAAGAAAAAAGCAACTGATGTCGGAATATCCGAGTTATACCTTCCTCTTTTCTCACTTTTTAACTCACTCATCTTTCCACACGCTTCTGTGTTCGCCTACTCATTTTGCTGCTCTACTTTGTCATTACCTGGGACAGAGGTGGGTTCATGGTGTGCTTTGTAGTATGTAGTTTCCCTTCTTTCTGCTTCTGTTTGCTCTGAATGTAAATAGCCGTCATGCTAGATGAGTGCTGCTTCGCATTATGTGCTCCTTGCTCTTATGCTGGAATTCTCATTTCTTTCCACTGCTCCTTAAGTGAGGCAAGCAGACACAGCTGGGAGTAAATGGTGCTTACATTCATCCGTGTACTCCTCACCATGATTAGTGAATACCATGAGCCTTGTAACATGAAAAAGAACCAGCCAATGTGCTGTAGACAAAGAGTCTGTTGAGAAGAGTATTTACTCATTTAGCCTTCATAAATACTAGTTAGTTAGAATTATTATGGAAATAATGCCTGACTTATTATTTACTAGATAATCAAGTGTTTTGGTTGGTGTAAAAATGGCCAAGAAGAGTTCAAGTATGTTTTTGTTTGAGTTCATGACTTAAAATAGGTCAGTGTCATCTGTCCTTTTCCACAATTTGTTGCTAAAGCTCCTCTTAAATAACCGGTTCCAAAATGTGCACCCCTTTAATGTTGGGTCAATCTCCCTAAACATATGCGCAAACTAGTAAAACTGTTCTATTTTAAACTTCCCCTCAGGATAAAAGCAAGGTCAGCAGCATTAGACGTGAGCATAAACAGGCATTTGAATGCTGTTCTGTATTTAGACAGGTGTTGAAAGGGAGGGAGGTGCATCCAAGCAGTGTTTAATGCACATATTTCAATCAACCCATTATATTTCTAGGCTGCATAACCTCACTAAATCATCAGTGGTGTCTTACTCATGGCACTTTACACACAGTTTATCATGCAAATTGCAGCTAATTCATACTGTTGTTTGGCAAATGGGCCTAATGTGTTTGCATGTGCTTGTGCACAGATTTGTGTTTAGAAAAATCACAAGATTTAGGACTTGGCTTTAAACAAAAGTTAGATGAGTTAGTGAGTTTGTGGTCCCCTGGCACACATCTAATCTATTCTGTACTTTTTCATGGCTTGCTAACACTAGTTAAGTTTCAGAACATAAAAATGAAGACAGTAAGGATAGTTGTGTACTGGCCTTGAAGTAAGAGCTTTGGTGGACATAATCTCTTTTATGCCTTTAATTTGGGTGGATTAGAAACCTACATTCTCTCCCTTTATCTCCAAAAAGCTAGCCTTTTAAGGATGGACACTGCTCCCTTCTTTACATCTTGCCTTTTCATTCAACTTCACACTGCCTGAAATTACTGAAAAACCAAAAAGCTTCTTTAAATTGGTGAAAACCCACAAAAAAAATAAAGATACCATCATAATATGCTGGAATAAAATCATTTGATTGGGTTGTTATATATTTAAGTGAAGTTTTTACCCACTTTGTGTGTGTGTGTCACTCCTGGAGTGCAATTAGTGAGAGGGACGGTTGACAATCATCCTCCAAATTTTTAGCAAAGGAGACCATTGTTCTTTCCGTAATGGTACCAAAGGATACACTTTGCTTATGTAACACACACACACACACAAGCCCGCACACAAAAAAACAAAATGTGTTCCAGCATGATGAATTCCTGTCACTGTTGTCTTCCACAGATCAAGCAGACAGAGGCATTTATTGATTGTGGTAACCCACAGATTACAATAAAAAAAGATAACCAGTCTGAGGTCTTCATTTTAGCAGGAGGGTACGAAGGACAGATGCTGTCATTCTACATCCTCTGCTTATGCATCTTGTTTATCTGTCACAAGTTTTAATAGTGTCCTTTGAGTTTTAGGGAAGTGGCTTAAATTATTAGAGCTGTTTGCTTCTGCATAAATCAAACAGTATTAGATGATGAATGACTGAGTGGGTGCCTCATGCAGTTATAATTGCTGACAAAGAAAGAGCTATTTTATTATTGCATAGCATCAAATTGATTTATGTATAATGTGCTGTCAGACTTTGTACCAATTTTTATTGATGTCTTCAGTTGATATCTACATCAGCCCACTGAACAAACTGCTGCTCCTCTGATAATTTACTAAGCACCCATCTCTGGGTCTGCAATAACTTGACTCTCCATCCGGATGACTTAGAATGGAAAGAGCTCATTAAGTACACTTTCTTTTGAATTATTCCCTGCATTAAATAAAAAAAATAAAAAAAAAACATTGAAAATTTTGTAGTTTTTCATTAGTCAAATATGATTAATGTGGTTTTTATGGCTACAACAGACTGTAGTGTAAACATTAGGCCAGGGAGCAAGAAAAGTAGTGAAAAGAGAAATTAAAAGATGTGGAGAGAAATTGGAATAAGTGCAGAAAGAAATATTTTCTTGGTACTTAGTCAGACTTTGCCTTCTTTAATAAACTATAGCAACATGTGTGTGTAGAAAAGTTTTATTTTGGTAACATGGAAGTGGCTTTGCAAGAAGGGGGCAGTGGGCTGAAGGGCTGAAAGGCTAATGACCCAATCCTTTTCCCATTTACTTTTAATTTCTCCTCTGATGTGATGTAAATTGTGTTTCTTCTCACATCACCGAGCAGCCCTCCACCACCCCTCCTTTAGCCGGCACATCGTCTCTCCTTGAGGAGCCTTGTTAAAGACTGACCACTGATCAAGCACCCAGGGCCCTCCCAGGTCAGGCCTAAGTGCCCTTTTGACCTTTGTCTGCTAAACTCCAAATTATGATGTATTAAAGCACAAAGAAGTACTAATGACTGTTCATGTATTCAACATCTGCCCTGCTCTTTGATCAACGGGCCCTTTACAACAGGACGTTAAATATGCTTGCAGGAAGTAGTGGTGAGTAAAAAAGTTCAGGGGTCAAGGCAAACGTGTGAAGTGGACCTGTGACTAATTATTGGCTTACGAGGGCCTTTGTACTGGTAGCCAGCTGTAAGACTAGATAACTGAGGTCTTTAATATCCTGTTTGCAGCCCCTAAATGTTTCTCTGCATCTTAGACGAGCGTTCCTGCAGGACAAAAATGAAGGCTGCTGCTTTGATGATGATTGGGCATGTCCTTTAGTCTTGGAAGCAGATGATAATCTGCAATGCAGGTGCCTAGACAGAATGCCATACTCTTGATTGCGGTAAAGACCTTTTCCCATCACCACAGAGTATGATAGTGGAATCTCAGTCGGACTTCAAGGAAAGCCATGCATTGCTTTCAAAGCAAGCGATCATTGTCTCGGTTTGGAGTTGTGGCTCCATTCCTGTGGTGTCAGAAATTATACAGTTGGTCTGAAACGACAGGATCCACTGTTTGGACTTGACTGGGCCACAGAGTGCAGTGCTGTTTAGCTTGAAACCCCTCAATTTGCTTAGACTTAAATGAGACATTGAGAAGTCACCAGACATTCCTGGAGTGAGTGAGCAATCACTCTGTATTGCCAGGGCATAAAGATGAGAGAATAAAGCAATCAAATTAAATGAGTTGTTGCAAAAGTCTTTGGGTTACCACAAACACTGACAACATTTGCTTGAATATGAGGCTTTCTGAGTGTTTCAGGGGATTTTTTTCATGGTTGTAATGGGTGAGTGGATAAGGTAGCCAAGCAATATGATTACAATGCACATTGAAGGTACCTTTAAAGGTATCTTTAAATCATAATTATTATTTTATTCTAAATCTGCTTTGAATTTTTATTTCAACCTCTGCCAGCTTAAATTCCTTACAAGAAAACAATAGAATTTTCTAAAACAAAAGGGAGTTTCAGTGTTTAAATAAGGTTAACCTAAACAATTATCTTTTAAACATTAATAAGTCATGGACCTACTTAATTAGAAAGCTATAATGGATTCTTAATTGTTCCATTTATCTTTGTTCCAGATGTGCTTGAGGATTTGGGTTAAAACAGCACCACTTTTCTTTATAATGAATTAAATGTCTCCAGAAAGACGAGGCCAACATTGTCTTCCTCTTTGTTTACTCCTGGTTTTAATATTCAGTCACTTTGACAAGTTTACTGAAGGGAGATGATAATTAAAGCCGAGCTCACTGTAAATTATAATAAACATTATGAGTACTTTTAGTAGCAGAGAGAGCTTTTTGTAAGAATAGAAACATGCCATTATTTATCAAGTAATAACCTCTTTGAGTTTCGTTCAGTCAGGGATCGGCCTGGCTGCAGTTACTGTAAGGTTGTAATCATACCTTTTCTTGCAACAACCCTTACTAGCAAAGTGTATTAGCATGGGTTTCACTTTTCAAAACCATGAACTGTTTTTGGTGAGTTTTAATAAAGTGAAATGTATAATTTACCCTAAATTTATCAAAGTTATGCAAAAATAGGAGTGTTTCAGCTATTGAAATGCACTTATTGGTGACTGGGAGATACGTCGGCTTCTGTGCTGTGAGATAACACACCTGTCAGACAGATTCAACATTTTTAAGATAAAAAATTTGCATCCAAAGCATTGTTAAAACACAAGCAAGGCCTCTTTCCTAAAGTGGTGAAGTGGACAACAACCTATTGTCTGACATGAAAACATAATGAGACGACTAACAGTGGTGTTTGCTGGTTATGACACAAGTATGGTTGCAAAGGGGAGGAAAATTTCTGATAAATGTCCAGA
Organism: Rhadinocentrus ornatus; assembly: GCA_037177495.1. Lineage (NCBI taxonomy): Eukaryota > Metazoa > Chordata > Actinopteri > Atheriniformes > Melanotaeniidae > Rhadinocentrus > Rhadinocentrus ornatus. The sequence continues at coordinate 12,364,119 of JBAMHW010000009.1, read as the reverse complement.
ACCATTCCATTCGAAGTTAAGTTGGGGAATTTTGGAAAAATATGTTATGAGCCTTCAGTAAATTTTTTGCACTTAACAATATGCTGCTGCATTTTTGTAGCATTCTTTACGTATGTCTTTGCACAATATTTACGCAAATAAAAAGACTTCCTTCAACTTTACTTTGTGTGAAATGCCTCCATAAATCGGATAGCGAACGTGGCATTTTTCTGTAAAATAAGATAACCAAAAAGCTTTTATAAACTCTAATGCAACGTCATAAACAGATATATAGGTAATAACTGGAGTTTTATTCTAAACAGTTTATAATTGATGAAAATTTATAAAATTTACTTGACTTGAGTTGCGAGCTTCAGTAAACCAGGGTTGAAGAAATCACCAGTTCCTGTGATGTAGGAATGCACAGTGCATGTAGAGGGTGTGGCCTCAAAAATCCTGCACTAAGAAGTGTGCAGGTGATTGCATAGATATTCAACTGTGCTTGTAATAAATCTGGTTGTTTTAGCCAAGATTATGCTACAATATATTTTCCTCAACTATGTTTAAGTTCTCTGTTGGTGAATAAACCTAACTTAAGTAAATTTCCTGTTAATTTCCATATATTCCTCTTAATTCCCATGGAAAGTTTCCAACTTTCAAAATTTCCTAAATTTTGCAACGCTAGACACAAGTGCAAAACTCAAGCCCAAAAAATGCTGAAGCCTCTGTTGTTGTTTATCTTAGACACGTGGGGTTGCACTGTACTCGATTTTCCATTGGAATTTGTCCATCTTTTAAAACTGTGCAGAATAAGGACCTTTTTATTCTTAAAATGTGTTTAAAGATTCAATATTATTTTAATAGAGCGAGCTCTTACCAACCAGCCGTCTCTCTCTCTTTCTCCCTGTGTGTCAGGTTTCTGATTCATGCGTTCTCTGTTTTTGCAGCCTTTTAATATCTGAATGTAAGTTCCTGCCGTACAGTACGAATCAAGCTAACTTTCATGATTCCTTCCCTATTTGAACTACATTCTTATGCAAATAGACCTCCCACAAAAAGAGGGCTATGATTAGCGTCCACAATGTTCAGGTTCTCTAAGTATAAGCTGCTTGAAAGGGTCCAAATTGGGCTTCTCTTGCAGTATTGGCTCTGTTTGTTTTTTAGCTGAAATTCTGCTGCTTTGTTGCAACATCCAGAGGCTGTTGAAGTTTTTATATTGGACCTTGAAGTGAGAAAGTCCGGCAACCTGATGCTGTTTTGTCAAGAGACTTAATTTTCTGTAATTTTGAAATTTGCCCTTGAAGAAATGTTTATAAATGAAAAATGGATTTGGTGGAAAAATGGGAAAGTTAATTCTTAATTATCAATTTCTCTTTATGTCTCTTTGGGCTGTAATTCTGTCCAGCTTTCTTTCGGTCTCTGTGTGGATGCATACTCTGTCTTTGGCATCGGTTTCTCCCCCTTTTCCTTTAATTGGCCAGCTTCCCTCTCGCCTTGCCTGCTGGATAATTGGACATGCAACCCTAGCCTTCACCCCCCAATCATTGCCTCTCTCCAGCCTCTGCTTCATTCTATATACTTCTCATCCCAGTATGAGCCTCTCTGCGGACCCTTCTTCGACCAGTGGATCAAAGGGAATATACAATCCAGCGCTGCCTCAACACATTGCAGCTCAAGTTGATCTTGCCTCTCTCACAATGCCAAATATCAGTGCAGCATGAAATGAATTTTTATGTTTAGTTGAGTATATTACATCCAACATCTCCCTCTACCACCTGAACCTCTTGAGACAAAGCATAGCATCTCCTGCAATACATAAGAAGAGGATATTTATTTCAGTGGTGGAGGGGCCCTGTTGGAATTATTCATGAGGGGTTCAATATCAAAATATTCCGCTGTGCCCTGGCTCTTAATAATTCATACTTAGCATTCGCCTTCATTGGTATAGAGCGCAGAGGAGTCATCCGTCATTGCAGAGCGTCAAGGTTTAACTAGTACCTAGCCCAAGTGTTGGTTGGCAGGGTTCGAAGAGGTAAAGCAGGAGGGAGGGAACAAAAGAAGTAGGCGTGTGGTTTTGTCACTCTGATTAGCCACACACACATACACCTCCATCTCTGGAAAAGAGGCAGCTAGGAGGAGGAAAAGACTGAGCTTTTGACCTTTGGGAAAGGACCACTGGCTTCAGATTGAGTGATGACTAGTCTGTGCTAGTGTAAAACACTTATAATAGGAATGCTTGGCATGCTTCAGTGCTTCTAATTACAAAGAATGCAAAACAACAGTCAGGAGAGAGATGAGTTCTCACCTTGCACTCACAAGCTACTTGCTTTGTGTGACCCATCACAGACGTTTTTGCCTTATTTCCTAATAATAAAGATCAGCCACTCTCTCTGCTTTGTTTTGCTATATTTTTCCACTGTGCTTCAGTATATGCCAACCACTGTCTGTCAGTCTCTGGAGTTTTTGCTTTGCTGCTAAAAGTGTTTGTTTTCCAGGGTGTAGAGTATCAACCCGCTGCAAAAATTTGACAGCAATGTTCTGTAGTTACAGCACCTAGCAGCCAAGCATTGCTCTATGAGGAGCCAGCAGGCCAGACAAATTCCATCTGCATTTGTGCTCATTAAGGGGGGAGTTCAGAAAACCCCTGGAGTCCATCTGAGAAAAAATAAATAAGTAAAGGATCAAGCCTGAAAAGTGCACGCAGAGAAAAGTAACAGCATTTGTTGCTCCTTGAAAACAGCCTGTGATATTCACTATTCGTGTGTCACTTCCCCTGCAAGACAAAATCATTTGCAACATTATCAGCTTATATGCATAGCTACTGGGCAGTCAGCAAAGAGGGGAGGAATGGTTTAGCTAATGGATGGGGAGATTGAGAGCAGAGAGGGAGTCCCCAGAGATTTTCCTACTGAGAGACTTAGTTTCTTCTTTTTTTCCCCCTGGAGCTGTGGAGAAGTGAGATGGCAGTTCCACCTCCACCTCCTGATCTGTCACAGAGAGGCACATTAAAGGTGCAAAGACTAAAGATAGGGGCCCTAAAGGAGCAAAGCTGGGACCCTTAAAATACTACCAATTTATGCAGTTCTGTTATAAAACATTGTCAACCAGACAACTAAAGTAAAAAGGCACATTGTCGGAATAAGCCAAATGACAGATTTTTCATCTCATTCACTTTTACCTACACAAGCAGCCATAAAACGTATGTTTATTTGGTGGCAGCCAAGCATTGCTGTTTCCCTCAAAGGAATGTCCTTGTGCCCACCCCAGTAACCTTGAGGCTAATGGGAAGGGGGGTGGGCGAAAGAAAGGAGGAATACAAAATGAAATGGCAGCATAAAAGACTCAGGATTGCTAATGAAAGCAGGAAGAAAGGCAACATTTGGAACCTGGTGATTATATATTATCTGGAAATTTATCATCTCCCGTATTTCCATCCTGGTTTCTGTCTTTCTCTTTCTCACTTTCATTGTCTCTTGTGATTTTCTCACATCTCAGCAAAAATTAATTCTAATTCTTTTACCTCTCAATACAATAGTTGTTTTGGAATTAAGGATTTAATATCCAAAATGCTTGCATATTTGAAGTGTGCTTTCCTGTTGTGGAAAATGAGCAGACTGACAAGCGAGTGAAAAATAAAAATGGTCTCAAATAAGGTCCAGGTGTGTAAGTAATCAATTTCATGGAGCTTGGTTTTGCAAGGCTGCATGCTGAAGGAGACTGTCATAATTGGGCCACCATTTCAGACAGGTCGTGGTTTTACAGCATTCTTTTTGGGACACACACATTCCTGCACCGGTCCATAGAAATCACAGACCAATGAACACAAAAGAGACAGATTGTTTTGTGGCATTTCTTGGTTACCCCATGTTTGGAGAGACTTGTTTATTTATCATAAAACAGATGCTCTTCAGAGTAACTTTCTCTGGCTGTGGTCAGATTTAAACCAGCGGACATCTCTTGTTCTGGTGGTTAATGTTAACAAGATGAGCTGTCCAGTTTCCAGATGCAGTAAAGCATAATTGGATTCACCAAATAGAGGTGACCAGTCAAGTGATCAGACCTAGAAAATCCTGCTTTATGCTCTAATTTTTCAACTTTCCCCTCATAAAAAATTTAGAAAAATATTCTCAACTTTAAAAAATAATAAAATGCAAAACAGCAAATGCTGGGATTTTATTTAATTTTAGAAATGATTTTGCATAAAAATTCTCCAGATGATTTGATTGTGCAGTTTATATTGCCAGGAATTTTCATGAGTCTGGGAGACACTGTTCATGGCAGAAATTGTCATTACAATGACTCGCTGCTTAAATTATATGCTCTAAAGAAAACTTAATTAAATTAGAAAACTTTATCTTAATTGCTTCGAATTTGCCACTACAGCTGGAGGAGAGGAAGAAGAAAGTCAAATGGAACTGACATGTACTGGCATTTTACTCATATCCTCTGACAAACACACATTTATGCCCATTGCACACAAAAGAATGTGCATCTTACAGTCTATTGTTTTTTTTTGTGTTTTTTTCTCACCCTGCCTTAATGGATCCAATTACTCTTTCAAAGACTGCCAGCACTGTACCTTATGGTGAAGCAATTGTGATGGTAATTCAGTTGTTTTTAATTGACACTCTCTCAATAATGAAGCTGTGGGGGGAAAGATTTTCCAGACAAATTGCAGTTCACACTGTAAACGTAGATTATGCTAATGTGAGGTGCAGAGAGGTAGTTGTGTCTCGTGAGGTAGGGGGTGTCATATGTCTCCCTGTATTATCAAGGCACCATTCTTGTAATTGCCCCCACTTTTGTCCTCTAATGGGTAGTAAGGGGTTTGCATGTAGCATTATAGTGTGTCACTGTTTTAAAATAGCATAGAAACGGACACATTTATGTCCCCCCCACTGAGATACAGTATGGCATGCTTCACTATTTTGCATTGTTTAGGAGTCACTAATTTAAACCTGACTGTACTGCTTTGTTGGAGTGACTCAATGTTGGCAGCATAGCAGATGGCTTTGAAATTTTCTTTCAGCATTAAGGGGCAGTTAAAATAAACTTAGTAAAAATTTCCAAAAGGCTCATGTTCTGTGCTTGTCTCCCCAATAGCCAAGAGCTCCCTCCCTTTTCTCTCACAGGCTACTGATCTCTGACACTTACCAGAGAAGAGTTTGGGATGGAGACCACCGGACATAAAGGAGGTCACTGTATCCCATTTCACCAGCAAGGATGAATAGATCTGGGGCAACTAAACCACACACTGCCCCTCAGACAGGCCTAGGGCACCATGGTCCAGAGAAAAGAGGGCAGGAGAGTACAAAGGAATGACTGAAGTGCATTCCTGAAAGTAGGAGAGATGGGATTGAATGACTGGGAGGACAGGGGGCCAGTGGTGACACTGGCAGCCAGTAGGATCAAGTTTTCCCTCTGAAAAGCAAGTTCGGTAAAACAATGACTTTGGCATCTGTCTGGAAGGGAGAAACAGAGACTGGGATCCAGTGCTGTCGAGTGCTGAGGGTTCACTGGAATGCCTTTAATGTAACCCTGCCTGGGCTCTCTGCGGATACTCCAAGGCTCTCCTTGTACAATGTAACATAAATCAAACTCTATTGCCACTTCAATTAAAGTACACTCACCAACTCTGCAGCTTCCTTTTGTTGTTGAAAACACGGCGGATGAGAAGTTTACAGTGAATAACTGAGATGATTGTGTGCCAAGATGGCTTGTCTTGTCCTCAGGCCATATTCTACATTAGATAAAGATCAGCATTCTTCCTCTCTTACAGATGTAGGTCATGTAGCCACAGCAGTTTAAGGAGATTTGAGTCCTGCTTCATTTGTTTTATTTCCCATTACTCTTTGCTGGGATTTATTTCTGTTCTGCATCTCATAGTTATAATTAAATCTCTTTCTCCACCTCATTTGTTCTATTACTTTTCCTTCATTTCACTGAGAGAAAACCACATCAACACATCTGTCAGGTTAATATATTAACAGTAAAACTGCTAACGCAGTCACACAATCATGCATGTTTGCTTTTTGATATAGAAACTCACGAATTTCCCCCCAAAAAAGAAAAAGAAGAAAAAAAAAACTAATTTAAATTTATTTTACAGGGGATGCAGACCTACACCTTATTGGCAAACTTAATATTTAGTGATTAATGTTCCATTAATACACCAAGTTTAAAGGAGTACAGTCCTTTTCTGCCCAAACTGTCACATTAACACCTAAATATTAGTTGAAAACACAGGAGTGGTTCCTTCTCCTGTAGTGACAACAATTGGTTACAGACTTTCAGTCCGGTCACTTAGGATGAAGTGAAATCTGGGACAGTTTTTTTTTCTTTTTTTTTTTTTTCTTTTTTTCCTTTTGACTTACAGCTTATTTTATTAGCTATATGACATATAAGATCCACACATTAGACCTTTCTGAAGTTCTTGAGATATTTTCTATTTAGACCAATAAATAAACAAACAAATAAATTAATTAATTATCGTGGCCAGAGGACAAAAGTCATGCCTTGATTTGATAGTATGGGTCAGGTTATTCAAAGAGCTTGAATAAGGGAAATTGGACTTCTTTTCTTGGTTCAGTTTTTCAGGACTATTGTCATATGACCTGTCTACTTGCAAGTAGACTAGTGTTCCTTTCTTTGATCCACACCAGAGAACAAATGCACACTAACAGAACTCCAAACAAATCTGTGGAAGCGAATCAGGTTTTGTTTTAAGCAGACAAAACAATGTCAATGTGAACGCGCCCTTAAAGCCAGCATCACTAGAATTTATGCTTGCCAAGTGTAATCACATTTTTTTAAGTAGAATTGTCAAAAGCAAAAAACAATAAAACCAAAATGAAAAAAGATTAACTTTTGCAAACTTGAAGAATGAGGATGAATATAAGTAGGCCTGTCGCGATAACAAATTTTGCTGTGCGATAAATTTTCTCAGAAATTTGCGATAAGCGATAATATTACGCAAAGCGATAATTTTGTCATTTTGAGACCATTTTCAACTAATATAAAAATATTGCAAGTACACCCTTTCAAAGATCAATAAACTTTCATTTCTAAAGAACATTTTACACTGGAACTGGAAGAAATTTTA
>JBAMHW010000009.1:12293967-12356938 GCA_037177495.1 Rhadinocentrus ornatus | reverse complement strand
AAACACAACCAAAAACAATAAGTATGATGGATAATAAAGTCTTTGTTCTGTAAACAAAATTGCCCTTCAAAAAATATTTAAAAAAAAAAAATTAAACATGGGTCTCAGACAGGAAAAACCGGCAAAACTGCCCTCATTGTATAATTAAAAAAAAAAAAAAAAACTAGGAAAAAATATACTGCGCATCGTTGCTGTTAGTGAAGTTGAAATATCTTTACCCATCACTGCGTGTCAGACTGATCTATGAGCAGTGAGTGAACCGTGCTGTTGCGTCACTTCTCAAGAAACGAGAGCGTTCAGTCGAGATACTCTATAGTGAAACCTGTTGTCATACACAGTCTATGGTAAAGTAAGATAAAAAAATATATATTTATAATAAAAAAATAATGAAAATTATTGTGGCCGGCAAACTTATCGCCTTCATCTTTTCTTACCGTGCAATTAATTGACTTATTGCTTATCACGACAGGCCTAAATATAATCAGATTATCACAGCTTTTGATAAAAGTTCTACAGCAGCATCACCCAAAGTAAACACCTGTTGATAAAATAGATCATTGCCTGTTTGTTTTACAAGTTTTTCTGCACTTTTCTTTTTACATTAGATAATTACTTTAGCTGTAATAATGAGTTCAGTATTTCATAAAATCTAGACCTAAAAAAATGTCTCACTTTTTGATCAGTGCTCCTGCTTGGCCCTTCATGAAAACTTTTCTAGATCTGCCCCTGCATAGCTGAAGTATCAGCCCTGTCTACCATCAGCCAACTACTGTGTTAGAGAAGGTCCTGCCAAAAAACAATACTTTGTGGTAAATATGTGATGGTATGAACCATAAACCGCGAGTTTCCTTCTTCTCAGCTGAACGATAAACGCAACAAGAGGGAAAAGCCGATCAGCTGATCATCGACAGCTGTCATTATTCACGAAACAACATGATAGGAGAGAGAGGAAGCAGATGCAAAATGCTAGTTACGTTAAAAAAAAACAAAGTGTGGCTCATCTTTTCCATCTCGCCTCTCCACATCTTGACGTGAAACCAGAGTAATATCTGATGTATGGGGGTGTGTCATGCCACGCACGCATTAATTGCGTTAAAATATTAATGCATAAATTAGTTACCACTGTTAAACAGCTTATTTGAGAGCACTAATAAGAACGGAAAAAAACCCAACATCGTTAATAACAATCTAAAAAAAAATCTACCAAAATTAAGGCAAGAAGCAGAAAGTTTATTTACCGAACAGTTGACCGATTAACACAACAGATAGAGTACAGTCATAAAACAAGACACGTGGACCCAAATAGGACGTTCAAATAAGAGCATCATAACTCCGTTTGTCTCACATACACACACAAGCACATTCATTCACAAAGGAAGTGTCTCAGCATCGTGCCGGAAAGAAAATCAAGAAAATGATCCATTTAACACAGAGTTAATTTATCATTGAGGAAACTCATGTCATGATGTTCAGAGGTTTAAATGCCTTGTTATGGTGGGAACTATCAGAGAAAGATGTATATCAGCCAAGCCTGCAGTGTGTGACCAAACGCAGGTCAGCGGTGCCCAGTAAGTCAACCAGAGACCTCCACACCCTGCAGATACCAGTGCACTTTTACCGCTGCTGATAACGACTTGTTTGTTGGTGGTATTCGGAACTGCAGGGAGGGAGTATGTCCCAAGTGTTCTTGCTACTGTGGGACAGGAAGGGGATAAGCAGTGGCCAATTAGCTTTGATTTCTGGTCAATTAGTGACTTTCTTCGTCTACATTAGAGTGTATATTATCTTTGAGGGAGGAAGGAAACTATAAGATAGCTTTCAGGGACTTGTTGAAAGTTCATGTTTATTCAGATCTTCCAATCTTTTTGAAACTGTGTTTTAAAAAGTATATTAAAAAATAAGTATTAGGCTTATTTCTTGTTACAGGGATAATTTTTGTGCTTTGTGCTGTGGACTGACATGGTTGAGATGGGAGGAGGGAATGCTTGCTTGGGCTTTGCTGGAAAGGAAATTGAAAAGAAACGAAATAGCAAGAGTCAGATTTCATGAAATAATAGCTGACAGAAATGGCACACAAAGGCACACAGACCAAGAATTATTTTCTTTTTGGATTAACGATGAAGAGGCAGATGAAAAATGTATCACGGCCACAATAAATTTAGCATTGTGAAGCCAGATTAACTTTCATACTGTCTAGTTTGAAGAAAATATGGCTTCTGTGCAACAGTTATTGTTTAAGATTGGCTTGACATACTTTATCTGGCAGCATAACTCAGAATCCTCCTGCTGTTTCCTGCAAGGAATTTCTAGAGCAGGATTGCTATTATAATTCATGTTTCTTTTTTTAAGCTTTAATTTTTTACTATTTGTTCTTGCCAAAACAAGATTTCAAGCTAATCGCGGCATCCTAGATCATGTCCATTTGTCTCTGGCCTTTGTGTTTCATGGTGACTTGCCAAATGTCTGTGCCAAAATGAAACGCTAAGTGTAAACCAGCACTGTTGTCTTATGCTGGGCCTTCAGGCCACAGGTCAAAGGGCTGCTCGCTGGAGCTCTCCGCTCTGTTATGACACACAGACATGCTATAAAGGCACAAGTGGTCAAGCTGAAATTGTGGGATACAAAAACACATCGGCACAATGAGGGCTCTCTTAAATCCTCACACATAGCGTGAAGTAAGTAGCTGTCCATTTTGACTTTAATTGTGTTGTTGTATCCATTAGCCCAGGGTCATTATGGGCTTACGCAGGGCGTGGGTGGATGAGGATTCATGCACGGAGTAGTGACAGGGGGCTTTTAGTGGATAGATGAGAAGGTGGAGAGCCTCTTCAGCCTGGGCATACCTCTTATACCTCATGTAGAGTAGCTATGGATTGCTACTACACCATTCAAGTTAATCACAGCCAGTCCTTACTGCAGCCATTCCAAACAATGGCTTTTGTTAGTGGTTCTGACTCTTTTTAACATAATTTTGACAATATTAGTAGCAGATTTTACATCAGTGCTCTGCTTACACTTGTTACATTTGTAAAGTAAGTGTGTGTGAAAGCTTCAGTGAAACAGAATGAGTGTCATGTGGTCAAGTTGGTGAACTTTCATCTGTTCCTAGAAGTTATTTAACTTTCTTCCTCTTTTCTGGAAAAGTAATTTGATTTGGATCAGGAGGGTAAGTTTTCATTTTCCTCAGTTGCTGGCTTTATGCCTGTGTGTATTGGACTGTGTGTACACGCCACAGTCTTGTTTTTGGGAATTAGAGAAAAATAGTAAAGGTAAAAGGAAGAACAAGTCTTCATTATTCACACACGTAAGCATAATCTAGTTATCATTTTTACTAATGACTCCCTCATCTACAAATGAGGGAGTCATTAGTAAAGACTTGGAAACAATATTTAACAAAAACATATAATACACATTTCCTTGGTAACCTAAGCCACGATCAAAAACGTTAACAAAAAGCAAATCAAGTGAAAACTTGCTCATTTCAGTCCAAAGTTCAAGCTGGTGTCTTAGTTCTGTCAGATTGTACGGGGGCTCAAAATAGATTTTCACAAAAAGGAAAAAGCTTTGACTTGGTGCAGGAAACTTCTTTAATCCCCCTTAAAGAAGTTTAAGGCATTACATTATGCTGTCAAACATCTTTGATAGTTTTCATCCATTTAAAACAGGATTTTAGGGAAGAATGTGAATCCAACTTAGCCTTTAGATCCACCCCACCCCCCCCCCCCCCCCCTTAGCCCTTTTTCTTACAGAGTATTAAAAATGCAAGCCAATGAGAACTGACAATACATGTTTTCAAGGCAAAGAACCCCAGAGAGATCGTGAGTCATGACAGTGTAGAAACATGCTGCACGGCCTTCTCTGTCACCACAAGAGAGGATGTGCCTCTGTGGCCAGTTCAGTCCCCAGTGACTCCTACAGTATCACGCTCAGGCAAGCACAGCAAAACCGCGTTATGTACAGTAAGAGACACTTGATGTGCCGATGACGTGTTCTTAAGGAGGTAGGGTGAAATAGATGGTGACAGATAGAGGGTCAAACTGGGATTGGAAGAACAAAACACTAGTTGGGCTTCTAACCACATGATGACAGAGCTAATGATGTGCTTGCAAGGTTTCTGTTTACTAGTCTGGGTTTCCACTCTCTTGGCTTTGTTTTAGCCTTGTCAAGAGGCGAGGTGTTCACTTTAACACCACTCATTCATACTGACGTACTCTCTTTTTTTCCCAGGCTCTGCTCCAGTTTTCTTCTCTGTCAACTTGACTGATCACTTATGCTATTCATCCCAGCAGATGTAAGAGATATACAGAGAAATGAATGAGACAAAAATCTGACAGGCTTAAAAAAAAAAAAAAAAATAGAGTAAATCAGAGAAGCAGACAGTGACAAAGTCTGAGATACAGATGTAAGATGCTGGATGGGAAAAGTCAACCATCAGTTGCCTCTTAATAATTTACTGCATTTACTTTTGTCATATTTTCATGTTTTTGAGAATATCTTTTAAATAGTGGCAGAGAATGAAGCGAGGTGTGGTTGTGATGTTCTGATGTGAAAGTTACCACCTGTGTGATGTTTTCACTCCTGAGCCCCAAACATTCTGGAGCTCTCAGGTCATCTTCCATGATTTTTTTTCTCTTCTCGTGTATGTTTTCTTTGCCTCTGTTTGGATATTTGATCCCATGCAAATGAACTATGCTATGAAAATTTGGCGGATCGAATATCAGCAGCTGCGTGCGGCTGAACGTATCCCCTTCAGGTATGCTTGCAGTTTTGGCTTTGTGTATGTCTCATGTGAGCACCTTGTCTGATGTGGAATTGTTGGTCAACCAAACACTTTGTTGTCCTTAAAAGCTCTGGTCGACTCATCTCAAAGCCGTCTCTCATAACAAAGGATGCGTCCGATAAAAGAGGACCTGGAGTATTGAGCTCACATCCATCGTCACTTCAAAGACCAGCACAAGCTATAGGAGTGTTTAGTATTGTCTGTTATCCAGGTGTGCTACCTCCCACAGGCTCTGGAGGTCCCAAAAAGCCACAGGAGAGGGTTTGCTCAGATGCTATCTCTTCCAAATCTAGACAACATGGTGGGGACACAGACAATAGAAGTCATGTAGACAGTGGTGTGTGTTTGCAATCAGTCCTCAACTCTTTGAGCTGATCCAAATGTTTGCAGGGACAAAAGCATTTTGTTTTGAGTTAAGATGAAATATGTGCAGTGTTTAGAGTAGTTTTCCTTTGTACATAATGCAACACAGCTGTGCCAACTTCATCCCTCGCTACAAAAAGATGCAGCTCAAATGATAAGATTTTAAATTTTGTGGTCTCACCGGTCAGTGCCAACCTGTTTATTTGTCCATTGTAAGGACTCTCAAATTCACATTTTTAATAGAGCACACGGATCTGGTCACCTTTTTATAGGCTGATTTCACCTTGGACTCTTCATACGTGTTGCATGCGTGCAGATGTGTGTCCTTCACCTTTTAAGGTGCAAGCTCTGGCTTCAACAAATACGACGCTCAACTCAAATACTGAAGAAACATTTTATTGATGTCACCCTGATGGCCCGTGCTTCCCGGCAGGTCTCACCCACATGATGTGAAAGGCTCTGAATTATTTTGCTTTGCTTCACAACAAACTAAATGCCCTCATGTGCTGCTCCAGAGGGCAACAAGCCCCATCACATCCAGGCCTTGATCTGCTTTTCCTCCTTTGTTGTGCACAATGTAGCTTTTTTGGCTGCACTGTCTCTTATCTTTGATTTTCTGGCATATTTTGTTCTAGGCAGAAACTAAACATGGATTTATTTGATGATGTGCTCAGAGGGGAGGTGGTGGCAGCATTTTGTCATTAACTGTCTCCCCATGTGAGGCATGTTGCCTTATCGCAGATGTCCTGAATGGTGGGTTTTATCTGCTAAATCATGACCTGTGAAGACCAAGGATGTTCAGTTTGCTAAAGGAAGATGATGATTGCTGTGGGGGCCTGCATGTTGATCTCATAATCTTGAGCCCTGTTTCCACCCGTGGGTCCTCATCAGTACGGGGTGGGTTGGTATGCTTTTTTTTCTTTTTCTTTTTCACAGGGAAAAACAATGTGATGGAAGCTAGACTATCCGTCCTACTTTTTCGGGACCCTTTCGTCGACACACTGCGATCCATTGATTGGTAGAAAGAACTTGACTTCTTGTGCGACTAAACCCTAAGAACAAAGCGGCAACAACTCCATGTTTAAATATGTGGTGTGCTGCTGGATGTCGCCCATTCTCCTCCTTTGTTTCTGTGTCACGCTCTTGTTATCGTTATTGTTATTCAAGGAAGGTGTTGCATCGCTATGACATGATGCTACTACCTAGCTGATGATCACTATCTGGCTGACACGCCGCCTACAGGGTACGGCTGGCTGTGGAAATCCAACAGAGATCTGGATTTGCCAAACCAAATTGTCCCATACCGACCTGGACTTGTTGGTGAAAACAGGGCTTTTCTGTCTACAAGAGGCTGTTTTAGGAAGGCCTTACGTTTACTTTTCTCACTAGCTTGTTTTATACTCTCCTCAGCTGCTCAGTGAGAACAGTGCATCAGTTGGGTAAATAGGTGCTAACAAGATGTACATCTAAACACACATCCTGCCAGCTCTTAACATGATACTGTTTGTGTGCACACACCCAGCAGCAACTGTGTCATCATGCTGGAAATCTAGAAAAATTTAGTTTTTTATTAAAATAATTCTGTTTAGTTTTTAAAAAAATAATCTATACTCTCAAGATTTCAAGTTATTTATCCAGCTTTGAATTATTTTTTTTGTTGTTGTTTGTCTTTTTGTACTCTGATTTGAAAAGTGTGCACAGATTCAGATTCAGTCCAGTTCATGTAGCTCCACTTTTGGCTTTTACAGAACACTTCTCAGCCTCCTAGCCCTCATCGACTTATCCTGCTCTTTGCTCCAAATGGGCTCCCCTCTTCAATCAGAATATTTTGTGAATGACGCATGGCAACAATGTCATGTTTCTAGAAATACTTAGTCATAAAAATAGGTGAAAGAAGAGAAAACATCATTTGGATAATAAAGACAAAATACTCCTTAGAAATGAACATTTCTGCTTCTAGACATTTTGTAGGGCAACATTTGCAACAGAGAAATGATGATAAAATAAGATAAAAAGTATAACCCAGAGGATGAGTTGCCCTTATTAAAAGAAAATGGAAGCAGATGATCTTTAATAATTTCATTATATTGTGCATTTGATAGGATTCTTACCACCCTTGCTCAAGCTTTTCTTGTTCCCTAAAGGATTAACTGCCAGAGGAATGTGATTAGATGTTCACATATTAATTTTTCAGCTGTGGATGTTTTGAAGATCCATCAGCAGCTGTATTACAGAGGGAGCCTGTAGGGGATAGGATTGAAGAGATATGAGACTGCTATTTAATATTCTCTTTGAATGTCCAGTCAAACCAGCAGATCTTTTCTGTTGGCATCTCTCCACATTATTTTTTAATGTGAAAATGTCTCCTTGCTTGTCGTCATCAATGCAGTTTTTACCTGCAGTTGTGTGACTTTTCCTTACAGTATTTAGACACCACAACATCAGGGAACTGAATTATGTTAACAACTGTGATTTTTAATAGACACCTGAAGGAGTTAATTGTTTTTTAAGTTGTTTTTTTGGTGTTTTTTTTGTGGATGGAAAAAAATATTTTCCTGTGTTTCTGATAAATGATTTTTTGAACTTTGCCCAAAAAGCTATAGAAGGCAGACTTAAAGTACAGAGAAATGGACACTCAAGATATGTTTGCACAGAAGTCTCCTTCAAACTCCTCTCTTTGACTACTTAGCTTGAATTCTGGGAGTCTCTGCAAGAAACACTTAGTACCTCAGAAGAGGAAAAGATTTCTCTTCCACCTTTATAAATCTAGTGGATATTTTGGAGTTTCTGTGAGTCGCATTAGTGCAGTAGCTTTAAATTTCCCATGCACGTGGCTTGGCTTCAAACTCTTGGGAGAGGCGGCATAAATCAGCTCACTAGGATGTTTCAGGCATGTTAACAGTAGCAAAGTATCCCATAAAACAAAGGACAAAAAAATATGAAAAACTTTGGCAAAACATTTTTGTCTGCAAACCATCAAAAAAATGAAAGTTGAAAAATGTAGGACTTAACATCAATTTTGAAACCTTACACAGTGTTAATTTCACAGGGATCAGTGTAATTTCTGGCACATTTACAAAACTTTCTCCTTGGCCTCAATTTTGCTTGTTGGACAAGTTGACAAGTGCAGTGAAAATCTATAGCAGCAAAGCACTGGCAATGATCGTGCAGGAAAACACACTCACTCTTCAAGCGAGTGCTGAAAACAAAATTCTAGCTCTGTATCACTTTCTGGCACATTGTATCTGACAGCATTCCCTCATCCCATCACTTCCCACTGTAACAGATCCCCTCTTAGATAGAGTTATGGAGATCTTTTCATCTTCTCTGTGCACATATGGGACAGTTTAGGGTCCATGTGGAAACCATTGAAATGAGGACGGCAGCTGATCATAGAAAGATGTGCCCCTCCAGAGCTGCAGCACATGTTTGGATACCAATACCCTTATTTGCTAAAGCTCACCCTCTTTAACATTCCTGTGCTCTATATCTCTGAAGGACCCCCACCGCTCTTCTTTTACTTAACCTCTACAACCTTTTCTTCTCTGTCCCTTTTCCTCCTCTCTTCCCTCTTTCCTCCATCTCATCTAGGCCTGGTAAAGTGATCGGGGAGGGATCAGGATAGTGGAAATGAAAGTGGCCATGACGAAAGGCTAAGGGATCTGCTGTAACATTACATTTGGATCCCCTTGTGTTTTTTTTTTTTTTTCTCCTCCTTTTCCTCTGAGCCTGCCTGTTTCCTTTCACACAGCTGCTATCATATTACTCTTCCCCAGTCACCTCTGCAATAGTACACTGATGCAATACTAGTTTATGGTCCTGTCCCAACGAAGACACCATTTTCCACAACAATCACTCACTCCTACTGTTTCCTAAGCATCCATTAAATTTGACTCTCATTGGAAACTAAGTGTATTAAACTGAGATTTCCATTACACTAATTATAGATGAAAGGGAGACTTCAAAATTTTCTGGTTTAAATTAGTTTAGTTGACATATGCTACGAAGACATCCGCACACTGCATGTCCACTGGATCTTATTAAGAACACATTAATAAGGTGTAGTCCAAACAGACTGGCAGAAGAGTCATTTGGTAGAGAGAAAAGACAAGCGCATGCACACTGCGCTGTAAAGGTGGAAGTTGTTGTATATTAACCTGTGAAAGTTCTAGCTGACGTGAAGCACAGTCATAGTAATTATCTCATTCCTCCTGCTTAGCCCTGTTTGCACAGCCCTGCTATATAATACCACTGTATCAGTCTTCACTGTTCGTGGATAATATTGCTTTGTTTTGGGAAGACAAGCAAGAGACTGAGGAATGTCCTGTTATCTGGACACAAGATCTCAGAATAATAGTGAAGTGAAAAGATTTGCAGCAGATGTCTGTACTCCAAAATGTTCTAAAGAGGGCAAGCAGGAGGTCAAATGGTCCTCTGCAGGCAAGCGTGCTGTGTTTATGGATTTAATTTCTGTGATGGCGTGAGTAAGCCAGCTGACAGGTTCCTGTTACAGAACCCCCTCCTGTCCAGGATCATGAGTTATTCACCCTGCACGAATCAGTCCATATCATTGCATGTCACATTCAATTAGGAGCATCTGTGATGACTGTGCTGTCTTAACTGCTACTAATTCATTTATCCATAGCTGCATGTTCCCGTCTGTCCCTTAACCTCCTTTGCTTTCCTACACACGGTACACAGATGAGCACACAAACAAACACGCATGTAAAAACACAAGCACACAGATTTCAGTTCCGCAGGAAGCAAAACAAGTCGCCTCACATCTCCTTTCTCAACACTCCTATTCAAGGGTGCTGTGGCTGGTCTAGGTCCTACACAGCTTCTTTGTCATAATACAAATGAGGAGGGGTCAGATCTAGAGGAGTCGTAGAGGAGGTCTTGGGGGGGGGGCTGAAGGGGCTCCAAGGGCCAGGAATGTTAATTGGGAAGATTGTTTTAATAAGGTCCTAATCTTTGCAGATGCTGGGAGAGGGTTAGCAAGCGGGGGCCACACAGACAGGAGGGTAACTCACAGGGCGATATTGTCAGAAAACATAACTGACACCACGTGAAGCGAGCTGTGAAAAAAACTCCCAAGTAAAGATATTCCATTGCTTTTGGCATGTTTATGGCTGCTTCTCTGAGGGTAAAGGGATTTACTGTAATTAGCTTTCTATGGTGACAAATGTGCATTCTGCATCTCCACACCAGTTGTGTGCCATTTAAAATCCTATTATATTGTTAAGACTCAGACTTGGACTGAGCAAAGACGGCGTATTTTTAAAAAGTCATTTAATTCAAGCAACAAAATATTTTCCCACTTACCTTAAGTGGCATTTAATTATGCAGATATCTGCTTTGAGGTTTGGAAATATTTAAAATTTAAGATTTCCTCCACTTCTCCAAAACAAGCCGGTCTTAGTCATGTTGCAGGACAAAAAAATCCAATTGTAGAAAATTCAAAATACCTATTTCTAGAATCTCTGACCCCATTTCAGACAAAGCTCAAATAAGCAGTTCTTACAGAAGCAACTCCTCAAAAACTCAAATTTATACCAAAATTTGTCAACCATAACTATAATAACACGGAACAGGCACATTAATAGAAAGTTCTAACATGCTCATATACCTGCACCATTGTTGCGAATTCTGAACTATTGAGATGATATTTGTCTTTATAATAAGAAATAAGTATTCCTATAGCTTACAGTGTTACCTGCATGCTACAGGCTGGAGACTTAATTTTGTGTGTATTGTATGCACTGAACAGTGTTCTAGACGACACTGTTCAGTGTTGGCTGAGTGGTCATGCTGCCTCTGTCTGTGTTTAAGAGGGAGAAAGAGTTAAAGAATGAGTGAGCATACGGTACAGATGTACCTGTATGTGTGTATGATAGAGTTACATCTGCTCTTTTGTGTCTGTGTGCAGTCAGCTACAGGCTCGAGGCTGTACGGTGAGTGATTAGTTAAGTCACTAAACTTCTCAGTTCCTCCTCCTCATGTTTGGGGAATTAACAGCAGAGCTCCACCTATAGATGAGATTTAAAACACCTTACTTTTGTTGCTTTCTACTTTTTTGTATCTAAAAATAAAGCCCGTCCAGTTTGTGTTGCCAGTGTGGACATTTAAAAAGAGTGTGTCTGTGTCATTAAGTTGTCTTTCGTTTGTGAAGGTGGTTCAATTGAATGTAATTGTCTGCTTGTAAAGCATGTTTATTTACCTGCTTCCCCCACCTTTATCTTCTTCATTATTATTTTACTGCTTTGTGAACCTCTCCTAAGACACTTTTTATGGATGGAAACAAAATTAATTCCATTGGCATTGGGTTTAAGATCTATAAATGTGGAATTTTTATATAACTTTGCCTGCATCTAGCAAGACAGCTGCACTTCACACAGAACATTTAGTAACCACAATATTCAATTCTGTTTCCACAACAGGTAACAGGCTCTCCTTGAGAATCAGAGCAGAGTTAAAATCAGATGCATATGTTGTCAGATTGTGTGGGTTGGTCTATCAGAAGCTCACAAATCCACAAATGTCTTGTCAGTGTTTATCAGTCATTAAATTAAAATGTGATAATTCCATGCAGATGTTATTACAACTTGCATTTTGTTGCTGGGTGTTCCTATCTTGATTTTAATAGGACTTGTGTTTTTCCCTTGTAACATTTTTTTGTTCCAAAAGAAAGCCAGAGTACTTCTTTAGCCATTTTTTCTTCTTCTTTCTAGCTCCAGCACTTGAAACACTCTAAATTTTAGCCCGACTCTTGCTCACACAGCACTCCAATCAAAGAAGCACTGTTTATTGAACTATGAGGTGCCAAGTCACTCACTCACTCAGTCATTCACATAAACCTGCCTCCCCGCTGCCCTCCATGCTTTTCACCATGTTCACCAAACGCCATCTCTCTCTTCAGGCCTGACGAGAAGACTTATGACCATTTAAACAAACACAGGAACTCAATGGCCTCTCTGTCTGTGTGGCTGTGGGGCAGAATTTCCTTTATGGTGGGATGTGTGCTTGTATGTGTGTGAGAAAATCTGTGTTTCTTAATGTATAGGTATAATTGCTGTCTGTTACGAATGCACATGAGGTCAATGTGTGTAAAGCAAAAGATGAAGAAACCAAAGCCCCCTTTGTACTCTAGAGAAGTGTCGTCTTCTGTGCCATTTTTAGGTCTGTCTTGTCTGTCAGTGCCAGGTATAAGCTGTAAACACCTGGCACAGTGAGGTTTAAATGCCCTCATAGCCTTACCCCAGCGTGCAGGGACAGCCTGATTCATTTCCCTATATGGCAGTGGTATCTGTTAAGAGCAGCCCACATGTTAATTTTTCATGACACTGGTCAAAGCTTATCCTCACTGTCACATCTGATCAACAAAAACACAAGTTTTTATTGTCTCCATCATAGCAAGTAAAGTTGTGTGTGTCCACCATAAAAAAGCTGCTAATTAACTTTCCATTCCATTGAATTTGTGGTGTCGGCACATAATTTAACAATTACATGCACTGCTGACATATGATGCAGTGTAAAATAGGTCATTTTCATTTTACAAATTTCTAAGAAGTGCGACTAGCTGTATACATGCTCACGTGCACGTGTCTGAGTTGTTTTTGTTATATTTTCAGGCTCTTGTAGGGCTAACGGGGCACTCTGCTTGTTCAGTGACATAACAGTGCACTTGAGGTTGGATGATGACCTCATTGCATCTGGGTCATGCAGGTGCAAACCCTAAAAGCCAGTGGGGTAATAGCGTCTGTTCTTGTTGACATATTTACGGGTGTCCACGAGAGTTCTTGTGGTCAACCAGGCACTTAGGCTGTCAGGCATTTAAACCGATGTGACTCTGCAGATGTGACCTCACAGGAAATGTCGTGGTTGTCTAGAGAGCTTCTATTGTTTTCAACATGATTTATAAATATAGAAATTTGGACATAAATAAGAAATTGGTAAATTAAATCCTACAAAAACAAACATTTAGAATTGTAAACCATGTGATGGCTTTATGACAAACTCAGTTATTATTTTTATCATCCCTCTTTGTCAGTTTTATTTTTGTATTTGTGTATGACTACAAAGCTGGGAAGTTTTTGTCCTTAATCATCTATCTCAGACAGCATTATGAGTATGCTCAGTGCAGCTTGCATGCTGCTGGATAGCTGGAGAGGATCAGGTGTCTGCAGGGGTGGACAAGAGGGCACAAGCTCAAAGCAGAGGAACGAAAGCCAGATTGAGAAAGAAACAGAAATCTGCTGGGTCCAATCTCTTCTTTCTGACAGTAGGGTCAGGGGGGCACAAGGGAATAAGAAGGGAGGCAGTGTGTTTCCAGAGTACTGTAGGAGTCATGTTTTATCTTCACACCCAGCAGCAAAACCACAGATTTATGCAGTGCAAACAGACACACTCAATGTTACACATGCTTCTGCCAAATAATTCACCTGCAGCCACCTTTGCTGTGGAGCGCCATGGGTTGATGTGCCATCACTATGAGGCTGTCTTTTATGTGAGCTGCTCAATGTGTTCGGGCTGAGCAAGGAGTGAAATAAAGAGGTCACACAATGAAAGGGGAGAGAGAAATTTCAAGACAAAGAGATATGTTGGGGTTGAGAATGAGAGGTGTTTGTCTCATGGGCCAGAGCTGGAGGCAAGGTCAAGAGCATCAGGATGGAGGTCTACAGTATATCTGCACTGTGAACAAGGCAGGCTTTTTCTTAAGGCATAACCACCACTCGTGGATTTATCTTTTACAGTATTACACATAAACCTGCTATTTGACCAGAATTAAGCATTAAACTAGTTTTACAGGTAATAAATGTGATTTAAATTTCCATGTTATCACCTTTTTATTGTTTGTTTATGTTTATAAATAAATAATCACTGACATGTGTTGACGATGTATAATACAGCTGTGCAAGAAAAAAAGTGAGCAGGAGAGAAAGCGCAGTGTGACTTAAACTGAAGCTTTAAAGTGAAAAACCTCTGAGACTGCTGGGCTATTTGATGTTTTCACTGTTCACCGTGCATTTAACCCTGTCCAATACCCTCAGATATGGTGACATCATTGCAGCTTGTGAAGCATATAAAGTTGGACTTGGACTACCTTCAGGAGACCAGGTTGAGAAAAATACAATTACAAAAAGCAATTCTCTCTCTCTCTCTCTCTCTCTTTTATTTTTTTATTTCCTCTGTTCCTTGTGGTTACATTGTGGGGTTATTCATGTCCATCCTGTTTCAAGGAAAAATCCAAAGCCAAAGGCGAGACCCATGCTTTGTCTTTGCAGGATTGACTCCATGTGCCTTCTGATAAACCTTTAATTCCCTTGTGGGTCTGTTTTTGTATCCTTCCAAAGATTTGCGGGGAGCTTGTTTAACTTGGTTTAATTTCCTCAGAACAAAGCTCATCTGATCTTCCCACCCAGACTTGTGTGTGGCATTAAGTCTTCATTTTCATTAATGTTGGAGGGGCAGCACGGGAATCTCATTTTAATTTGACATTTAAACATCTGTTTTCAGTTTCCTGAGGAAAAGGCTGCATGCGACTGTGTGTGTGTGTGTGGACAGAGAATAGCTTGTGCGGGTGATGAACCAGTGAGTTTAGAGCAGCCATCTCATCTGACCTTTAAGCCAGGGTTTGAATTCAAGAAATGATGGCAGCTAATTGCTTTGGCGTCAGCACAGCTCTAGTTTTGCTACTGTGGACCTTGGGATTTCTATCACCGTACAGTGGAGCATGGTTAAAACAGATTTTTGATGCTTGAGAACAAAACTCTGTTTTAATAAATGTGGTTGTCAGTTTATCTTGCAGCAAGGCAAGTCAGGAACATGAGATAAAGAGTTTTGTTCTGACACTACAGAAAAGAGGAAATGCACTGCAGAACGGATCACTTTACCTTGACAAAGCGTATTGATATCTGTCCAGGTCCGGATATCCACCCTGTTCCATCCCATCATCAGCATATTTGAGCAAATCCAGAATGGACAAAGCTTCATGCTGGGACCTGTGATTTTGGCCCATTTCCACATATTAAGCTACAAACTGAAAATATCTGTATATACACACACACAATGAGTTTGGCCTTCCTGTGAATAGCCCAGGAAATATTATCTGCTGGGGGACAGCTGCAGGCTCACTAGAGAGACAGAATGGTAGAGTAGGCTCATTATCCCAAACACAGATACAGACCACACCACACACATACACACACTTTCAGGACAGCACACAGTGTGAGAGCATTTTTCTTTTTCAAATCATGGTCTCAGAACGGGAAGAGTGAGACTGAGCAGGGCCGCGTGCGGAACTATGCTAGCTGCCTTGTTGAAACCAGGGGGGTTCAGAGGCAACCGATTCTACCACAGCTCTGGGTCTGACTGGGCTTCTGGCAAAAAAGTTGGGGCTTAGTACCCCATCCAGATCTGGGCTAGTCTGTCTGTCTGACAGACTGTCTGGCTGCCGCTGTCTCCTCCTTGCTCACGCTTTCTCCATCCCAGAGGAATTTGTTTTCCACTACGCAGATGTTCAGCGCTGTCTGCTGTGCTGCACTCAGCTGTGTTTATAACAAAGAGGTGTTGGTTTGGAGGAGGAGAGAGGGCAGTGAAGTGGGGGAGTGAGTGCCGATGAGGAGGCATAGAGGTCACTGCACTGTTGGTGTAAACACTGAATGATGCCAGCTCTCCCCCGGGCCTTCAACAAGTCGATACAACATTCCTTTTTTTTTTTCTCTTTTTTTTACTTCCTTACACATCCCTCTCTATTTTCCAGAGAGACGGACACATGCGAATGTTGGCTAAAAGAGTTACAGTGAGGTCAGCGGAGGAGATGGAGACCCCACTGAGAAGAGATGGTGCACAATTAATGTCACTCTAAAAGTTACTGAGCTCACTCATCCATGCATTTATTTTACTCTGCATTAGTGCACATACTTTACTTTTGGATTCTTAAGTGTACACACTCTTGAAGAATATAATCTAACTCAGTATTTTCTCCAACAGCACATTTATACTGAAAAAGTGTAAAAACAAACAAAAAAAAAGTAGATAAAAGACAAGAACTTATCCCTTTTTGGGAATTGTCTGAGTCAATGTTGGCAACCTCGTTTTGATACTTCGGGCTGACTTGCAGTAATCCTCTTTAGAACAGATTGGCTTTGCTGATGGAAATAAAGTGTTTCTTCCTATGAAGTTTGTGCTCTAATGGATCGGATGTTTTGTGTTTACTTTTTGCATTCCTGAATGACTTGATCTGTTGTTAACTGTACAAAATGAAGTCACCACACAGCTGCTCTGCCGGGGGTGAGACGGGATCAGCAAGCGTAAAGAAAGCTAAAACTCAAAACAGCTTTTCATCTCTTTAAAGAGCACTGTTAATAGATTTGTGAATGTACATTCTGCCTCTTCACCAGCAGTGGCAAACATATGAGTTGGAACAAAACTACTTCTAATGACGTCAGGGTTTCCTCCAGAATTTAAACTGTGGAGGAGGCCTTTTGCAACATGCAGTAGATATAGACAATAAAGACTTTATGTTCATATGGATCCATTCTTACAATATAATTTACATTTGCAACATCTGAAAAAAAAGAAAACAACATGGTGGCTTTTATTTTGCAGAGGTCGTACACCACGCCCATTTACACGTAGCAGAAACCCTGGACTTAGCTGTGTGAGTGTGATTAACAGCAAAGAACTGTGAAGCATCATAGTCGACCTTGGATTGAATAGCCTCTGTTACAAGAAGCAGCAAACAGTATCTGGAAATAGGATGGACTCATGAAGTACTTTAAGGGTTTACTCAGGAATTTGTAGACTGTCAGTCGGTGAGGGGTCCTTTGGTGAACCTAACTTTGATCTATGACTTAGGAGCAAGCTGAGAACCGTGAGACAATGGACAGCAAAAGCTTGTTTATAACCCCAAAGCACACAAATAAATAAGAAGCATACATGCTAGATCTTTTTTTTATATATGGAAGGAAACAGAACTGCATGTACATCTTGCATGCTGATCTTTTTCTCTGTGGCTTAATTTTTAGAATGCATGCACTGTTTTCATACTTTTAATATGAGTGAAGCTAGGACAATGATTACTAAAACACCCTCTGCAAATGGAAGCTTGCAGCTTTTTCATTTCTTCCCATTCAGTAAGCCTCTAGTTTATCTTTAACACTTTAAACGTGGAGTTCATTGATATGCTGTTCTTCTGCCCTCAGAAAGTCTGCTTTGATTTGTCTTGTTGCAACCACCATATAGTATTGATATTAATTCTATATTCTGATGAGACAGGTAGACTGATGACTTCAGGCGTAGTAGATTTTGTAATATTACATCCATGCCCCCGAATGAGCACCAGACTTGCTGAGTTCATCATTTATCTATTCATTATCAGAGTTGTAGCAAAGAAATGGAAAGAGGCTGCAGACCTCTTGTATCTTAATAAAAAACTAAAGGCTGTCTTTTTTTTTTCTTTTTTTTTAAAGCACTTCCAGCTGAAAAAAATCATTGCAAATAAGAATCATCCCTGTCATTACAAAGACAGGGATGGCAGATTAGATGTTGATTTCTAACCATGTCAAGACAGAATGCTAGCATGATTGGAGAGTATGTAAATATAGAGTGTCGGAGAGATGAAGAAGTGATGATGAAGGGGTGATAAGGAACAAACATTGAATGTGTGTGTGGTTATACTATTCATAGGTCTGTGTGATTCAGTCAACAAAAAGGAAGGTCATGTTATTAAAATGCTGATGGTCACCAGTATGTGTGCATCACTGTTGTTGTAAAGTGTACTGGCTGTATTGGTTAAGGGAAAAAGAGGTAAATGCATAGCAGTCTGCATAGCCTGTAGCATATATGTCTTTTAATATTTTATAAATATCACAAGCAGGACATTAGCAGTGATGTGCCCAATGTTGTCAATTCTGCAGAACCTGTGTTGTATGTTGAAAGACCTTGACTGCTGCAGTCTGAGTGCTATGCTATCTTTTTTTGTTTTTACTTGTACTTTTCCTAAATTAAGCAAGCTGGCTTCATTCCTCTTTTCTCTTTGTTTTCTTTAGTTCTACGAGATGACTTCAGACAAAACCCTGCAGATGTGATTGTGGCAGCAGGAGAGCCAGCAGTCCTGGAGTGCCAGCCTCCTCGTGGACATCCAGAACCCACAATATCGTGGAAAAAAGATGGAGTAAATATTGATGACCGAGATGAGAGGATTACTGTAAGTATTCCACAGTACAATTCTGATCCTAAAGGCCCATTTATGCTCCCTTACATACATAAATAGGGATGTCCATTTCAAACATTGTCATACGTTGCCATCCTCATACTTCCATGCATCTTTTGCTTTGTCATGGTTGTAGAGTCAATTCTTCCTCTAGTGCAGGGATCTCCAACTCCGGTCCTCGTGAGCTACTGTTCTTCAGGTTTTGGATTCTACCCTGATGAAACACACCTGAAACAAATCACTGGGTCATTAACAGGCTTGTGCAGAGGTGTGTTGTTGTAGGAGACATCTAAAACCTGCAGGACAGTAGCTCATGAGGACTGGAGTTGGAGACCCATGCTCTAGTGGCATAAGTTCAGAGCGAGCTGATGTCAATTTCAGTCACCGTTTGGCAGAAGTAATGCATCACTATAAAGTCAGGGGAAGGATAGCTAAGCTCCGGGAAAACAAACCAAATTACACACGTAACCAATGTAGGAGACAGAAGAAACTTTCCATCAGTCTGCAACTTCGTCTTCTGCGTTGAGCATAAATTGGCTTTTAATCAGCTGATGCCTTCGGGAGCAATGATGATGCGTTTCAGTGTGTTGATAAAATGATTCGCATCACTTCAGATTTTATTGAGAGATTGATTTGAATGGACTGTTTCTCACATATAGCTAATCCCAAACCCAGAACACCCCCTTTTGGTGGCTAAAGCCTTAAATATCTGAGGTTAGTTAGTCTTGCTTCATTAGTCAGCAGCAAAACATTGATTAGGGATGGTGTGTTGATGAGGTCAACCAGGAGGAGCATCTTTCAGGAGGTGAAATGAGCTGACCAGAATCAAAGAAAAGAAAGTTGTGCTGAGCAGCAGTGATGGCTGCAAAAATCTAAGCAGCTATCTACATTTGATTTACATCCAGCTTTAATTAGAACAACAGCAAAGCGAGCACTACAGCATCAATCAGCTCTGTGTTGCTTGCTTACTAAAGATCTCTGAATAATCCTTGCTTCAACCAAGCATGTATTTGTAGTGTTCTTTGAGCAGAAGGTCACTGAGTCATGCTGATTTGGATGTGTGTTTTTAGGGAAGCAAATGCTCTACTCGTGCCTTATGCAAGGAGGAAATAAGCAAATAGTCGTAGCAGTGGGTTTTGATCAGATGTTTTCAGTATTACGAGTGTAGCTTTTATCATCGTCCTGGCTGCACATTGTTCAGTTGTTGAATTTGGTTAGACGTGCTCTCCAGTGCAGAGAATATACTGACCTAAGCAGTACAGTTGAAAAGACCATACCTAGTTACAAATAAAGATGTTTTGTGTTTAGTTGTACTGCTCTGTGCGGCACAAAACCAGCCATGAGAAATTTTGCACAATATATTTTCATTGCTCAGCCCATCATAACAGTGATTTATAATAGTTACAGTAACTATCATTTACACAGTAAAGGACAGTTTAGGTTGGACGCTCGGAGACCTGATTAAGATCTACAACAGTGCAGCTATTCTCTTCATAGCTTTTTCTAAAATGCACTGCAGAAGAAAAGAGTCTGTATTTGGCTGCTAAAGGACATAATTAAACTAAACAAGCAAATAATCTAGTTGAAAGAAAATTAGATCATACTTTAACTGTCCCTGAGTTTAGTCAGCAGTCATGATAGTCATAAGCATAAAAACATTTCACAGTGAACTCTTGTCAAGCGAAGGAATTTATTGTCTCTCTTGTGATACACAGACATCAAAAGAATTTATGTTGGATATTTGATCTTCTGTAAAATAAAAGAGCATCATAAATCTCAGTCTTTTATCCTTACAGTGTTGTTTATTACCCAAAAAGTGTCAAACTGCAACTTTAAAATATAAAAGTTAAGTACTTTGAAGACATTGCAGCCTTGTTTCATCTTTGTTATGCATAGCTCTCTGTCTTTTATACATGCCATGAATATAATTAACTTTAAACACACGCTTCCTATTTTTCAGTTTTGTGAATGTATTGATTGAGATTCTTTGAGTAAATTTTGTGAATACTGTTGCTATAACAGACTAAATCATTCAGAGGTGCATCGTTGTGGCCGGCGGTAGTGTGGGGTCTTCTGTGGAAGGGAAAACAGGGTCTGAACAGCTGGTGTAGCTCACTGTAAACTTCCTGTCAAGCACAAAACCTCACAGACTGAGTGTTCCCAAATGACCACTTTAAAATTCGTGCTAGACGTCATTTATGACCATCTAAATATGTGCAATCAACCGTGGTGACAGATGTGAGGCTGGATGGTGTCCCCATGTTAACAGAATTTGGACAATCATTGGACGATGTCCAGAGTTTGTTTATGTTACAGTAAATTTGCTGAGTGAATATAGGAGGTTGAAATCTTCCTAATGTGATGAACAGCTGAGATAGTTAAAGCCCCCCCACCTCACCTCCCCCTCTCCTTTTGCCAGCCTTCATTGTTATGTTTGGTTCAGTTCATTCCTCCTTCCATGCAACATGCTAAAACGTGCAGTCTCCTTGGTGATCTCTGGTGATCAGACCAAAGTCCCAAACCACCTGCAGTGGGGATTTTCTCCTTGCACCAGGATGAGATATTTTACAATTGCAGGATATAGGACAAAAAAGCCTGGACTGAAATTCACTTAAAGGAAGGGCCAATCGGGGAGGGGGACTCCCATTTTTTCCCATTGTTCTGTAACCTTAATAATGCTTCTTTGCCAATAGCAATACATGTTCCTCACAACTTTATCTAACTGGTCTTTAAGAAAAATGGGTGAAGAATAAACAGAAAATGGAAAAGTGCCAATTTTTTTAACCAATACCAATGTCTGTAGAGCTTGTCTGCAGCATCAGAAATGGCTAAAATAGAGCACATTGTCCTCCTTTTGTTCAGTAGTTGAAGCTAATTATCAGCTTGGAAAATGAACTGCTGTGTGAATACTAACAGAGATGGTGGAGAATGGGGGATTTTGCATTATCAGCAATGCCAAACGACATGAGACAAAAGGGAACAGGATAGAGCCATCTCCCTGTAATGCATGGATAATGGTCAGATTGTTGGGGCTTTCAGCAGCCTCTGTATTATGCTTTCTTTGTTGAGAGGATGTGCATGCAGAGAAGAGGAGAAACCACTGCTGCATTCATTTACGTTAGCCAGCTCTCAGATTCCCTGCTGCTCTAGCACTCCAAATATGCGAGGGGAAAGTGGGAAACTGCAACATATGCACAGGGGTAAGAATATGGACAGACTGGACAAGGTCTTAAGTGGATCCTGATGTCAAAGCCCTGTGGAACCAACAGTACCCCCCCTTCTCTACTGCATGGTCTGTCCTGACCTTGGGCCTTTGTGAGTGTCACAGTGTTTTAGCTGTTAAGCCTTTGCTCAAACAAACAGTAACATAATGATACTTCAAACCCCTCCAGCACCACAGGGTGCCCTAAATAAGCCAGACTTCCACGGCCTCTTCAATTCCCCAATACTCCTGCTTTAGCATGAATTTTAAACAGAGTGAAGATTGGAGGAATCCTTGAGTCTCAAAAGAATGCATCCTCTGCACAAAGTTGAATTTAGAATTTGGTTATCTTTATAAAAACTGATTAAAACATGTTGTACCAGCATTTGAAGTGCTGGGCTTTAAATAAACTGAAAAATTATACTTGCACACATGTTATTGGGCTTAATATAGTAGTAAAGGGAAGGACAGACTTTTGCAATATTGTGTGTCAAGTTCTCTGTCAGTGGCTCTCTAATGAGGATATCTGTTACATGCTTGCAGGAGGTTGTGCTGGTCTTGAAGGCTGATGTGTGCATTTAAAACCTTAAGCTCTATTAAGGCACAGAGATCACGGTGCACCACACTATTGTCTGTGTCTGCGAAGACTGGCATAGTTGTCAGCTGAGAGCGGGGCTGAGGGGCCTGTGCTGGGGCCAGAGTTGCCTTTCTGACTGCCTGAGAACAAAGCATCTCCTCTGGCCTGTAATCAAAGCCCTGGGAAATAACAGACATGACATTCACCTGGACAAGCACACATTTACTGTCGGGTGTGTGTGGCGCTCACATCTGCTTCAATGTGGGCTCGCTTGCTGTTGCTTGTGGATGTATTCACACACATGGGAGGGAAAAAAAATCCTTTTATTAGTTTTTTTTTTTTTAACATTCCTAACAGAATAAACTGTCCTCAAGCTCTTTGAGATGACTGGAAGAGTGACACCGTCCTGCAGTGCCTCAGGTGTAACCTCAGGGACTTGCTGTTGGGTTGGATTGGGAAAGTGTTCTTTGGCTCAGCTTACCCTTATGAGGACTGGCAACAATACAAAATGACTAGACACACAGAGTATAAAAACACCAAAGATTAGATTTAATTTGTTTCAGTATATTGGTCTTTTGGTAGTTAAATGCTCATTATTTAGGGCAATGTTGTGAAATGTTTTAGCTGTGCTGTTATCTGTTTTCTTTGTGTCAACCCATGCTCAGAATATCGCTCAGACGCTAATAATGCTGCTTTTCCACTCCATGTTCAGCCTCTCACCTCCTCTTCTATTCTCTCAGATACGTGGAGGAAAGCTGATGATCACAAACGCCCGCAAGAGCGA
This sequence comes from Rhadinocentrus ornatus, assembly GCA_037177495.1. Classification (NCBI taxonomy): domain Eukaryota; kingdom Metazoa; phylum Chordata; class Actinopteri; order Atheriniformes; family Melanotaeniidae; genus Rhadinocentrus; species Rhadinocentrus ornatus. The sequence continues at coordinate 12,334,016 of JBAMHW010000009.1, read as the reverse complement.
TGCTGGAAAGTATGTGTGTGTTGGCACAAATATGGTTGGAGAACGCGAAAGTGAAATAGCTGAACTTACAGTGCTGGGTAATTAACCTTTTATTACAGTACTTCACTTAATAGTCTTCTTCACTCTCTCACATGCACACACATGTTTGCACGTTAGCTGATTCTGCCTTAAAAACAGAATCCAGATGTTAAGCTTTCTATTGTCTGCCTCTCATGGTACAAAAACGATGCTACTGACCCTTATCAGATTGAGCGTGAGGTGACCAACAATCACATACTTAACTCCGATTTTCATCTTCAGCTTCTCTTCGGTGACCAGCTGCACCCTATTTCGCCATGAATGACCTCTGACCCAGATACTCTCTTATATCCCCAGCAGAGAGCATGCCCAGACTCCAGATTTTAAAGACAAATTTTTTACCTCATGTATTTGTTCTCCTCAGAAAGCTCTTAAAGCCTGTCAGACAAATGACAACAAAGCTCACTTAGTCAAGATAAATAATTACTTTGATATAAATCAAGAATAAACAAGGGCAGCTTCTTGCTTTCAGAGTCAGTGTAATAACCCAGAAACTCTGGTTAATTATGAACTACCCTAGTTTGTAGTCAGAACTGATACCTCATCTGATGGAATGTGTTCAGAGCAGCTATAAAGAGAGTTTTAATTTAGCCTTAGAGATTAAAGAAAAGAAAAAGGTAGTAAAAAGAGATATAGTGGCTATAAAGTGTTGGCATGTGGCAATGTGAGAGTCCAAGCTTCAGTATAAGTAGGTTACAAGATGTAAGAAAGGTTTTCTGTGTCTGGCCTTGTGCTATGGCATGTCTTCTGTTAATTTAGTGGCTTGTCATGCGTATTTAAAACCACAGAAATGTGCACTTTAGTAGTTAGTTTACAGTTAAGCAGTTAATGCTTGCTGACCTGGCTTTAATCTGGTGAACCATCTAGTGTGTATTTTCCACACTGTATTATACTAATTATACATTCATGGGGCAGAACTCACACTTGAAATGTTTGCAAGTTTTTAGCTAAATATATTTGGATGTTAAAATATTGTAAAATAAAAATAAAATATCTATCTAAAGATGTTTTCCTGTGACAAAAATAAGAAAAGTATAGCAAATGTTTCACCTGTAATTATCCTGTTTAAATTATAAAGGACCACAGTAAGATTTACTGTGAATCAGATCTCTAGATATAATGGCTTCTAGGCTAAGTTTAATTTTTGTTGTTTTTCTTCTGTGCAGAGCGTCCCAGCTTTGTACGCCGCCCAGGTAGCCAGGTGGTTTTAGTGGAGCAAAGCGTAGAGTTTAGGTGTGAGGCCCGTGGCGACCCAGTTCCCACTGTACGCTGGAGGAAAGACGATGGCGACCTGCCTAAAGGAAGGTATGACTCATTAACTGGTCTCCTTTCATCAAACAATACCTTCTTCTCTCATCCTCCTCCTCTTTGTTTGATCCATTACTCACTTTTGTCCGCGACTACAGTCGATTTTCTGCGTTTGTCAACATTTGACACAAGTATACTTGTTTTAATCCAGATTTGAGATACGCGAAGACCACACCCTAAAGATCCGTCGCCTGACCTCGGCTGATGTGGGCTCCTACACCTGCATGGCAGAGAACATGGTGGGCAAGGCGGAGGCATCGGCTACGCTCACCGTCCACGGTAAGCAAGAGTACTGTTAGAGTCTGAGTTTTACACTGTTCTGCCAGACAAATCTATTATTTACGGTCCCTTGGACAGCTGTTCTAAATTCATTCCTATTTTAGGTATTTTTTACAGCTTTATTCAAATGTAATTTACTCCAGCCTCAGTGCAATAATAGCCACCAGCTTTGCTATAATATGGTCATCACTTTAAACTCTTCTCTCTCAATTAGCTGATAGATTTCTAATAAAAAGAAATACAAAAATCTATAACAGCTGCAGAGTTGTGCACAAGGGACCTCAACATCAATTGATTTAATTTGCCATATACAAGTGGCATTTCTCCAGAGGCCTGTCCTCTATGTTATAGTACCTACAGTACAATTTGTAGACTTATGGAATATCTGTATGTCTCCAGTGGCCTTCTCCATTGGACCTCTTATTAACACAGTTGGAAAATAAAGCAGCTGGTCACAGAGTGTGAACATTCAGAAAGAAACCATTCAGGGGAACTGGGGGGTGGGATCACCCCAAAACCCTCCTGAGAATCAGAGGAACACAGAGGCCATTTAACGCCAAACTAATAGGAATGTCGGGAGTTGGGTGAGACAAGAGGGGGGGTAGCTTAAAGCATAAAGGATGGAGGGATACTGAGTATGTTGGTGTTGGAGGTGGCTCACCATTGATGCAGAACGGAATTGAGGCTGGGGGCAATGGTGCTGAAGAAGATTGAGGGGGGGAGAGAGATTTCTGTGGTGAGGTCAGTCATATTAATGTCACCACCAGCAGCACCACACACACACACACACACACACACACATGCAAACATAGATGCACATGGCTACCCTTAACAATTATTTCTTGCTTTTCTCTGCAGGACAGCAATCATTAGATTGGTTTGAGGTCTGAGATTAGGGTCACCTGCCAATACACCCATCAATATATCTACTTCTCTTATTGCTTTTTTTCATTCTTTCTCTTTCCCTGATGAAAGCTTAGCTAATGAAAGAGAACAGCATTGATGTATGGCTCAATAAGCTGTTCTCCTGACTTAGAATCATATTTGAGATGCTTAGACCTCCCATGTCCTCAGTGGAAATTAAATGTCTAAACCTCCAGCCAATTCCCTGCTGCTTGCATGAAGAAGCAAGGCACTGACCCTCTCTTCATACATCATGATTTTCAAGCTCCTAATCTCATAAGAGTTAGAATGAAAAAACAAAGACAAACCTATGTAGCAAAAAAAAATTATACTGGTTAAATCAGTTGCCAAGCGATTCCTGAACCTCTGAGCTTAAAGAGTTCCTTGAACCATTTCCATCTACTTTCCAGATCTGTGTGCTTCATCTAGCCCAGGATTCAGAGAGGCCAGCGAGGCTGTGGGTACTGAGTAGTCCAGCTAATTAAAGACAAGCAAGCCACAGTCCCACGCTCGGAAATGACATGCTTCTAATTACAGATGCAGGCACAGGAATGGAAAGAAAAGCTGGGCAATTGTAGGTCTAATGGGCCAAAGTAGAAGAAGCGATGTATAGGTAGTGAAGACAACTGTGTTTTAAGCGATTGTGTGTCGGAGTGTGTGTGTGTGTGTTCTGCCGATTTAGTGGGCATTTATGTCAGCCTGCATCAAAACTGAAAGTTAGCCAGGCTTGCTTAGCCTCTCAATAAGAATAAGTGAGCCGCTGAATTAAATAATTCAGTGGTGAAGAACTGCTGGCAGAGAGAACTACACCACAAAATGATTAATCCAAAATTTTAGGCTGGAGTGGAATTAGTAAAGATGTTCCAAAGTTTTGGAAAGAAAAGCACAATTAAATTGGATATTTATAAAAAGGAGATTCACTGTTGAAGCAGCTCTGTTATTCTGTAATATTTTCATCCCTTAATAGATTATGCAAAAGCTGTTTAAGAAATACAGCAATCCACAGAACAGTAAGGATATTGAGCTTCAGAGTAGTATGAGCTGGACAGTTTATGAGACAGATCCTGTCCTCTGTGGACACAGTGTTTCACACCTTCCACGGTCAGATTGTCAGTTAACAATGGAAACTCTGTGGAAGTGGTGCCTTGGGCTATTTTTCTTTCTATGGGCTCTGCTCTCATTTACTGACCTAATCAGTGAATTACTGTTTAACATTTGTGTTTGTCAGTCTGCTACACCTCCTCTGGACTTATAAATATGTCATGGAAAATATTCAAGTGATTGATTGAATAAACACATAATTGGCCAAGTCACCAGCCATATTTATAGTTTCATTGTAAAACTGTTAATCTAAGCCACATGAGTGGAGCTTTTCATGAATGTATGTGCCTTTGTAAATCTGTAAACCTGGAAATCAGACTTAAATTCCTATCTGTGTCTGGTGTGGTTAAATAATATTTAAGCTGAATTTCTTAGTAATATAATTGCATTGTTTCAAACTGCATGGGACAAAAGTAAAAATATCAACTTTTTGTGTGTGTGTGTGTGTTTTTTCTCAGCCAGTTAAGTTTGCTGTGAATGTTGATTTATGTGCAGAAAAGTCTTGAATAGAATTGTGGTCCCTGGAGCAGTGTTGCTAATAACCCATGTAAAGGGTCTGGAAGGAGGCTTGGAAGTGGTGCCAAAACAGAGTGAATGAGGGGAACTTTCTTGTCAGCAGTCTGTGCTGTTACACTGATGATAAACACCAAGATCTGGTTGGGAGCCACATATAGACCTGATGTATTGTACATGGTTCACAATATAAAGCAAAGATATTGCCTTTGCAGATGCTATACATCCTTTTATTAGTTTTTTTATTCATCTTTTTTTTATTATTATGATTGTCACGATACTATAATTTATCATTTTTAATTAACATGGAGAAATAATGGCAAATTATTCCTTAGAGAAGAGACATGGAATTATTATAAACATTTAATTGTTAATAACTTTTAAAAAAAGACACACCACTTACATTAACTATCATCAAACACATTTACATTTTTATCATCTCTACAGAATAACTCAGAAATAAATGATTTGGTCATTTACAGATAATTTAAAAAAAAAAGTTACAACAAAGTTATAGAAAGGAAGATCTTTGATTTCTGTTTCCTTCATCAATAAATCAGGATGCTAAGCTGCTGTGTCAAAGGTCTGAATGATGATTTCTTTTGAAAAAAAATCTCAACATTTGAGAGTAGAGGCTTTGTACCCGACAGAGAAATTTAGCATGTAAAATGAGACATTTTTAGTATAAACTGTGATAAGTATTTATTTATTTATTTTTTATCGCTACTTCCCACATACCCATGCATTATTTATTGGGATGCCACGTTTTTTTTGTTCATGCACACAGAATCTCAATGACAGATGGGATATTTAGCATCTTTTCTTGAGTTGATAGCCAGTTCACTTCTTCCATCACCGTTCCTATCCTCATTAATATCTCTGCTGTTGTCCTTAATGAAAATCCTGCCTCCAGTTGATTCAGAGGCCAAAAGGCACAGTGTGTTTCTTCTTGGCCAGTTTGATCAGTTTATTGACAGAGAACCCCCTTTGTGCTGTAAGCGAGTGGAAAGCACACAACAAAGTAGCCAGGTCACATAGAAGGCTCACCTCTCCCTCCAGGTCTACCACTGTGATCACATCAGCATAGGAAAGGTAAGGTTACCTAATTAAAGACTTAGACACACATGAAGGGAAGTGTGGAAACGTTATAGGAAGGGCTGTGTATTTGTGGGTGTCTCATGATCATGTGTATCCGGAGCTTCTCACACACAGATAGATGTGAGTGTCTTGTTTTTGGAGTGTTTGATGTACGTCTTATCTGCATTTTAAAGGCCAGCATTAGGAAGGGGGAGGAGGGAGGGTTCGGTCATTATTCTGACTGACAGCATTTATGTTTCCGAGGGAGCCGCTGAAGCAGACAGATTAGATAAGGTGAGTGATTGGCTGGGGGAGATTTATGACTGGAGTGTGACAGTTAACATTCACCTTATGTTTTTATGGACCAGGCTTAAACATGCAAAGCTATGTTTGAGAGACTGTGGTTTAGCGGCCTCTTCTGCTTAAATACCTCATTAAGGGTGCAGGGATGTTCACCTATCACACAACACCTGGACAGAGAGGAAAAACAAAGCATGAAGTTGTGGAGCATAAAACATCTGTCCTCTCCTTGGACATGTGTGTTTCATGTCATTATCCATGTGCCTTTTTGCAAAATGTTATGTTAATTAATCAAACGTTTTCCTGTCCTTGAGTTTGAGACAATTACAGTAATGTTCAGTATTTTCTTATGAATATGTATTTTTAATGCTGTCCTGATTAACCACAGTAATTATTCTTTGCAGCATGTATCATGTGTTCCCTGATGGTTTGTGTCAAGGATAAAACATAAGTCTTTTATTTGAAGGATGATAATAACATGATTATTTGCACCCATGGACATCATATTGATGTTTTCCTTATCTCTCTACTTTTTTTGTCATGCTGTTTATTATTTTTTTTATTCACCCCCTTCTTTGTTGTTGTGTTTTTGTTTCTTTTTTTAGTCGTGTCTGGTAAGTTGAAATGTCATCCGTCACCTATTCACCGCCCTGACAAAGACAGGAAGCTGTCACAACCCCCTCCATCCTCCTCCCATCACCTCTCCACCCTACAATCAACACTCATGTTTCTGTTGTCATGGGCAACAGTGACAAAGGATATTAATGGGTAAAAAAAAAAAAAAAAAAGTTCATCTTGGGCCTCCAAGGTAAAGCTGCAACATTTCATTTTATTATTTTCTCATTTTATGCATCCACAAAAAATCATCTTATTCATGGAAAAATTGTAAATGTATTTTAAGTGACAGTTTTTAGATTGCCTTTTATATGTATCACAGAGCTTCTTTTTAGATAGGAAAACATTTTAGCAGAAATTTAGTTGTAAGGGCAAATTCAGAGTGATTTTAAATTTAATATGACACTCTTATTGCCTATTGACCTCTACATTCAGGTTTGAATTTTTATACAGACCAGTGTCACCATAGAGCTGACATTGGGCTGTATCACCGATCTTTATATGAGGTGGGATTTGTCATTAAGATGCATGGATACTGCATTCTGGATGAGGACTGCATTATTGGAGGTTGTCAGCATTGGACAGATGGCTCAAATTTATTCCCCATTTCCATGTAAATTGTAATGGTCCATGCCCTTGCCAATGCAAATGAAGGGTAGGGAAGTAACCCTTGTTTTTTCTATCCATTACATCTATAGTATGCTCAAATTTTTTATTTTATCTGTTTTTTAAAGTTATTTTATAGTTTCATCTGATGTGCACATACTATGCAAAGTTTTGAAAGAGAGTTATATTAAAAAAGAAAAGGGGAAAAGGAACAGTAATTTGAATACTTAAGTGCCTTTCCAAAACTCCCTTTGTCTTTTATTCAAATATCCAATACCAAATGGTGACTGAGAGGTTTTAATGTCTGTTCTGGTGTGTCATAGTGCATATTCAGTGGCTAACCACTCTCATGGCTGTCCTGCAGTGCCCCCAGCGTTTGTGGTGAGACCGAGGAACCAGTTGGTTGGAGTTGGCCGAACTGTCACTTTCCAGTGCGAAGCCACTGGAAATCCACAACCAGCCATTTTCTGGCAGCGTGAAGGTAGTCAGGTAAATAACATGAACTCCGATTTAGGGGTTAATTTTAAAACACTTTTTATCAATTTAGCTAAATATGCCAGCAACCTAAGTCCAAGCAAACCAAAAACAAAGTTGTTCGGACTAATTACCTTTATCTTGTAATGACACATCTCTATAAAAATGACTCATGTCATTAGGAGGAGCCTGGAGATGCTCCATCTAACTTGTCTAATTAAATATGTTTTGTTTTCACCCTTCTTAGAACCTGCTGTTCTCCTACCAACCTCCTCAACCATCCAGCCGGTTTTCTGTATCTCAGACTGGGGACCTAACTATCACTGATGCCGAACGCTCAGACATGGGATATTATAGCTGCCAGGCACTCAACATTGCAGGCAGTGTGATCACCAAGGCTCTGCTGGAGGTCACTGATGGTAGGCAAACTTTTTAAAAACAGAATTTCTGCATGCAACAAAGTCTCAGAGAGATGAGTGGAGTGATATTGGAATTTCAGATAATCTTTGGTTTGTAAGTATAATGCTATTCATCTGTAATTTTGTGGTTGTGCTCAAAAGCATATTAATATCCGTATTGAGGTTTGTGAGGTTTGGTCTGGCCTGTTCGATGTGTTCCTGTCAGGGGTTGAGACTCTCTGGTGCCTGTGCATCCAGACCGTGGCTCACTATTTGGCTCCTCCGGCTTCACACTGGCGAACGTATCCTACAGCATTCCACGGTTGGCTTGCTGCTGTCTACCGTTGGAAGACTGTGGCCATGTGGTGAGGTCTGGACTGGGTCCTCTAATTACCTTCCGAGCCAATCCCTGTCAGCCTCGTGGGCCATCCATGCTTCACTTCCACCAATCCCACAGTTATCTGGGCAGCTATTACTTTGTCTATGACACACCTAGATTCATCTCTTCATTTACCAAATGTCCTTCTTCATTTACGGCCTACGACAGTATGCTCCATCTCACCCTCTTCTTCTTATCTCTCTCTCATTCTGTCAAGCTCTCTGGATAATAATAACAGTTATTAATGTGAGCAGGCCGCTCTGAGGCCACCACTTCTCCGCAGGCAGATTTGGTAATAACAGGTCATGCTGACAATGTTTTAGTAATTGCACCATCGCAGGCACAAAAGCAGAGACAAAGCAGCCCACAGATTGTACCACAGTGTGGTTCTAAAGATCTATGCACACATGCATACATCATTATATGTTGCCTTTACACTGCATTACATATTAATTTGACTTCTCTTTGCTGAATGTAATTTGCTAGTAAATCAGAAGACCTCATAGAAGTGGTCATGAATAGTGTTATGAACAATAATAATAATCAGAAAGAGGAAGACAACCTATAGTTGAAACATGATGAATCACAGAAGACATAACGAAAAAGTCATTGGTTTACATAATTAAAGTCCCTCTTACATCATTTCCTCCTGTCACATGCTTCAGTTGTTTTCTCTGCATTACAATATTCCTGTCAAATACATGATTTCCCTTCATGCCTTTGTCTGTTTTTAGTTCACACAGGCTGAGGAAGGGAGGAGTTTCAGCATCCTCATGCTGATAATATTGCCTGTTCTGGCTAGATGTATTTATTTAAACCTTCTTTCTTTTTTCCTGTGTTGATTTGTTTTGTTTTTTTAGGACTGGGAGATGGGTCCCTGAATTGTTGGCTGCTAACATTCAAATACATACTAGGCGTCTGGTAGATTTGCAGTGAGAGAACTGAGGCAGTTTCATTTTAATAATGCTCTTTATATTTGGCTAAGATTGACTCCTGCTGCTGAATGATTAGAAAATTGTTTCCAGTTATTTAAACTTGGATTAAATTCCTGTCCTACTACCCTTGCAGATTTCCCATTCTTACATTGTTACAGTTTGTCCAATTTTCACTACTCTTTACCTTTTGTGTGTTTTCTCCCAGCTGGATATAATTGTCGGAATTCTAGTTTCCTCTAACCCAGCCACACCACATTTGCAGCTTCCACAACTCCACATAATTGCCCATTCTGCATCATCTTTCCACAGTTGTGTCAGACCGCCCGCCACCGGTTATACGACAGGGCCCAACCAATCAGACGGTGGCTGTGGACGGTACTGTGGTCCTCAACTGTGTAACATCTGGTAACCCCAACCCCACCATCCTGTGGAGGAAGGATGGTGTCCTAGTATCCACACATGATTCCAGGGTCAAACAGCTGGACACAGGTGCACTGCAAATTCGTTATGCAAAGGTAAGACACCTGATGGGAAGTACGAACATACTGAGATATGTGAAGTAAATGTATTTTGCTGCCCTGTAGCCTTTGGTAATTTATACGCTTGCCATATGTAAATAATATCCATCAGATTTAGCGTTTTCAGTTCAGATTTTTGTATTTGACATCTTTAAATGTCTAAATCCTCTCAAACAGACGTCAGATATGTCCATATCACACCAATAATGTGTTCGGCAAACCCCTGCTGGTTGATAAATAAAGCATGTGTTCCTGCCAGCAACCAGCACTCGGTGGGCTGTCACTCAGTTGTCCTGGGTTTTAAATGGAGTCTGTGAAGTTAAACAGTCTGTAGCTCCCATCAGTCAACTTGCACACCGGCTTTCCTGGGTTTTTCCGTGCATGTGCTTGATGCTGAACACTCTTGGGTTGAGACAAGCAGGGGGTGCTGACGTGTCTCCCAGATGGAGGCGTCACAGGGTCAGAGTTCACGTCAGTTTGCGGAGATCTGACGAAAACTGGCTTGTCTTGTGGTGACAAGATTGCGGTGTGATTGGGCTGCCGGTGCGAGGCAGGCAGGAGGCGATGCATCTGAACCCCTCTCGTGCTGAGGCAGAGTAAACTCTGCAGGCACTTTACATTAATGGACTTGTCATTTCTCCCAGACTACATTTTAATGATGAGGTTTTTGATGCGTGGGGTAATTTATTTTCTTAATATGGCTTTGTGAGTGTTTTTGTTATCAGGTTTTAATAGATTTCCTTCCTACCAGACCAAAAAAATATACACACCTAGGGGGTTGTTGGCGAGCCCTGCTTCCATTATTCAAACAGTTCTTCTCTTACTGTTTTTCAGTTTATTTAGCTCATACATCAGCGCAGTAGCCCTTAGAACACTATGCATTATCAACAAAGCCCAACAGAATTATTTGTCTTACACAAAGGCTTTTCCTTCAGTCAACAAAGCAGACTTTTTAAAATGCAGCATCAACTTTGCCAGCAGGTTGGGGAGAGATTGTAGGAGAGAGGGGGACAGAGTAGTTAGGAAAACAATGGGACACATTTAAATAATTTCCATTTAACCAAATATCCCACCTTCCCCTCATCCAGCTCAGTGACACTGGCGCTTACACCTGCATCGCCTCCACACCCAGTGGAGAGGCCTCATGGAAAGCCTCTTTAGAAGTCCAAGGTAACACAAACCCAATATTGTGTCCAACAGTAACATTTCTGTAAGAAGATATGTTTTAAGATGATTCATTTGAAATGAGATGCTTTAAGTGATTTGGCCAATTTTCACCATATTTAAACATTCTCTCTATTCTACACATAGAATTTGGAGCCCCATTCCAGCCAAACAGACCTACTGACCCAAATCTGATCCCCAGTGCCCCCTCCAAACCTGAGGTCACAGATGTTTCCCGTACCTCTATCACACTTTCCTGGAAACCTAACCTTAATACCGGAGCCACACCCACTTCCTATATCATAGAGGCCTTCAGGTATAGCTTACATTTGATCATCAGTAATATAATCATTACATGACTTTGTTTAAATCTAAATTCCTAATGTTGTGTGTCTACAGTCATGCATCAGGAAGCAGCTGGCAGACCTTGGCAGAGCATGTGAAAACTGAATCATTTGTACTGAAGAACCTGAAGCCTAGTGCAGTCTACCTCTTCTTAGTGCGAGCAGCCAATGCCTATGGACTAAGTGATCCCAGTCCTATCACTGATGCTGTGAAAACACAAGGTTAGAAGTTCATTCTAACATATTTAAATGAAATATACCGTACAAGCTCGTTTAGTTCATTTTAAATTGCTGTGCCCTTGTACACAGATATTCCTCCTACCAGTCCAGGTGTGGACCATCGCCAGGTCCAAAGGGAGTTGGGAGAAGTTGTCATCCACCTGCATAACCCCACCATTCTTTCCTCCTCATCCGTCAGGGTGCAGTGGACAGTGAGTATGATTTTCTACAGGCATGTGCTATGATGTTATCTTTCATAGAGAATCTAAAGCCTGATACAGATTGGATGAATGTTGGCCTGGTCACTGCTTAGCTAAGCTTATTTACCAGCATCTTAGTGTGCAGGGGATGAACTCTGCAGAAAACATCCTTAAAAATCAGCCAAAGTCCCCTTAATGTCTATATGGCATGAGCCTGAACTGGTCGACTTGCAAGAAAGAACAGAAACCTGCTGCTTTTTCCACAATAAACCACCCTTAGAACAAGAATACAATGCCCAACCTTCTGTAAAAGGCAAAGTTGTACTGAACAGCAGTGTGTGGTGTGCCAGCTTGTGCCCTCTCAAATCGAAAACACTTGAAGACTGTTAAAACAATACTACTGAGAAGGAGGAGACAGCCAACTCATGCTCTTAACTGGAAATGGTTTACAGATGTTAAAACGGATAGGTGGATGTAGAAGTACAATGGGGGGCTTACAGAGTGTTTCTGTGCTGCAATAAGCTGAATATGAGGTACTAATGTCTGCCTGTAACTGACCGGGTTGGTGTATCTTTCTGAGTCAATACTATAGATCATGGTGCTAAATACCCCAGAGTAGATATTAGTCTGTAGGATGAGTCACTGAAGGGTAAAAACAATTTCAGCTTTTCCTTTTGACAGAAGGCCACCCCCTTCATTCACATGTATTATGAAGAGCCACAGTGAGTGATGAATGGGGCTGAGGAAACGTGAAAAGGATACTGACATGTCAAGACTTATTTAAACATTACTGCCCAATTACTGTGTCTTACTGGAACGTTTCAGTAAAACACATGACAAGAAGGAGGCTGACATTGTAGTTAAGTGGCACGGTTTCCTCGTTTTGTGGCGTTAAATTTATTCCCAATGTGGAGTTTCTTGGATTTAGATTTTCCTTTGTGCTGTGGTAATGGATTGCACAGTTTTCTGGCTAATGAAGACCACCTGAGCTGGCAGCATATTTTACAGTGAAGGGATTAAAAAAAAAAAAAAAAAAATCACTAAAATCTTTACAAGCCTGCGCAGCTTGCCTTCCACAGGGGCTCGTAGGGATATTAGCACACTGGTTAGCAGTTATTCTTTTCTTGCACCAAGCTGAATCACAAAGCAACATTAGTTATCACGTGATTAAACAGACAGACAAATCTCTTCTCTTTTCATTTATGCACTATTTGCTACATCAGACGAAATTTAACTTGCACTGTCAGTTTCTGGTACTTTATGTAAAAATCAAACACACACACACTCTTTACTGACTTCAGCAGTCAGTAGAGAGCAGAACAGGATGAGACAGGCTGTTCTGGGAGTCTGGGCTCTATTTAACCAGCTCCAGACTTGGAGGAACCTTTGGCCAATGACCTCATAGTGCGGTTTGCACAAATCACTGCTGCTCCAAATGACGCATAAAAACACAGTCAAAATGAGAGAGGTAAATGTGGATGGATAAACAGACTGGTGATGTGATGGGTTAGCTTCCAATTCCATCCAGTGCCCGGTGTATCAGTCAAACAAATCCATTTTTGTCCAACGATGCTGCATTATGTTTCTTTGCTGTATCATTTTCCACAATGAATATTAAGTCAAGTTGACTCCATCTTTGTGCGCTCCTGTCATTTTTCAGGTGGAGCAGCAGTCGCAGTACATCCAGGGCTACAAGGTGATGTACAGGCCTTCGCAAGAGGGTCAGCAGAGGAGCGAATGGGGTGTATTTGAGGTGCGGACCCCTGGAGAGGACAGCGCCGTTGTGACACAGCTGCGAAAGGGTGTCACATATGAATTCAAAGTCCGCCCTTTCTTCAACGAATTCCAGGGAACAGACAGTGATGTCAAAATTGGCAAGACGCTGGAGGAAGGTGGGGGGATGTGATGCTTTGAGGCTTGCATGCGTGCTTACATGTTTTCATGTGTACACAATTTTATATGCATAGCTTGCATGTGTGAGAGCATACAACAGCTGTTCATAGGATCAGTGAGGGACAGGATGGTGGTTGGATTATGTTATGTTCAAATGTGGTTTATTCAAGCAAGCCTGGTTATCGAACCTCGTACACAGCAACTCCATGCATGTGTTACACAAATTTTTCATAGGGTGTGGTTGTGGCAGTTTCTTGAGGTTTGGTGAAACTCAACAGCAAATTTTAATTTGTAACTAACAGTTAAGAGAAATGTGTTTACTAGTGTGTGTTTATGTGTAGGAGTGTTTTGATCTTTTTCTGCTCAATTCTCTTTCGTTCCCAGTTTTGTTGATAATTGCAAACATGTTTGTTCTCCCATAAGAAGAAACAAAGCCTTTTTATGTTGAGTTTATAATTATTTTGGTTTGATTACTCTTTGACCACAGGTTGCTATCCACACGCCACCATATACTCCACCATCATTACTCCCTGCCCGTTTTGAGTAAACAGTTATTTGCTTTTACTTGCACACAAATGCACTTATATGATGCTCATTCAGTTTACAAAAAAACAGCATTGTAATTTCCATGATTAGTCATTTGTTTTCACATCAGCCTCAGTCTCATGCCGGGATAAAGGATAAATCCTGACAGATAAATTGCATGTGGGAGGCTGAGATAGACTGATTGGAGTAACAAAAAAACGGGTATCATGTATGAACATTTTTTTTTTCTTTGTCTATCTCCACCAGCCCCCAGTGCCCCTCCTCGTGGGGTTACAGTGACAGAGAGTGGGGACAATGGGACTGCCATCGTTGTTTCCTGGCAACCCCCTCCAGAAGAGGAGCAGAATGGGGTGGTCCAGGAGTACAAGGTAACACAAAAAAAAGAAATAAAAGAGAGCCAGTAGTTACCTTAGGTGTGAGTGACACTTGCTCTGTTAAACATCAAGAAGACACAAACATGACCGCAGACAAAAGGAAAAAGAAGAAGAAAAAAAAAAGAGATGATGCACAGACATGGAAAGGTAATGAATTCCTAGTTGAGGTGTACCTTTGTGCACACATCACTACTCCTCCTCTGTGTGCTGCCAGAGGCTCAGGAACAGGAGAGGAGCCAAACTGTGGGGAGCTCACGGTAACTGTTGGGAAACAGTGCCATCTGGTGGAAGAGGCAGATTCACACAGCGTGTGGCATTTCAGCATTTCTATTTGTCCACTTGCATTTAGGCACCAAATGATCAGTTAAAGTTCCTTGTTATTAGTTTAGTAAAGACTACATTTATAGCCTTGTATTTTCCTATGTCAGATTATGGATTTTTGCCATTTTTTGTTCAGATACTAATAAAAGATTATTTTATTTCCCTTTCTAAGATATCAAAATTGTACCAAGAACAATAAAGTGTATGCTCTAGGATTTATCAGAAATGTAATGTTTAATTAATGTAAAGGTAGTTGTAAAGGTAGTTGAGCACAAAGTTGAAGAGAGAACATGTTACAAAAAGAGAACAGTGAGGAGCATATTTCTTATAATTTTCTTGGTCGATGCTATATTTCTCCTCTAGCACATATCTGAGGCACAGTAATCCAGGTGGCCCTTATTTCATGGCTTCCTTTCGGACTATCATCCACTCGTACAGAATGCCGTGGAAGTCCTGCATTTTAATTGGAAAACTCTTTTGAGTCACAGGGAATATAGATGAGTGGTGGAATGGGAAATGAGGCAGAGCCTGTGAAAAAGTTAAGTCTGTTAATTTTCCAGGTAAATGTTTTGTGCTGATAGACTTCAGAGTAATTTCATGGTTTTTAGGTCCAGTTTGAGAGCGCTCCCTACTCATTACTGAGCCCCGTCCCCAGCGGCACTGTCACTCACCACAATTTCAAGACCCAGAAAAAGTCAAGCCTTTGTGGTTCCAGTGCACATACACAAATACATAGTACATAACATAGTTAACATAGTTAAGTGGAGGGAGGAGGTGGGGGTAAAAAAAGTATAAAGTTAGATTTTCAGGATGTGGAGGTCTCCATGCCTCATGCTCAGATGAATGCATACTTCTGTTTGTGACCTGGTCTCTGAGACTTCCCGTCCCTCAGGGAGTGACAGCTCTTAGCTTCTGTTGAAATTTGGTTGTGGGTTTGATTACCAATCCCCATTTGTTTTTCATTGGTTTCTGAGTGCTCTGAGACATGTTATGGCTACCTCATCTAAAGCTGTCCCTGTGTTTAGGGCAGCCTGTAAAACTTAAAGTCATGTTATAAAATGTTTTCTTACCTTAGAGATGTAACATAATACCCCCTCTGTGCTAAAATGTGGTAACAGCAGATTGGTGGCAACAATAAACGCAATGTTGTCACGAAAACCTCATTTCCGCTTTATGTTTGTCTCTGTTAATGACAGATTTGGTGCTTGGGGAATGAGAGTAGGTACCACATTAACCGAACAGTTGATGGCTCAACCTTATCCGTGCTGATTCCCGGTCTGGCCCCTGGGATCCTCTACAGTGTGGAGGTGGCAGCCAGCACCAGTGCAGGCCCCGGGGTCAAAAGTGAAATCAACTTCTTCAAGCTTGGTAAGTTCTCTTTTTCCTGATGAATACACATTACTTTTGTCCTCTGCCAACCCTTCCACCTGAAAGAAGCCCAATCACTTGACAAATAATTATGGCATTAACTTGTCCATCTCAAATAAAGAGCTTTTTCAGTAATATGACCTTCTGCCAAGTAAACACACATCAATTTAATTCCTTTCTTTGTGGTAACAGACGTGTTCAAGCCTCTACCTGTTACCCCTTTCATTATCAGCAGCTTGGTATAAAACTGTAATTTAGGTGATTACTGTTATACAGACATAATCAAACTTGCCCAGAGGAGTATGATGAGTTTGAATGACGGGGTGGGGGGGGGTCAGTTTTGTGCTGTTTGACATGGTTTTAGCAACAGTAGCTGGCAGTGGGTGCAACACGGGCACATTTAATTCCTGTGTGGCTGAGTTTTTCAGCTGACTGCCGCACCCTTTTCCACTTTCGTCAAGGACACAGTGTTTTTTTCTGCCTGTGCGTGGCTTCAAACAGTGAAGCAAAGATGAAGCCTCCACTCTGGCATAAAATTTTATCTATGCAATTAAGACAGTCTTGCCTGCATCAAGGCTGGATGCTGTAATTTGTCCTTATTTTTCATCCTTTTCATTCAGATGGACAACTAATTTTGAGATATTTTGTTTTTATTTCCCCTAATCATGTTTCCTCTGAGTAAAATGGAAAACACAGGAATGTCAGGATAAGACAGGGAGAGAAAACTGCTCCATCTGGTTTTAAATGTGTGATTGAGTGGGCCGAGATGGGCATGAAGAAGCATCCGCTGTGACTGATACAATCTATCTCACTTGAAGAGTTCCTGTGGTTATTGTTGCCATGTTCCAACACTGGAGTGGAACAATGTGCCTCGGGGACCAGCGCTTCACCCAAATGCATTTGTCACACTCTGAGCTTGTATGCGTCATCCTAGTTTAGATACCTGTACAGTCCCTTGTGGGCTTCTTAGCCACATTGGTTTGCTCTGTTCCCTCGGCCAGACAAAGCCACGAACTGAGAAGACAGAGATGAGTAGAGAGTCAGCCAAATGGAGAAGTAGAATGAGCGACTGAGACAGAAAGATATGAAGGATATGAAAGGGTAAAGACAGGGAGCTGGCTTCTTTGATGGAAGTATTTTAGCCTCTGGCTTTGGAAGATGGTAGCAAAGCATGGCTGCAACATGAAAGACTTGAGAAACAAAGATGAAGACAAAGTAACAAGAACATAAATAAATTTCAAAATGGCAGAGGGCGGGACAAGTCAGAGGAATCTTTCATGTATCAGGCATGAGGGAGAAGCAAATGAGAAAAACAGACTGGGAGCAGGTTGCTGTGAGCAGCTGCACAGACAGCATCTGCATGGTGGATTTCACAGTAGAAATGGCTTCAAGGCATTCACGCCTCTGTCTTTCACAGTTGTTCCTCAGTTTGCTAATTACTGAGGTGTCTGTATTTGAGTATGATCTCTGTGGATTTGTTTGTATGATTAGGACACCACCACTGCTTGGTGTGAATGATCCTTCATGTGTTTTTTTTCTATCCAGTTCCACATTGATGTTATGGTACATAAGCTCTGTTTGCTTTTGTCTCCTCGCCTGCTATTGTTGACCGGGATCTGCAATAACAGCCCTTTGAATTATCAAGACAAACATATCCATTTCAAAACTCAGCCTTGTCTCACCTGCTGAGATGAAAAATTCTTTTTAAGCATCAAGTAAACGGGCTCTATTAACGTTTAAAATGTATTTCACTATTTCAGTTTTTTGCCTCCGTTTAAATTTCAGTTGTTGAATATTTCACTTCTTAGTCTCATCCCAAACTCCATTCATAACCAAAGGTGCCATTTTTAATGATTTAATGATAATCCTCTCATATCTCCTCCAATCTCTCCCCACCCTTAGATTCATCTGGGAGAATTGAAGAAACTGTGAAGCCGGAGAACCCTCTGCCCCAGCAAATCTCTGATATAGTCAAACAGCCAGCCTTTATAGCGGGCATCGGGGCTGCTTGTTGGATCATCCTCATGGTCTTCAGTATTTGGTTGTACCGACACCGGAAAAAAAGGAATGGCCTGTCCAGCAGCTATGCAGGGATACGGAAAGGTTAGTATATGAGTGCAACAAATAAGTCTAACAGTCAAGATCATTGAGCCTTGCCAAGAGGGTTTGGGATTAACGATTTTTTTGCAATTTCAAAATTAGCTGAAAATACACATTTCAATATGTGTTAGTGTGGCATTGTTCTTGCTGTTTGTTTCTTCCTAGAATGCGGCCAACATACCTTACATCCTGTCTGTCACACACATTTCTTTGTGGTGCGTTGAGGTGATGTTGAACAAACACTTTCCAACAGAGTACTTTAAGACGCAATGTGAGCTCCCACTGAGAGTGTTGCACAAAGACATCTTGCGTTACTTTTTCATACTTCTGTCATGCTCATTCTATCAGTGTGTGAAGAGCGTTTTCAGAAAAGTACATTTGGAGGTCCAACAACTCCCTTTTTCAGCAACTCCCTTCTGATTGTGCAGGGAACAAGAGAACGTGTTGGAATTTTCCCTCTTCATCAAGGACATACTGATATTTTCACATGCTTGAAGTATTCTTGTTGTAGTTCTAGAAAAAGGGCTTGGATATGGAGGAGTTAAGCATTTTGCAATCTTGTGAATTACTTATCGCCTGTTTTTAAAAGCTGAGAAACTCTTGTGTAGCTGAGCTGCAAAGCAAACTAGTAGAGTTGCCAAGACGTAACCTAATGGGTTATACCTGATTTAAGTTAAAGTGACAGAGTTCGTGACATGTTCGGCCTCTGTTCGCAGTAGCTGGAGTACAAAGACAGCCATTAGCCTTTCTTCATTTATGTGTGAGCTGGCTTAATGTGTGGCCCTGGGCTGTGCAGCTGCTGCTGTGAGTGCTACCTGTTGTATCCCCACTTTTTGGCTTAGGTTTTATAGAGCCTGTTAGTGTTAGAGGAGATCCACCCTTCAGCCTTGATGTGCAAACAATGCACTGATTTAGCTGTAATCTGTAACTGCCGTACTAAAAATACACAGACTATACCCGTCCTGAGTCTTCTGCATGGTTAATGGAATTTGTCAAGTGAGAGACATCTCAATAAAGATCCGTGCACATTTGCAATTACCTGTGTGGTCTGTAATGGTTAGAACCATTCTGTTTTTACTTATGTCTTATATTACAGAATGCAGTAATGACCTGCGGTCAGGCGTGAGAGGAGATTGCCATGTAGAATGAGGTTACCCTTTGTCCCTCTGTGATTCTATATGTTGATGTTTACTCAGATAAGAAAAAAGAGCTCTTCAGGGGAACAGTAGGCAGACATGCTCCCCTCCTCCTCCTCATGCACTCAGACCACAAAAGGCCACGGTCTTTGTTGAAACTGGTAACCAAGAATGTTTTCAAAGAGCATAATTGCAACCACATGAATCCACAATCTGCACTCAGGGTGAAAAAGGTTTTATTAGGACTTCTGCATGTGCTAAAGGGTATGCCCCTGTTGTCTATAATAGATTGCATATTTTATTTAGTCAACTCAACTATTGTTCTCACAGTTAATTCAAAGCTAATTTTGCTCCACTCCTGTCTAGAAAAAAATTAATACAAGTTACATCCCTTTGCAAAACAAAGTTGATGTGATGCAGCAGAAATTCTCAAAAATCTGAAAATTAATCGGTTAAAGAAAAACAATACAAAGGGATATCCCAAATATATTTTCATTGAATCTGGGAATGTGCATCTGTAGCAATCCAGCTTCACAATGGGAACCTGACTTTTGTATTCACGTTTGTCAGACTGTTTTGGATAGCCTCTTCTTCAAAGGCATTCATCAAAGAGATATAAAGTTTTCCAACAGCTGATATCTTTAGGCTTGTTCGAGCATCAAGAAGAGAGATTCAACCACAAGCTGCTTAAAGTTTGATGGCACAAGTAACATAATTGTTTGAGGAAATAAGCAGCAGTATTTGTCTACTCCGATTTCTCTCGCATTTGGAGATTTAGGTTAAAGTCATAGCTACATTTCTAACAAGCACATATTTAAGTCTGTGCAGGATGAATACCAATGTGGTGCAAAGTTGCATCAACTGCAACACTTCAAACCAAAACCAAACATTACAGAATCTATATCTGGTCCATTTTTTCTTAGAAAAGTCTACTGAATAACTCTATTAGTTGAAGTTTTATACATGAAAGATTCTGCTAACAATAATTGAAAAATCAATTTCTCTTCTTCCTCAACAGTGCCATCGTTTACTTTCACACCAACAGGTAAGAAAATTTCTTTTCTTTTTTCTTTTTGTTTTTTTTAATACTATACTGAGATGTTAATGGTGCAACTCCAGACATTTCACTTATTTTGTGAAACACTTTCTGTTCTTAAAGCAACGGTCCTTATAGACATTTATATAAATCTGAATAACTTCATAAAAGATTATAGGCTTAACTTGAGTCAATACCAAATGTTTTGTTTTTGTCAGAACTTAATCCTCAAAGAACAAGAGGCCACACTGCTAAGAGGTTATTAAAACTGGTAGTAACTTGATCAAAGGGCTGCTGGCAAGTTCAGATGAGATTGTAAAGAGTGACACACTCTAACACACCATTTAGACAGACAATAGAGTTTAGCAGGTTGTCTGTAAATGGAAGTGACACTGCACAAACAGATAAGAGAAGTTCTGAGTTTGTATTTCACATGTGAATCTAAAATTCTTTGTCTATTTGAGGTGTGTTATAGCTGTAGATAGATGAGAGGAAGTACCTGAAAGAGACAAAGCTGTACAGTGTGTGTTTGTAACGGCACCGGTTAATCCTGTCTGTGCAAAGTTTGTATTAGTAGTTACAGTAACATTATTGTTTCTATCCACCACCAGGCATGCTCTCCGGTGGAATTATTTTGCATTCTCAAGCTTGTTTCATAACTTGCTGGAAATCTTGCAGATGAAATATTCTCTTTACCTGTGTGGTTTGGTTAGTCACCTTAGGAAGAAATGTTAAGATACTTTGTATAAACAGAACTTAACAGTGCATTATGCCGATTCTAATCTAGAACCAGACTGTGGTACATCCTCTGTGAACATCAATGCAGAGGCCAAACTACATTTCCTGTTTTGAAAAAAAGAGACAGGGATTCAGCACAGCTAAGACCCAGCCTGCTTATCTCCCACCTACTCTCCTCATAGGGTAGAGATTGTAATTAAAGTTGGAAGTTTATCTCCTTTTCACACACCGGCAGCTTAGAGGCTCTTGAAAGAGTCCAACTTGCAGAGCTGGAGCTTCAAACACACAGAACCTGAGTCAGACAACCAAAGAGCTCTGCATCTTTGTTCTACATAAGCCTCTTATGCATCCTCCTCCTGCTCATATTGCTTTGTGTGTGTGTGACTCAGCTGAATTTATGCCACACACATTTACTCACACCTTGTTCACCTGAACTGATACAAAAAGCTCACATTTCATCACTGCTCACAACTTATATTTCACAATGAAATAATAATTTTGAACCCAGTTTCATAGTTGCAAAGATGATGATGTGATTTGTTTTCTCTTTTTTTCAGTGGCATATCAACGAGGTGGGGAAGGTGTCAGTAGTGCTGGAAGGTAAGACTTGATCTTTGATTTTTTATTTAATTATTTTTTTACAGGGCGCTTGCATAATATTTCTAATTTTGATGACAAGTTAGAAATGAAATAATGATTTCATTAAAAACAAAAGGGTGTTAAACTAGCAGGAGATGAGAAGGGTTGGGCTTGTGTACTTTTCTTTGACAAACACTAGGGGGAGAGCTGTGCCTTTCTAAAGAGGCACAACTCACAGGAGTGGTAAGGCGGTGCACTAAGTATGTAATAAAACTACAGGAACAAAGACCTATGCAGTCTGCCAGGAGCCCATCCTCATCCCATATGGTGGAAAGCCCCATCCAACCGCAAGGCTGTGCCATAGCATCACCATTAAACATTAATGGAGATGCGTGCACATGACAACAAAAAGCACACCTCCTCACACTATGGAATGGTACATTGTGCAAAAATGGAGAGAGTATACAGAATTAGTGTAGCTAAAATCATTTGTATATCCATGGCCTTTGGCAAGTCGTCACATACCTGGTAAATGGAAAACGCAGTCCCCAAAAAAAGAGAGGAAATATGGATTCAGTTATTACCCTCTTTCTACTAAGAGTACAGAGTGCGCTAAATGCTGCACTCTAAGTGTGTGAATGTTGTTTATGTGTTAATGAATAGTTAGCTTGAAGCCATCAACAGTAAATCCATATTCATTATATTACCCAGTTGTATGATTGAATTCCGTATGCAAGTGAGGCTGTGTAAGCTCTGCAGAAAAACAATGGTCGTTCAATATCAACATACAACTGCCGGGGTGATTGAAGAGCTATTGTGAGATTGTATTTGGCTGTACAAGACAAATGTGTTCATTACCCAAAATGAATCCAAGAAATGTAATTCAATGCTAATTCTGTGCTGGGATATGCAGACTGGGAGTCGTTCTGTGCAGATTTGAATACCGAAACAATATCTGTTCCTGCTAGAGTATACTACCTTCTCTTTGTATGCTGAATTCATTCAGATTATAAGTAATAGGAAAAAATATGTGGTGTTTATTCTTTTGACACTTTTTTGTATTTGGTTTGTGGTTAGGTGGTAGAGTAGAAACCTGTTAAATGAGTGATTTTTCATTTACTGGATTAAACGGGAGCTAAAACACAGAAGAAAGGTGTATGGCTGGAATATATGGCAAAGTGATACTGGTCCTCAAGAGTAACTCCTCATATTTTTCTTCTGTGCAGCTAGAAAACATGTCAAATCAAAGAGATATTGTGTGACATCATGGTATCTACTCTGGGAGTGCTTCACTGACTGTTCAGGGTGTATATTTCATCTGGCTGTCTAATCCAGGCAGATCGCTAATGCTCATGAGGGCTCAGAGAAAGTGTCATCAGCTATGCGCAAGTTAAGCACACAATCTATTTAGCTGGGCTCTTTTTTTCTCTCTCTAATGTTTTGCCTTGACATGTGTTTGGCCAAAAGGCAGAAAGTACTAAAGCCGGATTTTTTAAGTTTTCCTCTTCTCAGCTGGATGAATAAACTCCACATAATCTTCTCTTTCAAATACAATGTTCCTGCAGGTAATTCATATAAATGTCAATGTGGCATTGGCTTAGTCTCTTACTATTGTTAACATTTGGTCTTCTTTTTTTGTTTTTTTACAGGCCTGGTTTGCTAAACATTGGGGAATCTGCCACTCAACCCTGGCTGGCTGACACATGGCCCAACTCCTGCTCCAACCACAATGATTGCAGCATCAACTGCTGCACTGCAGGCAATGGCAACAGTGACAGCAACTTAGCTACATATAGCCGACCAGGTATGTGTGTGTCATGTCATGTCTTCTATATATGTAGGTAACAACCAAAATAGACACTCCTCTCAAAGGCATAGTTGCAGTCTTCGACAAAATAACTGTAGAGATAAGAAATGTGGGAGCTGAGGGAATCTGCAGTGAAAAAGGAAGCAGAACCTGATATCTAGGTTAGCTCCCTAGGGAGTTGTGTGCATCTCTTCCTTCTTTAGGTCTCCACAAGAAAAAACCTTAAGAAATATTAGGATAAAGAGTGGCTGTGTGCTTGTGTGTTTGATTTATCTGAGGTTAAAGTAGAGCTGTTTTAGGCAGGAAATAAAAGGAGTACACTGAGCTGGGCTTATAGCTCGACTCTGTTGCTAATCAAATTGCTCTGCTGATTTCCATACAGTTGTTATAGCCGGTAATGTAATTTCCCCTAAGTGCTTAGTTGTTTAAGAAATGTGCAGCGGGCAAAGAGGTCAAGGCTGGACGGCAGACGATGGCCAGAAGCAGGGAAAGAGAATGATGGAGGGAGAGGGGTGAACCTGGAGAAGCAGATAGAAAAGGGAAACGCAAAGCGTGATGAATAACAATATACCTAACAAAAAAAGATTTATGGACAAGGGTGAAAAGTGTGAAAGAGATAAAGTTAAGAAGGGTAGAAGAAGAAAAAAAGACAGAACACCACTAGGTGATCTTAATTTATATAACACAATTGTCAACAAAGAGACGAATTTGGCCACAGACTTTCATAAACTGCAGCTATAATAATACATTATTCTATACACAGTGACCTATTAACATGCAGCCTGGATGACAGGACTTAATGTTATTAATTTTCAGCCATGACCAGCAAACCAAACCGTGGAAACTTTGACTGTAATGAAATGCTTTATGGTCTAAATTATGCACTTTGGGACTATGCCTTTGATAGCAGCACATAATTCCTATCCAGCTGTTCCACCTACTACCAATCTTTCCACTCAATAGTTTCTCCTGACTTCCAGCCTCTCCCAGTGAAGATAAATAATTCATTTAGCAGACTTTACAGTCAAGTTTGGTTTTTCTTTCAGCTAATCACCCCTCTGAGGTAGAACATGGTGTGAGATGTTTAACAGGGAATAACAAGCTAAAGGCAGCCCTCACTCCTTGCATGACACCCCCCTGTATGACACTAAGAAGCTTGCCAGTTGCATGCTTTGTGTGTGCCCAAACTAAAATCTGTGCACATTAAGAGGATCACTGACTAGGTGACTGAGCAAAGAAATGGGAGTTAATGTTCCTTTATGTAAGTCATAGGGGCGCTTTCAGACATCGCCCTTTGAAGTGTTGAGCTGTTCCATGCAGCTGAAATGAGAGGCTCGTGGCACAAGCAGTGTGTACCTATGGCCGTCTTTGGTATTTACTGCAGGGTTGGCTCTCAGATCTGCTGGAGGATTTGAATATTTTATGAGCCAGGGAAAATTGGATCTGTCATTGAAGCTGTGCTTTTACAGCATGCCTCATTCCATGTCTTTGATACAGACATGTCTCCCTGTCCCTCTCAATGAGCAAAGATGCTCCTACTGTCAGCTGGGAAAGAACAGATGACACCCACACTGAGTCATCAGTGAGACTAAGTGAAAAGGTGTAACATCACCTGTTTTACTCACCTACATTAGGTTATCATTTATTAAATGAAGCTGAAACAGAAATGTCTCTATATGGTGGGCAGTGATTTTTTAAAAACTTAAAATGGAAATTTGTTTTTCACTCAAATAAAATAAGTTGTTGCGATTATTTAAGATTTTTGACCAAACTGGCTTGCTGCTGTTAAGCTGATTAGCGGTCAAAAAAAAAAAAGAAAAAAAAAAGGCCTGACTAAATACCCTCCTCATGTTCTCCAGCCGACTGTATCGCCAATTATAACAACCAGATGGAAAACAAGCAGACCAACCTCATGGTGCCAGAGTCAGGAGTCTATGGAGACGTAGACCTGTCCAACAAGATCAATGAGATGAAGACCTTCAACAGCCCAAACCTAAAAGATGGCCGCTTTGTAGGTCCAGGGGGTCAGCCGACGCCTTATGCCACTACACAGCTCATCCAGTCCTCCATCATGGGCAACAACATAAACTCAGACAGAGGGAGCGGAGGTGGGCTCGGGGGCGGAGGGGAAGTGAATGAGAAACACTGCTGGAAGCCCCCCTCAATCCAGCAGCAGAAACAGGAGATGGGCTCCCAGCTTCAGTACAACATCATGGAGCAAAACAAGCTAAACAAGGGTGAGTGTGTGGAATAGCCAGCAGCTGTGGTTGTAAAGGTCAACTCTGAGCCATGAGCTTCCTCCACTTGATTTTGCACTCTGTCCTCTCCTCTCCTGGATCTTTCAACCTCACTGTGGATGCTTGTAGAGTTTCATGCTCACTCACCCTTCGGCTTTGTCTCAAATTTTTTTCATTCAACATAGACGTCATCACTCTTTATTTCTGCTTTTTGCTGTCGAAGCATTCATGTGATCCTTCATTACCCTCAATAGTTTGTTGATTGGATTCATGTCATCTTATAGTTTCTTGGATGCTGTATTGTAAAAAAGGCAGATGTGGAGGTTTATCTGTGGTGTTATATACCTAAATATCTTGAGTAAAGCTATCATTCCTTTGTTGTACCTGCAGTAAGGAACCACATCTGGTTTGATAGTTTTAGGATTTTGTGCAGATGTTGCATGTACTCACTTGACAATCATGAAGTGCATGTTTCTTGTAAAGCATGACTTCTTTCATTCTATGTAAAATTTTACATTTCCACGTTTACAACAAACTGGATGGTTTGCTTAAACTTGGGTGACCAGGATGTCTACCTAGGGCTGCTCTAAGCATACACTGCAATCTCTCCACCAACAGACCGCTACAGAGGAGGAGACAGTCCAATGCCAGCAACCATCCCCTATAACCAGACTCATGACAGCCACACTGGAGGGTCTTACAGCTCTGACCGAGGCAGCAGTAGTACCTCCGGTAAGACAGTCAAGTCATTTAAAGGAAGAAGGAGCTGTCACAGATGCCAACATATCCACATATTTTTTTCTTCAAGATCCTTAAAAATCTGATTATTGATATTTTATCTTTTTAAAGTATTTCCCAACTTTGGTATCACTCTGAACATTATAGACATATTTTATATTTTTAAGTTGTTGTTTAATTATTATTTTTTTCTTTCTTTAACCTGTAGCCCTTTGGATTTATACTGCCCTTTGTATCGCAAGATCTCAATGTATTATAATTATTATCATTGTTATTCCTTCTAGATTTTAACCACTACCAAGGCAGCATAGCTAGCCTAACATTAGCAATACTAGCTTCTTTTACTAGGCTACTAGTAATTTGGTAATGCCAAATCGATACTAGTTCACCCTCTGCTGAAGCCACACTACTTCTAACGGTCTGAGACATCTCACATCAGGAATTATGAAAGCCCTACCACTGAACTTCGGCAGATTTTCACACTTTGGGTTAATTCAGCATCCTGTCTCTTGTGAGCTGTCTCCAGCTAGTAAAAACCATTTCAGGGTTGACCCTTGTTTTAGCTTGTTATGTCACTTTCTCTTATCGTGGATTCTTCCAATAATGTCCTCTTATATTTCTTTGCTGAATCAGCCATGGTGCACATTTAAAAACAGCCAATGTGTTGATATCCAGTTGCTGGCATGTGACATGGTACCATAAACTAAAATGCAGCTTTCACATGATGCTTGGGACTGGAGGAAAAAAAATAAAATAAAATGTGGTTCTTAGCCTCAGGACGCTGCAGGGCAACGACAGCTCCAGAAAGGCATGTAATGAATATCTGTGCGCCATCAAAATGGGTCAGAAGCACAGAATTTTAAGATTAACAATCAAATATTATGCTTTAAATCGTAATTTGATTAATTTCCTTGCTAACCTTAAGGATAAACCTGCATGATGCTAAAAAAATGCAGGGAAAAAAAAAAAAAGACAACCAAAGACAGACTGTGTATTTTTTTGTTTTCTGGGTCCACAGTTACCCAAGGATGTTTGAAGCACATTAGACAAAAGTGTATATTTTATTTATTTGTTTTGTTTTGTTTTATTCCCTTGCTTTTTTTGCATTAATCCCTTTAACTGGTTTTACTTAAATTCTAGTGCAGAGCAGGCTAATTTCATCAGGGCTTCAATGTCAGTCTGTGGACAAGAACAAATGAATACATATCGCAGACGGCATGCAACACTGCCACCTTAATGCCATGTATCCATTCTGATATCGCGCTTGAAGTTCAAGCCATTAAGAGCCTTTAGTGTTCGCTGCACATCACAGCTCATTGGTTCACAATTTTAATAGTTTGGCATTAATTGCAGTTTTCTTACCTTTTTTTCTTGATACTGGCTTTTTCCCCATTGGGAAAAAGCCGGATTTTATATTATATTCCACCATTTATTTAAGTGCACACTGACAAAGTGGAGGGCTGCTTTAGCCTCTGCACTCTCACATGTAAAATTATCTTTTCTGTCTGTCAGCCCTGTTAATGTTCATTTTATCTGCTGTCAATTTCTTTCTTGTCACCTTGCAGTTTCTTCAGCATTCATAAATGATGTCTTTTCAGCCACAGATTTAAAGTATGTGTATCTGAAAGAGTCTCCCTCAATTTCGTCTTTGGACAGGGAGTCAGGGTTATAAGAAGGGAGTGCGCACCCCCAAACTTCCCAAACAAAGCACAATGAACTGGGCTGACCTTCTACCCCCTCCTCCTGCAAACCCACCCCCCACACGGAACACAGAAGAGTACTCTCTATCGATGGAAGAAAGGTAGACAATTTGACCTGCATTCACAAAATGTATTAAAATACTAGTCCATTCTCCTGCCTTTGCTGTTTATTGCTTTCATTCCAAGTATTTGCCCCAGGGTTTTTCTGTCTATTACTGCCAGGTTCATGATAACTAGAAGGATGGCATGAATATTTAGTGCATACTTTTCATGCTTCCATATATGAATGCACTTATGTTTCATTGAGTGATATGCAGCTAACAAGGCATGTTTGTATCTGGGGGCAGCTGTGATCCAGACATGCAGTGCCCCATGCCCCCCTCTCACATGTACCTGCAGCCTGATGATCTGGAGGAAGAAGAGGAGATGGAGAGGGGGCCCACTCCTCCTGTCCGCGGGGCAGCCTCTTCCCCTGCTGCCGTATCCTACAGCCATCAGTCCACAGCCACTCTCACCCCCTCACCCCAGGAGGAGATGCAGCCGATGCTCCAGGATGTACCAGACAGCCACGAACGCAGGTAAACCCACCATCTGCAACACAACCAGTTCCACATATGAGCTGCCAGACTGTGCTGATGTTACAGACATGTATGACTTTTTCAAAACCTTACAAAGAAATATGCTTACCAGTATCTTTGAAATTCACAACTATTTGAGCCCAGTATGCTCCATATACTGCACATTGTACTGCACTGACAGCAGTTTTTCAAAAGTATATTTTTGCTTTTAAAATGATTTCTTACTTTCCAGGAAGTCATTTGTTACACTCCATTTAAGTACAGAATGAAAAGTGTTTGAAATAATACCACCAACTAAATTTAATCCAGTTATTTTGATATCAATACAGTTTGTGTGGTAATGCAACTCTAAGCAGAAACTGTGGAAAACTTATCTGGTATTGTGCAACATCATCA
This sequence comes from Rhadinocentrus ornatus, assembly GCA_037177495.1. NCBI lineage: Eukaryota > Metazoa > Chordata > Actinopteri > Atheriniformes > Melanotaeniidae > Rhadinocentrus > Rhadinocentrus ornatus. Next base: position 12,305,058 of record JBAMHW010000009.1, on the reverse strand, counting down.
ATGGGAAGCATGTCGAAGTGTTCAGGTTAGCCATCAAAACTCGCCAAAAGTCTAATGTTCCAAAGGGAGGATCACCTCTGAAATCATCACAATTAATGTTAATTAAAAACATGCAAAATCAGCATTACTGTCCAATGATAGCGGGCTTATGAAATCAACTTTCTATGCCTTAATGATCCAATTATTCCAGATTGGATGATGTACTGACACACTGCATTTCTTTCTTCTTGCAGGCGTCATGCTGTGAGCCCCCCACCTCCTCCAAGGCCCCTCTCTCCCTCACACACATATGGGTACATCAGCAGCCCACTAGCATTGGACACTGACGGCATGGAGGAGGAAGATATGTTGGAAGAGGAGGATGGTGATGACACAGACGCAGAGGTGGCCAAGATGCACTACCACCACACCCATCCCCACACACACCCCCACCACCCCCAGATGCACGCACGAAGACTGCTTCTACGAGGGCTTGAACAGACGCCTGCATCCAGTATGGGTGACCTGGAGAGCTCGGTGACCGGCTCCATGATCAACGGATGGGGGTCAGCCTCTGAGGAGGATAATGTCTCTTCAGGGAGGTCTAGTGCAGTCAGCTCATCAGATGGATCCTTCTTCACGGATGCAGACTTTGCTCAAGCGGTTGCTGCAGCTGCAGAGTATTCAGGCCTCAGGGTGGCAAAGTACCCCAATTCACAAGGCCAGGAAGTAGGAGGAGCTTCAGGTAAAGTCAGTCACTTCTGCATGAAATGTTGCAAGAATTTTTATGAATGGCAAAAGCAGACTTTTGCTTCGTTTCTTTTCTCAGCACGAAAATACCAAATAAGCCAGTCAGGCCACCGTCCTGGCAGCCCAGTGTCAACGGACAGTAATATGAGTAGTATGGCAGCTATACACCGGAGGCCTCCTAAAAAGCAAAAACAGCATCCTGCTGGTCATCCAGGGAATCAGCGACGGGAACCCTTCAATGAAGGTACACAAATGATTAAATGATCTAAATCAAATGATCTACTTCAATTAAAGTTCTGCTTTACTTTAGGTCTACCTCAAATTTCTGCTTCACTTCAGTATTAATTTTGCATTCAATCCAAATCAATACTAAATAAGCAAAGTCACTTTATCCCAGCCAGTGCACCCTAACAACTTAATCCATGCCTTATGAGTGCATAAAATTCCAAGAATACTGCCTGTGCAAACATGCATGCATGTGATTAACATTTATTAAGACATTTGATGTTTGCATTAATTGCTGTTGTAAGTGGCTGTTAGCTCGACTCCCCTATCAGAAGCTCACATTGAACTCATATGTACTTCTTACATTTATTTATATATTTTTTCCCCAAGTATAAATGTAATAAAGATATTTAGCAGGTTTAAACCAAAACTTACTAATTAAATAGTTTGTTAATCGTTGATGGTATTCTTACAATCATTTTATCTCCCCTGAGAGTGTAGTTTAATTTTCATGATAGTTTTATATTTAAAATGCAATAAACAAATAGAAAGACAACAGTTTAGCTGCATCCCACAAGTATGCCGAAGGCCTGGTTGAATCCCATATATTCCCTGTAAAGATATAGGAAGGAAGTGTGTTGTTTACTGTGACATTGTGTTTGTAAATGAATATGGGTATACTGTGAGCCAGAGTTTTAATCTTCTTCTCTCCTGTGTTTATGCACATGCATACATGGCATCTCTCCTAATCTGTGGCAGTGCTAAACAGACCAGATGAGTGGTGGGCTGTTTAGCACCAGGGCCATGGTGGGAAAGCATGGAGGGCTGGCTATCTCAGGGGAGTTCTGCCCAGCCTGGCTATGCTGACATCAGGATGCCTCTCCACTCTAGCCACTAATAAAATTGATTCAGTTGCTCTGAAAAGCCACCATTTTCAACAGGGGCCCAACATAAACTAAACAGGCTAAAAACAGGAACAGCTGCACACAGAAGGAAAAGCTTTAACCTTAAGTAAAAGAGCAATTGACATTTTATGGCATCGTTTTTTAAACACAGAATCCTTCCAATGGAAAACCCTGTTTTTCCCGTTTCCTCTGATTTGATCTTGTGAAAAGATCATTTATTAAAATGTATCTGTATGTGAGTGTACACTCTCTCTCTGGTGTGTGCAGTGTGTGTTGTCCCAGAGCTGGCTCTCCTCTTAGTGTCAGGTGTCCTTGAGTGTTGGAAGCACTTGACAGGGAGATTTAATATCCAGCTCACGGGGAGCCAGACCAGCTATATCACTGCAGAATATACAGCCCCACCACCACCACTGCCCCCACCTCCTTATATCCTGGCTTCCTCCCCGTCCTCTGCCCCTCCCTTGTAGTGATCTCTCCATCCCACTCCCCGCTCCTCAGCATGCGCGGCCTCTGTCTTTGTTTGAGTGGGGATGGGGGCAGGCTGACAGCTCCGCTGTTCTGTCTATCAGTGCTCCTGCTGATTGCATTTGATCTGAATGGATTGTTTTTCATTTGGAGGTTATTGCCTCTCCTGCCCCCAACCACCTACTCACCTCACCGTCGTCTGTGGTCGGGAATACTACTGCTGAGGTTATAGGTGAGAAAAGGTGATTTAATGACATTTAGAATAAAGTAGTGATGTTTCTCTTATGTGGTAAATTGTGTATATTATTCATTTGTTTTATGCTTCTGTAACTTTCCTCTTAAACGCAATGCTAAGAAACATCACTCCAAAAATACACTAATAACACTCAGGGAGGCAGGAAAACAAGTGAACCCACCTACCCCCACAGACCAACAATCTTACTTAACCAGTCTTGTCCGCATAGTGGATGCTAAAAAACCTAAGTTATATTTTCCCCATTAGTCATATTCTGTTTAACTCTATGCCTCTCTTCTGTTCCGTCTCAGCCTTGTCTACCTAATTAAGCACCAAGCCCTCAGATTCATCCTCCTTGGCAAGCGCAGAGACACTTTTCAGACCTAAGCTCGGTCCTTGCCGATATTTCCTCATAAATCTAACAGGCGCCCTACTCCTCCCTTGTTGTGAGCTGTAGCTCAGACTATGGCATTGATCGGACTCTGAAGCAAAACTCTGGAGGCAAGGCAGATATTAAAAACCTGCGGATGCCTCTCTGCTGTATGAAATTGACCTTCGACTGTTTGTATTCAGGAGGAATGAGTGAAGGAGTTTCATAATTAGAGAAGCCTATGGAAGCTGCCCATTTCTGCATACAAGATCAAACAAAGACATCACCTGCCCCTTCTGCCTTTAAGGTTAAAAAAAAAACTAAGGGAAAAAAGCTTCAATTCCTAAAAAGTCCAGTTTTTGCTAAATCTTTAAAGCCTGTGAAGATGCCACTGGGAACAGGCAAAGTGTAAATGGTGGCACTCATCATGCTTCTCAACTTTTAAACCCTCTGTGGATTATAGGTCTGGTTGCCAATAAAACCATCTTTTAGGTTGGAAGCTAATTAGAAGATGAAAAGCCATCGATTGAAGGACAACAAGGAATTTTGCTCATATTTTGTTTAGATGGCTATGTGATGTGTGAGAGGCCAGGTGGCCCTCTGGCTGGTCTTGTATGAATAATGGCTCAAGGACAAGTAGCATTGATTCATTGACAGAGGAAGTTGAGAAGGCCAAAAAGCCAGCTGCTGACAGTGACACTCCCTTCTTCCTTCACTATTGCCTCTTACTCAAATCTTACAATTCTGGCCAGATTCAGCCTCTCTAATGTTTCCTGTCAAAAGAGGTCTGTGTACACCTCTGTGTGTTCATACACACAGCACAGCTGTGTTTGTGCATCACCTCAAAGGTGTGAAACAACTGAGTGACAGATATTACACACCAAGGTTTTAGGGTTTGCACATTTTTTGTTTACCAGCCATTTGCGATCACAGGAAACGCATATTAAAAATTGTGTGTGGTTAATGTGTTCATGCTTCTTGTGTCTTTTAATCAGATCTCCCTCCTCCACCCATTCCACCTCCAGTGGTGCTTAAGTCCCCTACACATCCCTCCAAGGCAGCTCTGGAGGGTCGGGGGGTAATTTCCCCCAAAGCAGGAGAAGGCCGAGACAAGCGAGGAGGAATCGGCAGCCATCGGCCACAGGAGGGTTCAGACCCTAGAACCAGCTCATCTGAACGCAGAGATGCTCAAGACAGACAAAAAACTGCTCATGGAGGGAAAGGGAATAAACATGAGAGTAGCACTGCCAACAAGGCACGACAGCATGCAGGTACCACAACAGTTACCATGTGACAGAATGCTTGTCTAGGAGAAGATCAATCGTAAAATCCTTCAATTGTTCTGTCTTTAGGTTCTGAGGACATTCTGCCCTATAGTCGACCACAGTTCCCCACAGTCAACAGTCCTCGTGACCCAAGCTCCTCAAGCTCCATGTCCTCTAGGGGCTCAGGGGGCCGGCGAAGAGGGGAAGGAGGCCGCAGGAACCCTGCAGACATGAGCCTTAATAGCTCAGTAGCCTTCCAACAAGGAGAAGAAGAGCTAGAGGTAAAATTTTATCTCAGCTACACAAGCTAGCCATCAGCAGATTTGATTGTAGCAGATTACAGTGTTGTGGACACCGTCCTAACTTTGACTAAACTTTGACTCAAGTTGCACTCACACCATTCAGTGACTTAACCCACAACTCAAGGCTCAACTTGGACTTGAGGCTTCATGAGTGAAAAACCAAGAGTCGGACAGTTTCATCTGATACTATATTAGTAAAAAAAAAATTAATGCTTCCTTATCAATATCCTGCATCGATACATGCAGTAGATAAAAGTAAATATTCTATTGTGACCTGTTAAATGGTCATAAGATAACATGATATAAACATGACAGCATAATGATCCATCTACAGTCACCTAATACATACCTACCCATTCATTTTAAAAGGATCGGTGTCTACAGCTATCCATCCATTTTGTGACGCTTATCCGGAGTTGTGTAGCAAGGGCAGCTGCCTACGCAGGGAAGCCCAGAATTCAGCTCTCCCCCGCCACATTCACCAGCTCATGCGGGGGGATCCAGACGCATTCACAGGCCAGCCGAGAGATGTTGTCCATCCAGAGTGTCCTGGGTCCTTACCAGGGAGGCGTCCAGGAGGCATCCTGACCAGATGCCCGAGCCATCTCATCTAGCTCCTCTCGATGTGAAGGAGCAGCGACTCTACTCTGAGCCCCTCCTGACCTGGCCACCCTGCAGAGAAAACTCATTTCGGTCGCTTGTATTCACGAGCTTGTTCTTTCGGTCACTACCCACAGCTCGTGACCATAGGTGAGGGTAGAAACGTAGATCGACCGGTAAATCGATATGTCTTTTGGCTGAACTTCTTCCTCATCATGACAGGCCAATGCAAAGTCTATATCACTGCAGATGCCGCACTGATCCGCCTGTTGCTCTCCTGCTCCATCCTTCCCTCACTCATGAACAAGACCCCGCGATACATGAACTCCTCCACTTGTGGCAGGACCTCATTCCTGACCCGGAGAAAGCACTCCAATGAAAGCGGCCCGATGAAAATAACAGAACCACATCATCCGCAAAGAGCAGAGACCCAATCCTGAGACCACCAAACCGGATTTCCCTCGACTGCGCCTAGAAATTCTGTCCATTAAACTTATGAACAGAATCTGTACCAAAGAGCAGCCTTGGTGGAGCCCCTCCCTCACTGGAAATGATTCTAAATTTACTGCCAGCAATGCGGACCAAATTTCTAAGGCCGGACAGCTCGTACAAGGGGGTCTGGCACTCCATACTCCCCTATTAAGCCCCGCGGGAATCCCCGGGGGACAGGGTCGAATGCCTTCCCCAAGTATATAAAGCACATGTAGACTGGTTGATCAAACTCCGATGCCCCCTCCAAGACCCTGAAAAGGGTGTAGAGCTGGTCCATGACCGGGACAAAAACTACAGTGCTCCTCCTCAATCTAAGGTTCAACTATCCGACAGACCCTCCTCTCCAGTACCCCTAAACAGACCTTACCAGGGAGGCTGGAGAGTGTGATCCCCCTGTAGTTGGAGCACATCCTCCGGTCCCCCTTTTTGAAGAGGGGGACCACCACCCCAGTCTGCCAGTCCAGGAGAACTGGCCCTGATGTCCATGAGATTCTGCAGAGGCATGTCAGCCAAGACAGCCAGCATCCAGAGCACTAAGGAACTCTGGGCAGACCTCATCCACCCCGGGGCCCTACCACTGAGGAGCTTTTTAACCACCTCAGCCCCAGAGATGGGAGAGCCAACACCTGGGTCCCTAGACTCTGCTTCTTCATCAGAAGACGTGTCGGTGGGATTGAGAAGATCTTCGAAGAATTCCCTCACTGCCTCACGACGTCCTGAGTCAAGGTCAGCAACGCCCATCCCCACTGCAAACAGTGTTGATGGAGCACTGCTTTCTCTTGCTGAGCTCTCGAAGCCACCCAGATGTCATTCTCTATGGCCTCTCAAAACTCTTCCCATGCCCGAGTTATTGCCTTAGCGACCGCTGAAGCTGTGTTCCGCTTATCCTGCCCATACCCATCAGCTGCCTCCAGAGTCCCACAGGCCAAAAAGGCCCGATAACACTACTTTAGCTTGATGAAATCCCTTACTGCTGCTGTTCACCAACGAGTTTGGTGGTTCTCGCCACAACACGCACCGATGACCTAACGTCCACAGCTCCGGCTGGCCGTCTCAATAATAAAGGCACAGACCACAGCCCACTCAGCCTCAACGTCCCCCGCCTCACCCGGGAAATGGTTTAAGCTTTGCCAGAGATGGAAGTTGGGACTCTGTCAGACATTCCTAGCAGACCCTCACAACATGCTTGAGTCTGCCAGGCCTGGCCGGTATCCTGCCCCACCCAGTGATCAGTTGACAGCTCTGCCCCTCTCTTCATCAGAGCGACAAGACATGCGGCCGCAAGGCTGACAATACGACTAAAGTCGATCATCAAACTGCGGCATAGAGTGGCCTGTGCACATACAGACACTCTTATACCTGAACAGGTGTTTGGTATAGACAATCCATGACAAGCAAAGAAGTCCAATAACAAAACACCACTCGGATTTAGTTCAGGGGGGTCATTCCTCCCAATCATACCTCTCCAGGTCTCACTGTCATTGCCCACGTCAGCATTGAAGTCCCCCAGCAGAACGAGGGAGTCCCCAGAAGAAGTGCTCCCCAACACCTCTTTTAAGGACTCTGAAATGGATGGGTACTCTGAACTGCTGTTTTGTGCATAAGCACAAACAAATGTCAGGACCCGTCCCCCCACCTAAGCGGAGGGAGGCTACCCTCTCGTCGACCAGGGTAAACCCCAACGTACAGGCTAGGTTGAGGGGGAATAAGCATGCCCACACCTCCTCGGCACCTCTCACCAGGAGCAACTCCAAATTTGAAGAGGTCCAGCCCCTCTCAAGGACAGTGGTTCCAGAGCCCAAGCCGTGCGTTGAGGTGAGTCCAGCTATATCTAGCCGGAACACTCAACCTCATGCACGAGCTCAGACTCGTTCCCCGCTAGAGAGGTGATATTCCACGTCCCTAGGGCTATCTTCTGCAACAGAGGATCAGAACGCCAGGGCTCCACCTCTGGCCACTACTCAGCTTACACTGCACCGACCCCTATGGCCCCTCCTGCTAAGGTGGCAGCTCAGGGAGGAGTGTCTACAGCTAGTTAAAAAAAAGTTAAAAACATTAACAAAGCAAAGGCATTAACATGAGTTTAATCTTTCCATTCCAAAAAGGGGTCATATTTCCTGAAAAGTAGTACCAAAACACCAATATTACTATAATGGAAGGTCAGTTATAAGCAGTATGCAGACTGACTTTGCAGTTTTGTTTCTAGCATTTACACAGTTGTTGATCTATCAGCAGTAAGCTATTATTAGCCAAGATGTACTCTCACCACAGTGATTTTGGTTTGTGTTTTTTCACCCAGATGGTTGAAAGCTGAAGAAGAGACAAGGAGGAGGTGGAACTGTTCAAATTTTCCTATGAGTGGAGCATCATTGTTTCTCTTACAATTATCTCAGTATTTCACCATCATGTCAGCTGCCATCATACTGTGCATCAAGTGTTTCTTTACATCTGCAAAACAAATGTTTTCTTTTTTTCTAACTTATCATTTTCTATGTCCACTTAAAAAAAAAGAAAAGTAAAAAAAAAAGAAGAAAAGTGTGATGATAAAAGAACGATGAAGTCATAACAAATTATGGTATATTTAAGTTTGATTCCAATGCAATATGGAGTAAGATCCTGCTCCAGACATTGTCATGACTCAGCTTGCCTTGAAAAGAACTTTGGGAGAGCCCATACAGTGAGACGTTACTGTAACAAAAAAGCTGCAAGCAGAGAGGGGAGAGCTGTCTGTAAATATACATGTCTACATAATGTTCTCGTTTTACCCATTGTGGTACCTCAAAAATTGTCTTCCTTTTTTATTTTGCAGATTCTAATTTTATTATGCTAGTAAATATAATTATTGTATCATTTCCATTCATGTTGTAAATTGCTATATTATTTAGCTGCCCCAAGAAAGTGCCACTTTGGGAATTTCTTTTTCTTTGTAATGCACTGTTGTTATATGTCGTCATCAATGTTTATTTGTTTTACTTTGGTTTTAAAAGCACAATCACTAAACTTTATTTTAAACCATCTTATCTATTAACCTTTTTGTCTTACTGGAGGAAAAAAAGGTATGACAAAAGAGTCTAGTTAATCCTGATGATGATGCTGATGTAGGTAAAGATGCTGTTTACGAAGGCTGTGCTTGAAAGGAGACTCCTTACGTTGTGATTGTCTCCCTCTCCAGTTCTGACGCTCGCTTAAGTGATGACAAAGACCGTTAATGTGAGTCATAGCTGCAATGTAAATATCCTTTTCACAATGACCATAAACTCAGCTATTGCACATTAATCGAAATGGTTGTGTTGCCTACGAATGCACTTAAATGAATGTCAAATACAGGAAATACGTCACTTTGGGAATCTGGAGAGGTTGTAATTAAACAAGAAGAGTCTCTTTTCTTGATACAAAGGGGCTGATGGAGCCCTGTTTTAAGGAGAAAGGGTGCGGTTTATTCATAGGACATCTGCAAACATTTGTTTCGTAAAGTAAAAAAAAGTAAAAAGAACTGAAAAAAAAGGATGAATAAAAAAGTTCAAACTATAAATGGTCCATTTGTCATCTTTTCTAAAAAAATAATCCTACATTCTTTTAGTTTTCCTTCCCCTTTTCTGAACAAATCCACCAAATTCCAGCAATGTGTCATCCAGTCTTTTACTCTCAATCCAAAGCACATTCATACCAACCGAAGACATAAATATTTGTATTAATTTGTTTCTAACAATTCACCTAGTCAGGTTGCCACAGCTGCAGGCTAAGCTGTGTAGATCCACACAATCCTTACCCTGGCAATATATTCCACTTCTACTTCAATTGTGAAGCTTGAAAAGCCATGATATTCTTACTTGCTTGAGTAGGATTTTTTGTTACTATATCAACATAGCAATCCTACCATACTTATCTTTAGCAACAAAAAAAAAAATAAAAAATCAAATTTTCCATTTCTGGCGATTTGTTTTTATGAAAATCGGGATTTTTTTTTTATTAGTTAGCAGCGGACTTAGCCCTCCGTTCACACCAGAACGGTGTGTGTCTGACAGATTTAAAGTGACGTGAGTCGTCACTCACACCTGGGGGATTTAGCTGTACGTATAAATGCAGTGAGAAATGCTGCTCTCTACAAGATGCAGAAGTCAACTTCAGCCCACAAACTCTCGTTAACAGACGACCAACATCGGGGGAATTCTTCTTCCGCAGTGGATCATGTATGATAAGGATCCAGATGGAAAGAGATCATGGATGCAGTTGTGTTGTATATTTCTATGCAAGATATGAAGTCATTTATACGGTGAAAAAGTTATGACGTTTTCTTTTAGCTGGCATTCATTCATATAATTTATATGAATGAATGCCAGCTAAAAGAAAGTAAATAATGTCAATGATCTGTAAAGCAGGACTGGAATTGCAGTACAAAATAAATAAATGTTTAAATAAGTTTAATTATCATTTTTGAAAAGAAAAGAAAAAAAATTTGTTAAAAGGGGAAATCGGATTTCATTAGAAAAAAAAATCGGAGATTTTGTTTTTAGGCCATATCGCCCAGCCCCAATTCCTAAAAAATGTAGACACTGTAAAATTCATTGCTTTTAAAGAGCATATTAAAAAATATTCCCAAAAGAGCTAAACACATTTCACTGATTCATAATAGCATTGCCATTATTGAAAAACATCATTACAAAGCTCAATGTCATTGCATGTATTGCATTTTAATGGGAAATCATATGAGCTGGCCTCAACCAGAAGGACACAGTGTACTTCAACAACACTGTCAAGGAGAGAGCCATCAATATCCCTGGCACAGTGGCTCTACAGCCATTTCTCTTCTGCACTGTTACTACAAATGTATCACCTAATGCCAATACCATTTGCATTCTCTATTACAATATCATCAAGCTATGTCATCTAGTAAAGACATTTGGCTCTATGGAAGGAAGTGAGGAGATAATATTTAATTTGAAAAAGCTAGATTGCTGCCAATTAGATGTAAGGAGAACTCAATAAGGTTACATAAGCAAGCAAGCACAGTACTCATTTTAATAGTCATCGCACAAGTACCAGTGGGGTCGATGCTGACATGACAAAATAAAAGATCCATGATGACACTGTCGCCACCGACTGACTCCAGACAGCGACTTATCCTAACTGGAGACTGAAATACATTTGTTCCAGTTTATTACATCAAATCAGCCTACTGTTTGTTCTCACAGAGGCAATAACCTGGTCAATGGGAGCCTTTAATGTCAAACACTGTCTGTCTGTCTTATTCAAATATCAGTAATGAAGAAAGAAAAGATGGTTCCTGCCCTCCCAGCTCCCTCCTGAGTCTCAAAGAACAGGAGTGGAAGTCTTGTTTTTACAAGTTAATGAGTATTTCTGCCCATCTGAATGTGCTGTGGCATCAAGTGGCCGCTCCAGGTGCTGTTTGAAAAAGCCTTGAAAATTATTCAATCTTTATTTTAGATTCACAATTTAAAGTAAAAGATTACTGTAAATTACCTCTATAATCCATATATATATA
>JBAMHW010000009.1:12278645-12292201 GCA_037177495.1 Rhadinocentrus ornatus | reverse complement strand
TTCTTGGGGTAAAGAAACAACGGAAACGACGGGTTGGGTTTTTTTGGGGCAGGGGTTTTTTTGGTTGGTTGGGGGGTGGGGGGGGTTTTTTTTTTTTTTTTTTTTTTTTTTTTTTACTTTAGATTATTTTAGGTGTAAAATGAAAAAAAGAACAATACCAAAAAAAAATTCAAATCTAAATTTGGCTTTGAATCATTTTGGGCTTAACAATATCTTCTCTCACTTAATTAAAGTAATATGTTGTACATGTTTACACATGGTTTTAAAATATCTTTTTAAGCTCTAATTTTCCATTCAGCATTAGTAAACAATTCACAATTAAAGTGTAATTCAGCAAATGATTCCCACTGAACAACTTACTGCATAAATACTGTAAGTTAAAAAATATGCATGTTTTAGGTTGTTGTTTTTTTTAAATAGAGGTACCTATAAAATGTCACCCAGCAGCTTTACCTTTCCATCAAGTTAATTCTAATTCTCAGACAGAGACAAACAATTTACTAATAAACCAAAGTCAGGATAGTTCCCAAATAATTTGGATGAGATTATGCAAATTATGTACAAATCCATAGAGCACCCCAACCTCTTGTCATTATCTTACAACTTCTTTTCCTATTCCAACAGTGTTTCAGTTTTTGCAATCAATAATTCAAACTGTGGTGCTTTCAACTGTCCCAGCAGCCAAAAACTAATTTCTTTTGTGCACATTCAGGCTGTCTCTCAACTCTGATCGCCAAACTGCTTCATTAACCTCCTTCCCGTGCTAGGAGGTAATTAAGTAAACAGCTGTGCACTGTCTGACAACTCATCTTGCTGTCGCAACCCTCTGCGGGAACTACGGCGAGGAGCGCGTCATCACAGGTGTGTGGTGTTTAGACAGCTTACAAGCTCCTCTGCACAGCCATTTAAACTACAGCTGCAGGTCAAACGCCACCTCTTCAGCCAATCAGAGACTTACTTAGGTCTACTAATCAGCTCATCGTAATTTCACATCATTACAAAAAGTCCTTTTAATATATGTTAAACACTTGTTTAAATACGCGAAAAATCAACTTGAAAAAAGTTTAATAAAAATAGTCATCAATGCACAAAATGCCAGACATCCTGAGTGAAGGAGCATGGAAGCCAGCCAAAATATTTTTAATAACTGAGAAGTAATCTGGATGATTTGTACATCCATTTGTCACTTAGCCAGTCATTATAACCATCCTTATTTAGTGCCTATGGGAGCTGCGCAATTAACCCTGAGGAGTATAGACTCCTCATACTGTCCCACGAAATCTTATCTCACCCAGCTTTTTCCCTCAGCTTGTCTCAGCATTGCATCTGTAAGCTGATCTCACCATCTAAAATTTAACATTACCAATAAATCAAGCTTTTTATCATAGTGCTTATGATAATCATTAATGCTGTTAAAGCTAAGTAATTAGATGGATAAATTTAACTGTGCATTAGTTAGATACGCACTGCAGAACAGTAAAATACAAATGCTTCAATGAAAAGAACTTCAAACAAAGTAACTTAATAAAAACACTAAATGCTGCAGTAAAGATGGGAGTTCCAACTGGCAGCCTTTGCCAACCAAAACAGTCTTATAGTCAACACGGAGCAACACGAGACCCAAAAGAGAAGAAAAAAATACTGTATCAGTCAACAACTGTTAGTAAAATGTCTTGTGAGGAAAATAATGAAACAAAATATTCACCCAATTTTTAGCTGTATTACAGTCTCACCAAAGGTAATTCACAGATTGTTGCACAACATGTAAAAAAGTTTGAGCAGCATAACCGCCGAATGCATGAAACCTGACTAATTGAAGGTTGGACTTTATTATCTTCTTTGTATACAATGCACTTTGAGAAATATGAATGAGATGCTAGCAAAATCTACAAATGAAAGTTAGCTTGAATGGCTACTGAGGGAAAGCAACCACTTGGCCAAACTTGGTCCAACTCAAGTACAACAGAATTTCCTCCCTAGGTACCTCAGGTAATGCCATTCATCAGACCCTTATTTATTGGATTCTACTAAACAAAATGCCTAAAATTTAATCTTTACCAGCTTCCAAAATTAGTCTCAGAAAAGAGAGGTGTAGATGAGAAGTAGGCAAGGTAGCTCACATTAGGCCTATTAGGCCTACAGAATTTTCCCTACAGCAGCAATTTCAGTGGTTTTGTATGGATGCAAACAAATGTCTCGAAACTGCTTCAGCTTTACAAAAAAACAAAAAAAAAAACATGTTAAAATATAAAATCAGTTTAATCTCCATGCAAATTGAGAAATATCTTTAAATTCAGACATCAACAGATTAACAACAGTAAAACCTAACAGCACTGCAGCCTCCGTAACCAATCACACGTCTATTATTTAAAAACCAACCAGATCTAAAAAAAAATAAATAAACACCAAAAACTGACCTTTTGTTTTACCTCTGCCAGCTAAACGTATGAGGCAATAGTAGAAGAAACTGTCCACAGCATGTTTTTTTTTTTAAAGTCCTGCAACTACACAGCATTTTCGAGACCAATGGCTACTCTTATATTAACATAGCAGCAGAAAGACCTCTTACCACTGGAGACATAATGTTAGCTTTAATGATATACCAGAGCACTCCACCACACTAACCTCCACCTCACTGGCGCTAACCCACTTAACTCCAGACCCCACACACAAACTTTTGGCAACCAAAAAAGAAAAAAAACAAAAAAAAATGTGATAAATGTTTTAAGTTGCGCTCACACAGAGAAATTAATGCAACTATTTAATATTTTTTAATGAAGAAATGAAAAAGTCTCATTGTTTTACTTTTTTAAAAAGCCCTCGTCACTTGAATCTAAAACATACAAAATACTTATTTTACAGTTATCAAAGGGGTGAAGTGAACAGGAGTTACAGCCTGAATATAAATTGTTAAAAAATTTTCCAACTCTGACCTGCTTTTCAATGTGTATAATTGCCTGTAAATGGCCCAATCAAACCAAGTAATTATGACTCCAGGTCTACACACACTCATTTATATTCAGTAAAAAGGGTTTCCAAAATTATTTTCAAGGTCTGATTTGAAGCAAATGCAGAAAATAAAACACCATGCAAGTTTCTTCGTTACATTGATGTAACAATGTCCCATTTTGCATAAAACAGTTCAGCTAATCAATTTGCAAAGTTTGTGCTGCAATGGCCAAATATAACCTGAAATACTAATGAGGTAGAATTCACATTAGAGGTGGTGCAGAAATACATAAATACATGACTTTCACATTTTTTCTTCAGCTTCTTGTTACATTCCTGGAATGTCCTTTGTTATTGTGATGATTTCCAGCAGATTTTAAAATTAGTCTCCTGCCCAATGCAATATAGCCTCTATTAAATACATGTCTAAATTAATTAAATCGAGCTTTTCCCACAAATGGAACAGGTGTGTGACCTTACTACCCACTCATGCCCCTGTGAATTGAAAGAATTCCCTATTAGTACTTTCCTCCTCTTTGTTAAGGTGTCTCTTATGCCACTAATGACAATATTGAAATAACCCTTGAACCCATGAGGTTCCTCCTCAAGTTTAGGTATGCCTAACACAAACATGCAATCACGGCAGTAAAAAGCAACGTGTATTCACAACAGCATCACCACACAGGCTCAACAAAGCACTGACATGAACAAATCATGGGGGCTAGATGTAAATGATGATGGACAAAAGGCGTGGCAGCATTTGATGTTCACAGAGGAAACATAATGGGAATTAATTATGGTTGGCTCTTTTGGGCTTTTCCAGTCAAATGGCCAGGGGGGGTGCTGCTGATTTTGAATGGCGGGTGTTTTTCAGGCAGTGATAGATGGAAGGTGAGGACAAGGGTGAGCAGGCTATGGAGGTGTAACAGGGAGGGAGACGAACACGTCAGTGGAGTTTGGGCACCTTTGGGTTTAGCCTTCATTTTACTCCTTCTCCTTCTGTCTTTCCATCGCTGACAGGTTGAGTGGTGGAGAGGAGACATCAGTTCATCACGCTTTGTGAGGCCTTGGGGCTTTTTTTTTTCCTCCTCACATAAAATGGCTGATGTGCTTGTGTTGCCATCTTAAGCTGTTGTTTTACAGCCTAGCCATTTTTCTCCTTTATGACAGTGACCTACTGGAGAGCATGCCCTTTCGTCTCCATTCATTTCTTTATGTAATGCGTTTGTATCTTAACCAAATAACTTTAAGCAAATATTATTACTGATTGCTAAAGACAGGTTACATCATGTGACTGGCTTAAGGTTAGATGTTATTTGACGGTAGTGTATTTCTAGATCGTGTTCAGAGCTTGTTTCATCGATTATTATTCTTCCTCAAAAAAAAAAAAAAAAGACTAATGAGCCCAGAGAATTCCACTAGAAAGGTTAATACAATATTGAAATGTCAGGAGATTAATGATATTGTTCTTTCCTCCTATGATCCTGTAGGAGAGGGTGACAAATGTCTTGCCCTTTTCACTCCATTCCTCCCTATTTGTGATCTCCCTCTTATTCTCTTCATCTCGATTCCTCTTTTCTTTTTGTCTTCTTACCCCTCTCCCTTTGTCTCCTACTTGTTCTCCTCCAGTGACTGCAGTCTCCAGATGCCAACGACTTAGCTCCGCTACTCTTCAGAAATGCTCTAGCTATATGCAGTGACACAATGCAGGAGATGGCCTGTGCTGTACACTGTGTGTGCTTGTCATTAAATGAATAGCATTGATCCATCTTCATTAGGAGTCGATGAGACTTTAACACAAGTTTTCCTTCTGTCAAGAGCCGAGACACTTGTTCTTATGCACTAGACCATCAAACTGTTTGTTGATACTCTCCAGTTTGGCATTAGAGTAAAACACTGCTGCCTCACAAGCAATACAAAAACCCTTACGGTAGACAGTGTTGGTTTTATATGGTGAATATTTCATTGCTGTGCATCTTGACTCCTCTCTTGCTTCTGCAGCACCCTGGCAAGGGGTCCAAGTTTTAATCAGCTCTGCATAATTGGAGTGATTCCCTGTCTTGCTGTATATTTCAATCCATCTGTATAATTACAGTAAATGAAAGCCTTTGTCAGAAAGAATGGGGAGGGAGAAGCCTCACACAGACTGTTCCTTACCAGTACTCCCTTCCCCTCCACTGTAGCTCACACAATTACACACCATCTTGAGAGAAAGGGGAAATTACCTCTTTTGTCATTTCATTTTTCACTGATAAGGCTAAACATGCACATGAGCATTGACATTAATTAATGCATTATGACGGCATATTTCCATTTCATTGTTACAGATTAGCCAGTAAGTGTTGAAGTTACTACAGTCACAAGCTATGTTTTAATTTAGCCAGTAAAGAAAAGAAGTAGAAGAAAATGTTTTTTTTTTTTTTTTTTATGCAAAAAAAGATTAATGTGAACTGGACAATAGCTGGTTAGCAAATAAACTAGACTGCATAGTGTTGCCTTGAGGTGGCATTACCGGCTATGTTTAGAATTTAAAAGATTGTTATGGCCGAAAACCGATATTTACTGATGTTGATATATATATTTTATTTCAAAAGGTTTAAGATTATCAAATTCTGTACAAGGTAAAAATGATGCAAACATTAGGGGCGTTCACTTCCGCCATTGTTTGTGAGCTTCTGAATGGTAGTTTTTCAGATGACAGATCAAATTTGTGATGTTGAATCATTTGACACGGCATCCTCCTCGCATCACTTTGACTTTGCTAATATTGCATACTGCTTTTCGAGTACCTTCTTTTGACACTGTGAAAAATGACCACACAGCTGACATTGCTTCTAGCTTCAGTTACATCCCACAATGTAGTGCTGCATCGCTGTCACATGTCCAAACATGGCCGTATGTCCCCCTCCTACTCCAGACACACGTACACAAACAGCAATGAGACGGAAAAAAAAAATATCGGCTGTTAATATCAGCCCAGTTTTGCTCAACAGAGCGATACCAATATGTTAAAAAATTACTAACATTGGCCAATACCGATAATGCCGATATATCGCTTATCTCTATTTTTTACATGCATATTTTTTAATGTTATATTGTATGTTATATATATATTGGTTTTTATCACAGTATGTCATTAGAAATGCATTTGTAGGGCAGTAATAGAAAAACTGTAATCACCCTTCTGCGTAACCTTGCTGGAAGCGTGAGTGCACATCAGGACTAAAAGAACCGTATGCTCCACGTAGGTCTGCAGGGGTGCGTGGAGCATATGGCGGTGTTACTGTAACCAACCTTACACAAACACTGCGCAAGCATTAATCTAGCCTTACTGCATATACCTATTACGTCAATGTAATGTGAACCAAACTACACTATGGCTTCTATTGTACTGTTTGCTTTACTCAAAGTTTTTTTGGGGAAAAAAAAATAAAAAAGACAAAAAAAAAAAGGCATGGTCAAACCAAACTACAACTAGCTGGTATGCCATACAAATACATTGCTTGAGAAAACATGTTGAGTTATTAAGGAGGAGAAACTGAAATAGGTAAGACATGTACACACAGTGGTGTTTGTTTACATTGGAAATCACCATTTCTTCTTCTACTGCAGTTTCTGAAAAGCTAGTATACATCTGCATGAAAACGCACGTCATGATCAGAATAACTTTGTCAGGCTCACGTAAACAGTACAGGTCTTGTCAGAACTGTAACCTGGTGCTTTTCTAAACATGGCTATAGACTGGGCTGCTTCAAAGAATCTAGGTCATAATAAAGCAAACAGTCGGTTGCAGTTTGTTTACACCAAACATATATACAAACAATGACACTATGAGAACACAGAAATGTGTGCTTAAATATGCAGAACCAATGCAGAATTTGTCACAAAGGGTCTTAATTTCAACTGCCTTCACACATTAACACAGGTTACAGGCTTTCAAGCTTTTGTTTACATCGATTTGTCCATGTAGAAACTTGTCTGAAGCACCGGATAGTTTATAATATTGAGAAACTGAACTGATGGGCATTTCTTCACTTCAAAAGCATAAATCTTTGTTGGATAACATAACGATTAAACCATCAAATAATTCAACCTTGAGGTATCTAGTGTATGAACTTGCATCTAAAATGTGACACTACTCAGAAAATGTCATCATAGCTGAACAATATTAGCCCTTTTGATTTGATTAACCACCACTTCATTTAACAGAAGACTGCAGGCTTTAAAAGTCATGTAACTAAATACCAGGGGTTGGCAAGTCAATGTAGGATGTTTATCACCAAAGCTTCAGCTCTCTAGTTGGGCTGCTTTTTTCTTGTCAGTCCACCACCACCTTAGCATCCACTTGTAGGCGCCAAAGACAGAAACTCATAATTCTAATATCATATTGTCAAAACATGTTTTCATGGAATGATGGGAAAAGAGCCTTGACACCAAACCCCAATTACATTGATTTTTAAAAAAAAGATTAATAATCACTTTTAAGTGAGCTGTCTGAAATATCTTAGTGCCATCTTTTGCTTTGACAGTGAAGCGAGGGTAGTGACTTGTGATCTTTCTCCGCTGTGGGGGCTTTTGGCCAGTCATGCCTCAATGCCGTAATTGCATCGATGAAAAGAAAAGTAGTGGCTTCCAGGCAAACATGGGTCATCATTACTCTGTGTGAAGCTTCCAGCCCTAAGGTAGATCATTACTGCAGAGTGTCAATATCTGATGCTATTCTATAATAGAGGCCAAAATAGACCTCACAGGGTCATGCGATCACTTCCTGCCATAAAATTTTTAGGCAATTACAAGGATGCTATTTTATCTTCTGACTATCATATGATTCCCAAAAAAGCTTGAATATGATCTTGCCCCTCCAGGATCTGGAAGACAAATGCGGATGCAATCAGTCCATCTTTTCTTTGCTCACCATTCTTGGCATGGCTCCTTTGATACTGTCACTAGCATCCAAGTCTCAGCCCAACCCGTTGTCTGGTCCCCTCTCATTTCCTCATCTCATCCATCCTGCAGCAGACAGCCTCTATCTCTCCCTCTACCTGTATATAGCAGACATCTGCAGAGTACAACCAAATCGCTTTACTATCCTGCAGGGAAACTGTCCTCCAATAACTTCCACCCCCATCCAGGAAGTCCTGCATTAACCATGAAGCTGGTTTGCCAAGTCATAAGGTTTCATTCATTTTATCAGACCTGCCAGATTGTTTGAGTAATTGCTATTCTACAGTGTGGCTCTTTCTTTTATTACTCTGAATTCAATCCAGTCATGGTTTAGCTCTGAGGTTGCAGCACTGTCTATGTTTAATACACAGGTGATATGCTGTAGGCACTGAGAACAATAACACAGTCATTATGACTGTGATAATGATGACAGTTGTTGCTTGAGTAACTGCTCAGTGTTGACAGTGCGGCAGTGTTCTTCCATAATAGAAATCTGATGCTCTCTTTGTTCATAATTGAATCTATCCCATCTTTCTTTTTATTTATTGTCTCGTCTCTGCAGGTTTCTTACTCCAAAACAGTTGTCTCTCTATCTCCAACGCTTTGAGATATTTAACAATAACCTTGGTCCTCTCCCAATTTTCACCTCATTTCCTCTTCCCTTTGACCTACCTGTACTTTTAATCTCTTCATCATTTTCACCGATTGTCGTTTTTCCTTGTAAAATGTAACCGACAGCCAATTTATACACTGGCAGAACACATCTATCTCCTTGAAGGCTGAGCAGTGCTGCTCTCTCTATTTCCCTTCCACAGTCGTACATGCAGCCCTGGGCTTTGTGCAACTTTGAAAACCTTTGCCTCGTGAGGGTCTGCTTTGAGATTGTCAGATGCAAAATCAGAAGCTGAAAATGACAGGCATGTCATTAGATCTTTAGAAATTAGTTTGTGACAAGCCCCATGACAGATGTTGATTTTAAATTAGTAAGTTATAATTATTTATTTAAGATTGGGAGAAAGTTAGAGGGATGCTGGAATTTAAATAAGAATTAATACAATAAACGGAGATGGAGGTAATATTTTTTTTTCTTTTTGTTAAGCTATTATTTATAATTAACAGGAATTGTTGCTAAACCTAACCTCCAACATCAGTAGCAAATTTGAATAAAAAGAAATAGTTTGAAATTGTTTCAGACTGTTGGCTGAATAGTAGGGATGCACAATATCACATTTCGGCTGATATCCAATTAGCCCGTTTCTTTCAAGTAATTTTGACCAATTGCTGATACAAAGAGCTTTGAGATAATAAAGTGTCTCCTGTCATGGAAATGAGATTTTATTTAAGTCTTCTTGTAATGACCTCTTGTAAAAAAGAGATAACTTTACATTTACAATATACATAGCATAATATTTTTATACATTTTTAACCAAAACACTAAACGCATCTTGCTATAACAGGATGATACATTCTCAGTCACACTCCTGAAATTAGTCACAAATAAGCCAAATTTAATTATACCTGCATCTCATGGCCAATGACAATATTCAGTATTAAAGCATTTATAGGCCAAAGCAGATAACATGTTTATAATATTGTGCACCACTATTGTATTAATGAATACTCAGGGCATGCTAATATGGGTTTGACCTAACACATGCACTGTAACCTCTCAACAAAATCAGCTAAAGTTGCGTTTGTTAGGTTGATACAAAAATGGAAGAAACTAGCAAGCAAATCCAGTCTTAAGGACACTCCTGGCAACATATCATAAGAGAAGATAGAGGTATGTCTGGCTTTACACCATAAATGGTAAACTAATAAAAAAAAATTCAAGTTGTTAGCCGACTTTAATAAAAAACAAAAGAAAAAAAAACATGCTGTTTTACTCTAAAGTGGCAAGAAATTTGAAGACACAACTACTAGCTTTTCTCAAGTGGGTTAGGGTTAAGGCACCATATATATGTTTTTTTTAAATTGGGTGTTCAAGGTTATCTGACTTCCTGCTATCCAGCACAGTTTGCTAAAAGATTTCCCTCACTAAAGGCTCTTCAGTGCCATCACTGCAAAGACAGAATAATCTATAAGCAAAGATACATTACTCATCTCCATTGTTTGGGGTTGTAGAAACTTATGAAGACACTGAAACCAACATATAAAATTTCAAGTGTCACTACAATATCATTATACAAAGTACAGCTAAGCTACACCACACAGGAAAATATTATGATGACCATGAGAACAAATCACTCTGACCACAGTCACAGTACACCACTGGCAACAGATGCTCATGTAGTGCGTAGTTCAGATGACTCAACATTCACATTTCTAAAGAAGAATTGCATGTTTATTTCAACTTTATTTATTTTCAAATTTATTTGACAACATATCTAAGCAAAACTTCATATTCAACAAAACATGTGGAGTAAAAGTTGCAGATCTACAATAAAAGCACTCTGCAAGGGTTCAGCTTATCTTGCTGGCAGCTAGATCTGCCAGAAAACTTTTAATGTGCTCATCATGGTTAATCTGAGACCATTAAACATCCACAAGCCCACTAAATCAGTTTCAACTTCTAATGGTTGCACATAGACTCACCCGTTCAATGTGACTCGGGTTTCACATGCATTAGTGTTTTAGTCAGTGCCAGTGGTTCTCTCTTCAGTTGCATCACGATTGGCCCTGACTTCCTCGCTACCCATGTCTTTTGCGAGTCCAGGCATGAGATTTGTTCAGCCAACAGAAACAATGAAACTGCACAGAGCTTGTGCAGCAGCAGCATAAAAAGCAAAATAAGCTGTAAGTGAAGCTGAGTAGTCCGTTAATGCTGGGTTATTGTGTCTTCTTAAAACTTCGCCCAGCTTAGTTTTTCATGCAGCTTTCTGTCTTTGTATCTTTTACTAAGCTTTTTAAAGGCCTTGACTAAACTTTGATAACCTGTCTGTCTTCTTTCTCTCTCTCTTTCTCTGTATCCTCTTAAGCAGTCATGTAATGAGCTATGCTGGTACTACTGTTAGGATTAATTATACATCAACCCAATTAGACACAGAACATCCATATTGCAGCTTTATCTGATTACCAGACCAATAAAAAGATCAAAAACCCTTTCACATTTTACATAAGTAGGCTTCTCCTCAAAGACCAGTTATCTCCTTGAGGATACAGTTGAAGTAAATTAGTGATTTTTTTGGGGGGGAAGAGGACAAATCACATGGCAGATTTTTTTGTCACAAGTTGCGTTTTTCCAATTTGTGTATGTAATTAGGGTGTGCAACACCCAGACATCCAGCGGATAATCTGGCCTTTCTGTATTAGACGGGAAGTGGACCGTGAAAGTAATTGGTGAGGGTAGCATAAATTGGATCTAAGCGTGATGCGATTTTTATTCCTCTGAGGCAATATTTGCACAGCGATTAGAACAATGCTCCTGCTGGCATTTTCAAAAGAGCTTTATTACATACATGCACACACATTTATGACTGAATGTTACTGGGTCCAGTAATCAACCCAAAGGTGTGAAACAGTATGTGAAGCCTGCAGCCAGCTGTAACTATGGCTTTGGCTGATTTTAATAGGGAATTACTGAAAAAAAATATTAAAAAATTAAAAGTGAAATGGAAACCAATTGATTTTCATCACTCAACTGTTTCCAATTAGGATTTCTGTTGAACTAGACTAACAAATGCACATTGCAAAGATGTTTTTCTGAACTATTTAAAAAGAAGAAAATCATGAAGAAATGTTTCATTTCCAGCTACCCACCGTTGTATTAGACAGCAAACATACAACATGATTGGAAATAAATTCATTAGAAAAAAACCCACCAAATGGTAATGAGATCTTAAGCTCGAGCAGTTAACCACTGGAGGTTCAGTAAGCCAGTCTTATTCATACTTGTGTGACCCACAGCAGAGATTGGATATATCTGCAGGCTGCGAACGCTTCCTGCTGATAAAGGGGGTTTTATCACTTGTGCAGAATCCTGGCCAGCATGCCTGGCTGAATACTGAACAGAGCTATTGTGTGGCTGGGAACTGAGGACGGGTGGGAAGAGCTTCTTACATCGAGGACAAGGAAGCGTGTGAGAAATGATGCCTTTAGAAGCATAAACTGTAGACATCGTGCCAACAGGAGAATGACTATAGACTCCTTCACAGATGTAGGTACACCGGTGACGGAATGATTGCAGCTAAATTCATTTTTTACTATACCTTGCTACTTATTTGAAGATATTTCTAAGTCCATGTCATGATCCATAAGCCACAAGTGGCACAATGAAATTGTTGAGCATTGTTGCATCAAACATGTTCAGTAAAGAAACAACTTGATTAGCTGGAAACAGCAAAGATTCATTAATACAACATGATTAATGACTTAAATGATTGATCAATGAATCCATTTGCTATTAATTAATTTGTCAAAGGCTTATCAATAAAGTATTTTAGAATTTGAAATTTAATTAGGACAACCAATTCTGGATGTTGATATTTGAGACTTTTTAAAAGAACTTGTTTTATGGTAACATTTTTACCTAAAATAATTAAGGTTTTGGCAAATTATTCAGTAATATATGACGTTTCATTCAGTACACACACTACAACTCTCGGTCTATTTTTTTAAATTACTAAAAAGACCTGTAGATGCAAATAGAGGTCAATACAGACAACAAACAGGATTTAATTCTGGTTCTATGAGAATGTGGGGAGCTTGTAAAATGTTAATGACAATCACTTTAACAAAGTAGACCAATACAGAAAATTCAGAAACCAAGGAAGACTGTGACACTAAAGTTCACAACAGTTACATGCAGACTGTTGAAACTTAAAAATAAGCAAATGAGGCATTGCTACAAGATGTAAGATGATAGATCTGAGGTCAGTTCTAATATCAGTGTCTTTAAAACAAACTATCTGTTGACAAGTGTCATGAGTAGGGCTGGGTACCAAATTTTGGTTCTTATACGGTACCGACCCAAATGCTTCGATACTACCCAGTATCAAAACATAACTTGTCTTTCGGTACCAGGTTTCGGTACCTTAAGGGTTAATCACAGGATCAAGAGCTGACAATGCTGCCGATGATTGGCTGTAACGTTACACGTGGTGGAGGCGTGCAGGAAAAATACTGATGTAGTTACGCCCACCGACTTTACGTCTATCTTTGTTGTGAAATACAGCATGTCATTGAAGCGGTAAAGAAAAAATGCCTCCGAGGTCAACAGTTCGGCTCCATTTTAGTAAGATTGATGTCAACAGTGTGCGGTGCAATATTTGCATGAAGGATGTCGTTGCTAAGGCCGGCAACACGACCAATT
The DNA here is from genome assembly GCA_037177495.1 of Rhadinocentrus ornatus. Classification (NCBI taxonomy): domain Eukaryota; kingdom Metazoa; phylum Chordata; class Actinopteri; order Atheriniformes; family Melanotaeniidae; genus Rhadinocentrus; species Rhadinocentrus ornatus. Next base: position 12,278,997 of record JBAMHW010000009.1, on the reverse strand, counting down.
AGATAAAGCATCTGAACGCGCACAAAATTACTTTAAGAGCAGAAAGTTGCTCCGTTATGACTGCAAAAAGAGCGAACCACATCCATCGCCTTCTCAGCGTTTAAGTCCGCCTGTGGACGTTGCAGAGCCCGAACGGTCCACCAGACCCTGTTTCATCCGAACGTACTGAGGACAGCACTGTGTCTGGGATTTCAACAACTAATTTTACATTTAGAGAAATTCTATATAGCTAGCTAAATTAAAAGCTAACTGATATTAGCTTGTTTAAATGTGCGTCAGTCAGTTCCGAACCATCTCACTGCTGAGTGTTGAAGGGAAAATCTTCTTTAGCATTGTCGCCAGGCGACTGACA